>VDFB02000003.1:408118035-408263969 GCA_007258455.2 Sequoia sempervirens
GGGGAAAAAATGTAGACATGTCAAATTTTACATCATGCATAATCATATTCCATTCATCTAATAAATCAGGACTTCATTTAAATCAAATCCAAATCATACATTTTCCATCATTTCCTGATTTAAATAAATCAATTATCAAAGTCCAAAAAAAGTCAAAATAATCTAATCAGCATTAATCAGCATGATCATCATCTAATCCTAATCTAATACTAATCACATCCCACTTGCATTATCTAGACCTAGCCACTTGCACAATAAATCAATTTTATTGATTTATTAAAATCTCATTTTCTCTCAACATGACAAGTCAAACAGGGCATTTATTGCTCTCCTTTCTTGTCCCCCTCTCAAAATTTATTGCAAATTTGAATTCAAAATTTCCCCCTCTTGGGCACTCTTCCCAAATCTTGCACACACATCAACTAATCACATGGTGACAAGTGTCCTCAATTCATTGGCTTGTTTTTGATCCCACATTGGTCCCTCTTCAACATTCAACATTTTGAAAATCTTTAAATACAAGCATCATCCTCAAGCAAATCCTTCACAATTTCATGCAAGGTTACTCTCTTCATTTGAGATTTGATCTTGTTCATCATCACTCCACCATCTCCATTTGCATTTGCACAATTTGAGCTTTGGTCAAGGGTTGGGAAAGGGTCACTAGCACATGTGACACCAATCCAACATGGAATAGGTAGCTTGCTTTTGTTTTCATAATGTTTTAGTTTTTATATTATCATTTGTTGCATTTTTGAAAGCATTTGCAATATATTCCATGGAGGTATTTGCAGATTTGTGTGTTTAGACTAACCCTTCTAATGAGTTTTTAAGGTTGGTCTTACATTGCAGATTTTAGGTACTTCACTATGAATGTGAATTCTTTTGAAGGATCTTGAGGTGATATAAGAGTTGTACTCACCATTGCATCTACATGTTGATTATCCTTTTGTGGGATGTTATCAATAATAAATGACTCAAACTTCTCTAACAAGTGCATTATAAGATCCTTGTATTTTGATAGTTTGTCATGTTTTTCTTGATATGTTCCATTTATTTGTTTGATTGCTAATTGTGAATCACCAAATATCTTAATGTCTTTTACACCTAAGATCATAGCAACATGTAATCCTACTAGTAAATCTTCATACTCAACAGTATTATTTTTACATAGGAAGTTTAACCGATGTGACAAGGGAATAGGATTTTCTATAGGTGGGATTTGTATAACCCCAGTACCAAAGCCAATTCTATACTTAGATCAATCAAAATATAACTCCCATGTATTAGGTTCAATTTCCAACACATTATTTTTTGGTAAAGAGGGCATGCTAGGTAATGCCAAAGGGGAAGGAGCGTTAGCTAAGTGGTCAGTTAAGGCTTAGCCTTTAATTTATTTTTGTGAAGCAAACTTAAGGTAAAGTTTAGTCAACAACATCACCAACTTAGCTAGGCATCCTAGAAGATCTATTTTATTAAATAGATGCTTGAGAGGTTCAAATTTTGTCACCACTTGTATTTAAGCATTCAATAAACGCATAATTTGGTAGTAGCTAATACAAGGACCAAACATTATTTTTCAATTGGTTTGTATCACTTTTCATAATATATTAGAATTTAACTAATGTAATAAATAGGATGTTCTTTACTGCTTTTTTCTTGTTGAGCCAACAATGCTACAAGACCATGGGCTAATGCATCTATATAAAGGATGAATGGTTTTCTTGGCATAGCGAGTTGTAGAATGAGTGGAGTTACATGGTATTCCTTTAAATGCTCAAAGGCCTATTTACAATCTTCATTCCATTCAAAATGCACATCCTTTTTGAGATGTGTGAAAGGTAATGTTCAATTGGTTAAGGAAGCCACAAAGTGACATATGGCTTGAATTCTTCCTTGTAATGTATGCAATTGAGAAATGTTTCTAGGAGGTGGCATGTTTATTATATCATCAATTTTATTTTTGTCAACCTCAATGCGTCTATGAGATATGATAAACCCTAAAAAAATTCCACTATCTACTCCAAAGACACACTTTTTTGGATTTAGTTGCATGTTGTATTTTCACATCCATTCAAAGATCTTTAGAAGGACATTCACAGTCTTGTCTTGTTACTGATCTAGCTAAGATGTCATCAACATAATCTTCTAAGATTTTATGTATATAATCATGAAATATCAATGCCATTGTTCGTTGATAGGTTGTACCTACATTCTTTAATCCAAAAGGCATCATAACCCAACAAAATGTCCCCTGAATGGTTGTAAATGTTGTCTTATATTGATCTTGTGGGTTGATGAAGATTTGATTATAGCCATAAAATCCATCCATAAATGAAAATAAAGCATATCCCACAGTTGAATCCACTATCATGTCAGGTTTTGCAACTGAGACAATGTTTGAGATCCAAGGAGAATAATCAATAGTTTGAATGAAAGCTACATCAAGGAGTTTTTCAAGTTCTCGTTTAACAAGAAAGGCTATTTGAGGATTCATATTTTGTATCTTTTATCAAACAGGATTAGGATTTTAAACATGGATGATGCTATGTGTTACTATCTTTAGATCTATTCCTGGCATGTCTAAATATTTCCAAGTAAAAAGTTCAAGAAATTCATAGAGCAAGTTTGTAGTATCCTCTTGTTCTTCATCATCAAGGCACTTCCCTATCTTAATGAATTTTTCTTTATTGTCTATGTCCATTGGTATATCAATTGTATCTCCCAAGGGAAGTCTATTTGACTTGGGGAATTCAGGTTCACCAAAATGTGGACAATGGAAATGGATTGCTCAACTTCCTTTAGCCACACTAAAAGGGGATTAAAGGAAGAGATATCTGATTTCACAATGCTAACACTTAAGAACAAACCCTTGAGATTCCAATGCAAAGGAGATTGAAATCTGTCAAAGGGGATTGTCCTCAAGGATGGAAATTGATAAAAGGGATTAATTATTAATGCAAAACTTAAAAAATGTAAGATGTCTGAAAACACACTATGATATGTAAAATGACCTAAATGACCTATACAATACTTTGAAAATGCAATCAAATCAGAACAAGAAAATGTAATAGTAAATAATGTGTACCTGGAAATCTCAGAATAACTGAAAGTAAGTTTGAAAATCTAGAAATGCTAAATTTTTTACCAACTAGGACTCATTCGCCAACTTGGGCGAATCAGTCCTAGATCAAGGTTTCTATGCAAAAAGCTATTTTACAAAAAAGGGTACTAGAATCTGCAAACTGATCTGACAAACACCCCTAGTGGAACTCATTCACCACTAATGGAAAATTGGTCCTTTTCCACTTTTCTGAAAATCAAAATCACAGATCTGTACTCCAACACCTGTACCTTGTTCAGAGATTGAAACTTGGATCTGGCTCTACGAAAAATGCCTACAAAATAGAATATATTTTGATTTCTACTGGGAGGTTTTCCTTGGTCAATTTTTTGCAAATATGAGCAAGTTTGGTGGTGTTGTCATTAATGTTGTCATTGATGTCAACACAGTATATGATGTTGCAGATTATGCATGTATAGTTGAGATGTTGTTGAGATGTTGTGAGTACATGGTGCTATCTTTATAGTGTTGTAGATGGGTATGTGTAGGATCATAATGGGCCAAAAAGTGGCAATATGATGGGTATGTGTAGGGTATGTGGTTGACGAATTTTTTTTACCCAAAATTGATGAAACAAAAAGGGTTTTTAAAGGAGATTCTCAGCTTTCCACCAATATAAATTATGCTTTAATTTGAATTTAATAAATAATTATTATTCATTTTCTATTTGAATTACGACTAAAGTCCCGATTGATAGGTTGATTGAAAAACATCTATAGCTTTCAAACGATATCACATTCTATGCTTCAAATACTATAGGATTTTAAAAAAATGAATTTCATAAACTTTTGACCAAGTTAAGGTGGTCAGACATATGAGTTTTTATATTTTTTAAAAGTTGTAATAAAAAAATAATAATTAATTATTTACTTGGAAAAAAATTACAAAATAATATGCATCACATCGGGACATGAGTCCTCTACTTATATATATAATATTATAAAAAATATTATCATTTTATTGTTGTTAGGGTGAAAAAGACACCTACTTATTTTTTCTTGAAATTTAAGTACTACTGCATTGAAATTCAAATTTTCACCAAATAGATTTAAAAATAAATAAACCTAGTAGTTTAGAAACTACATTCAATTTTCTATAGATTCTATTCTTACATATTTTTAAAATAATATAGATAAATTATTCAAATTTTTATGTCAAGTTGCCTAACTCTAATTTTTTTAAAATTTTCACCACTTAAGGACCTATTTTTTCCATGATGATCCTACACAGGCCCAGATATGTTGATATGATGGGTTACCAAGTGATTTTGAGAAAATTAATGAGTGAAGTTAGAGTTATGTATTTGTTCAGAATGTGCTTCAGTATGTGCTTTGTGTCTATTTTGTATTGATCCTATGATTGTGCAGATCTAAAGGGTTGTTTATGGTCATGTTTTATTGACATATTTTGGTTTGTAGCTTTTGGTTTCATGGAGAGTGAAAGTTGTGTTCACCAGTGTGTGAATTATTTTGATGACAAAGTTATTTGTCTATGGACTAGGAGAAATTTTTTTGCTCCGTAGTCCACTGCCAATTTGTTTTAGGTCTTATGGATCTAGAATATGTCTTGTAATGGTGATCTTTGTGTTCTGAAAAAGATGTTCTTGGTCTGGTGCTCTCGAAGATGAGTTTCTATATTACTGTGTGTATCTATACTATCTGGATGGACTAGTGAGGAGTGTTCAGGGTTTTAAGGTCATTGTCACTAATGTAGATGTATCTGAAGGTATTTGAGATGTGTTCTCATACATGATCAAGTGTGTTATGTCATCTGTGTATTATCTTCTTGTTGGGAAGTGTGTACTTCAATGTTCATTTGCGTTTTCATTAGGTTTGGCTGACCCGGTGTTTACACTTCATACAAAGGATTAAAAATTAATTGAGGAAGCATGTGATTGATCTGAGACATCATTTTGGGTCTTGGTTAAGTATTGGTGTAGTCCACTCTCATTCTTTTCCACCGCAAGAATGTTGAGTTGCTAACCTAATTTGAATTTATGAAATGAAGTGTATGTAGCTAAACTTGGAGAAAGTTTCTAAGATTGAAGAGGGTATAAATGCAAGTCAAGATGTTGTGAATAATTTTGTGTCAAATTGAGAAGAAAATAATAGTTTTAAAAAATTGAATTGAGGTAGTAGTACTTTAATGTGTTAGATTCTTGAAAGAAGTGAGCTAACGGTGTCTACAATTCTTCTAATCAAGGCTACAAATGTGTGTAACCTGTTGTGGTGGATCTTCACTATAATCTTTTGTTTTTGTAGGCAATGAGCCTCCCTATTGGATAGTGAGTCCTTTCTGTAGGTAGTAAGCCTTTGTATCTATGTAGTGATCCCTTGGCAATGAGCCTCTTGTATTTGATTTTTCTATTAATTTATATTTTGAGTTAATCCTCACTGTGGTTTTTACCTCATAGGGTTTTCCATATAAATCTAGTGTTTCTTGAGTTGATATTGCTTTTTGTTATATGTATTTTATGTTCATACTTAATAACATAACTAAGTGGATAAGAAATTGATAATTGTTTGAGATTTGAATTTAAGTTTGTTTACAACTGATTCACTCCCCTCTCAATTGTCTTGTGCCTTTCAACAATTGGTATCAGAGCTTTCTTTCCTTGGTGAAGAGCTTAACCGCTTGAGGTAGATCATATGGAAAATAAATTGGTGATCCCTATGTTTGATGGATTTGACTATAGTGACTAGAAAGTACAGATGAGAGGTTACGTTATCTCTCTTGGTTACAAGACCTGTAAGGCTGTTGAGATGAAGTATGCTACATTAGGAAGTGGCCCTACTACTACAAATGATGTTTCTGCTTATGAGGAGAATGAAAAAGAGAGGTGTGTGATCTACAATGCTTAATCTAAGACTGAGCAACCTAAATTTATCTCTTTGGGAAATGCTTATGAAGTGTGGAAAAAGTTGGAAGATATTTATGAAGGAAATGATAGAGTGAAATTGTCAAAGAAGCTAATAGAAAAGCGAAGATATGAGAATTTGAAAATGGAAGAAGGTGAAGATATTGTGAGCTATTTCCAGAGAGTTGATATTGCAATGAATGATGCAAAAAACCAAGGAGCCACTCTAACTGATGAAGATGTGATGGAGAAAATCTTGATGACCCTTTCAGAGAGTTACAGTGATAAGGTTTCAACTATTGAAGAAGTGTATGATCCTAAAAAGTTTACTAAAGAACAACTATTTGGTACCTTGACTACATCTGAGATGAGAAAGTTTGGAAAGAAAGAGGAGAATATAGAATCAACATTTAAAGCAACAAAGACTAAAGATGATCTAGATAGTGATGGTTCAAATGAGTTAGAAGCAAAATTTACAAGGAATTTGAAGAAAGGTATCAGTAAGTATAAAGGTATGTTTCCATTTAAATGTTTTAGTTGTTGTAATGTTGGTCATTATTCTTCAAGATGTCCTAATAGAGCTATACATAAGAATAAAAAAGATCATAAAGATATGGAGGATAAGAAGTTCAAGAAGTTGTATTATGTTAGAGAAGAAGCTAGTACCTCTGATGATGAATTTGATTATAAGGTTGATGATATAAAATTCTTGTTCTTAGCCTTGGAGAATAAATCTATGTTTGCTAGCTCTAGAATATTTGCAAGAGAAAGTGATTTGGAGAACAAGAAGGATGAGACGGAAGGTACTTTGGTTACTACCTTTCATTGTAGATAGGATGAAGACTATTGGGTGATTGACTATGGATGTTCAAATCACATGTCTGCAAATAAAAGTAACTTCACTAAACTTGAAAAGTATGATGGTGGTTTGATAATGTTTGGTGATGATTCAAGAGAAAATATTTTTGGGAAAGGTACAATTAGTTTTGATGGAATACACAACACTGATGATGCATATTATGTAAAAGGCTTAAGGCATAATATTTTGAGTGTTGGAAAGATGTGTAGAAAAGGTTTCAAACATGTGTTTCAAGATAATACCTATGAAATCAAAAAAGGGTCTAGAACTATGGTTGCTATAGGAAGGAGAACTTATGGAAACATCTATCAGCTTAAGGGTGTTGATGGTTAGTTCCTTGTATCTCAAGTTAATGAAATTTGGTAGTGGCATAGGATAATGGGACATGTAAACTTTGATAACTTGGTCAAGATTTGTTCAAGAGATGTCTGAGATCTGCCTAAAATCACAAAGCCCACTAATACTATTTGCAAAAGTTATCAATTAGGGAAACAAACAAGATGTAGCTTTAAAGGAAAAGAGCTATCAGCTACCAAAATGTTGGAAATAATTCATATAGACCTCTATGGTCCTACTAGGATAGGAAGCCTAAATGGTGATAGGCATTTCATGCTCTTTATTGATGACTATTCTCAAATGAAATGGGTTTCTTTTCTGAGAGATAAGACTCAGGCTCTAGATAGGTTTAAAGTGTTCAAGGCAAGGGTAGAGAATGAACTAAACCTGAGAATCAAATGTTTGAGATTTGATAGAGGTGGAGAATTCACTTCTAGTGAGTTTAATCAATATTGTGAAGAGCATGGCACAAAAGGACATTTTTCTTCAAAAAGAACTCCTCGGAAAAATGGAGTTATTGAGAGAAAGAACCAAAATGTACAGGAAGCTGCATGAACCATGATGAAAGAGGAAAATGTACCTAATGTGTACTAGAGAGAGGAAATACACACTACTATTTATGTTCTTAAGAAATTTCATATTAGAGGCAACAACACAAAGACTCCTTATGAGTTATGGATTGGTAAAGCTCCTACTATAAATTACGTTAAGGTGTTTGGAACTAGATGTTACATTAAAAGAGATGATGAGAATATTGGGAAGTTTGATGCTATATGTGATGAGGGTATTTTCCTTAGATACTCAACTACCAGCAAAGCATATACATGCTTTAATAAAAGATTGACAAAGATTGTTGAGAGTGCTAATGTGAAGGTTGATGAGGATATGCACAAACCTATTGAGATAAGTGAATTTGAAATAGATGATCCTATATGCAAACTAGTACCTAAAGATAATATGGAAGAAGAATAGACTAAAGAAGAAGCACCAAAAATTGTTCCTAAGACTCCTAAGTATGTACAGAAGAATCATCTAGAGGAATAGATAATTGTAGATAAGAGTGAAGGTGTGAAGAAAATAAGTAAAGTAGTAGCTAAGGTAAATTTTTGTTTACTTTCTAAAATAGAACCTAAGTCTATGTGTGAAGCATGTGAAGATGAGAGTTGGGTTAGATCTATGAAAGAAAAGTTGTAGCAAATAGAGAAGAATCAGACATGGGAACTGGTTCCTAGACCTATGAATAAGAATGTAATTGATTCAAAGTGGGTGTTTAGTAATAAGTTGAATGAGAATGGTGAAGTTGTAAGAAACAAAGAAAGACTTGTATGCAAGGGATATTCACAAGTTGAATGCATAGAATTTGAAGAGACATTTTCCCCAGTGTCAAGAATGGAAGCTATTAGGTTGTTTTTTGCATTTTCTTCCCACAAGGACTTCAAGGTATATTAGATGGATGTCAAGTCTACATCTTTGAATGTATAACTGGAAGAAGTGTACATGGAACAAACTGAAGTATTTTAGTTATCAAAAAAATCGGATATGAAAAAGGTATTGTATGGACCAAAACAACCTCACAGAGCATGGTATGCTAGATTGGAAAGATATTTGACACAAAAAAAGTTTAATAAGGGCTTTGTAGACAATAATATTTATTTCAAGATGGGAGGAAATAGAATGTTGATAGTGGTAGTATATGTTGATGATATCATCTTTGGAGGAAATGAAGGTATGTGCAAGATATTTGTAGAGGAAATGCAAAAAGAATTTTAAATTTCCATGATTGGTGAGTTGAATTTCTTTCTAAGTAAATCAAACTAATAAGGGGATATTCATTTCACAAATAAAATATGTCAAGGAGTTGTTAAAGAAGTTTGGAATGGGTGACTCCAAATAGATTAGTACTCCTATGGTGAATCTACTAAAGCTTATCAAAGCAAGTACAGATCTATGATTGGTGGATTGTTTTATCTTACTGCTACTAGACCGGACATCATGCATGCAGTATGTTTAGTTGCCAGATTTCAAGAAGAACCTAAAGAAGAACATGTTACAACTGTGAAGAGGATATTTAGATATCTTAAAGGAACTCCAAATTATGGCTTGTGGCATCCTAAGGATACTGATTTCACTTTAAGTGCTTATACCGATGCAGATTGGGTGGTTGTGTGGATGAGCGGAAGAGTACCAGTGGAGGTGCTTTCTTTCTTGGAGGAATATTGGTTTCATGGTTAATTAAGAAAAAATATTTAATTTCTTTATCCACTACAGAAGCATAATATATTGTTGCAACATGTTGCTACACATAGGTTTTGTGGATGAAGCAAACATTGAAGGATATTGGAGTGATATGTGATGAGCCTATATCTATCTTCTATGATAATACAAGTGCTATAAAAATTTCAAAGAATTGGTAATGCATTCAAGAACAAAACATATATTTATCAAATATCATTTTTTGAGAGAAAAGGTGTTGGGGAATGAAGTCAGGCTAGAGTATGTGTCTACAAAGGATCAAATTCCAAATATATTTACTAAGGCTCATTCGAAGGATACTTTTGAGTATCTCAAGGAGAAGTTGGGGGTCATTGGCCCTTTGAACTAGGTGCACATGGAGGTGCATCATTCCAGTGGATCCACAAATTCTTCATTTATCTAGACTGATGAAAGAATCTACTCCCTATGGGGAGTAGAAAGTTTCATTGTTGCAATATGAGTTGTATGGGTTCACTCCTAAGGGGGAGTGATCAAAGCTTTTTGTCTTTTCCATTGATGTCAAAGGGGGAGAAAGAGTCATGCGAAAAATAGTAGAAGAAGAAGAGAAGGTATTTTCCCAGAATGTTGTGTGAGTTGTCTAATCTAGAAAATAAAGGAGAGTGTTGTCTTTAATAGTTTTTCATATAATGTGTTTCCATCAACGACAAAGGGGGAGATTGTTGCAAGTATGAGAAAGTTTGGTGGTGTTGTCATTAATGTTGGCATTGATGTCAACACAGTACAAGATGTTTTAAATTGTGCATGTATAATTGAGATGTTGTTGAGATGTTGTAAGTACATGGAACTATATTTATAGTGTTAAAGATATGCTGATATGATGAGTTACCAAGTGATTTTGAGAAAATTAATAAAGAGTGAAGTCAAAGTTATGTATGTGTTTAGAATGTGCTTTGGTATGTGCTTCATGTTTCTTTTGTATTGGTCCTATGCTTGTGTATATCTGAAGGGTTTTTTATGGGCATATTTTAGTGATATATCATGGTTTGTAACTTCTATTTTGATGGAGAGTGAGAGTTGTGTTCACCGGTGTGTGAACTGCTTTGACAGAGCTGTTTGTCTGTGGACTAGTGGAAATCTTTTTGCTACACAATCCTTCATTGATTTGTTTTAGGTCTTGTGGATTTGGAATATGTATTGTAATGGTGTTCTTTGTGTTCTAGCAAAGATGGTCATGGTCTAGTGCTCTGGAAGATGAGTTTATATATTATTGTGTGTATCTATACTTTATGGATGAACTGGTGAGAAGTGTTCAGGGTTTAAAGGTTATTGTAGATGATTTGGATGTATCTGAAGGTATCTGAGATGTGTGCTCATGCATGATGAAGCATTTTGTGTTGTTTTCATATTATCTTCTTGTTGGGAAACATGTACTTCAATGTTCATTTATGTTTTCATTAGTTTTGGATGACTTGGTGTTTATGTTGGAAAAAAAAGGACAAAAAATGGGGGGGTGAATCAATTGTCACAGAATAATAAAAAAATTAGACTTAACTTAATCTTAGATATGGTGAATAAACAATTAACCATAAAAAATTAACACATCAAAGAGACAAAGAACACCAATATTTTTACGTGGAAACCCTGTTTGGGGAAAAACCATGGTGGATGTTAGTCCATGAGATTATGCCCTATTAAAAGTATAATGAAATCAATCAAGGGGAATGCACATGCATTCAAGCACACTACCTAGAGCTCACTACTCAATTATATAAGGAGCTCACTGCCCAACAATACAAAATAGGATTAAAATCTAGAGGGTATGAACTGAAGAAATTAGCTTCTACAGAAGTGTGATTACAATTCCAATTAAGCACAAAAAACTCCTCTTTTCACTCAAACTACTGTACACTTCACTCAATCTTCTTCACACTCTACTCTACACTCAAATGATATTTGCACATACACACATAGGAGCACACCTAGCACATAAAGCACACTTTTCACCAATGAAGCAATCTCTCTTATATATCCACTACATGAGATTTCATCAACAACTTAGTTGGCTAGGAAAATAAAACATATTTTCAATGTCAGCCCAAATTTACAAATAATTTTTTAATGTGAATCCACCAAGGTCAGCCACAACATAATGGAGATGAAAATTAACATCACCAACACAAAAATACTTCAATTAATTTCACCTTGAAGATCGACAATACACTACCATCAACATGTCAGACAAGAACATTAAAAACCAAACATGTGCAAGAAAATATCTTCAACCAAAATCACACTAATTAATGTGGATGTACTACAAAGATGGAGCACGATCTAGAGACATCCAAAAACATCAAGAAACAACAAAGAAACATCCACAACAATTGAGATTTCTAGAATCACACAAACTTCACTCAGGAACACTGTTAGACCACAACATGATCAAATCTATATGCTAACCTCTAAAACTTTTGGTAGATGATCTAGATGCTCTCAAGAATAAAACCTTTAGTACACAATAACTAAACTTCAATGTAAATAACAAGATACCTTCATGACCTACATAGTTCCACTGAGAACCTAGAACACTTTCTTTTACAATTTTCTCAATATGCTCGACATATATAGCCTTTAATACACCAAATGCTAATAGTGTTGACATCAATGACAACCATATATTAGAAACACATCCACAACATCCAACAATCTCCCATGATTTGAAAAATACCATCAACCCAACATACTTGCTTTCCCTTTGGTTCTGAATCTTCTCCTCAATTGTTGTTCGACCCTTAAAAGGATTTCTCACATTGCACTTCTTCCCCTTTGACATCAATGGAAAAGGTAACCATAAAATTTCCATATACACTCTCTGAACCACATATCTGCACATCTGACTACTCCCCCTAAGTAGTAGCCATAGAATCATCAGTCTAAATCAGAATATAGCAATGTAGATCATGGATTGATGCAAGTAAATGCATCTCTTAGTTCTTATCAGGAGGGGTAATTACCCCTAACATTCCTCTAAGATACTAAAACTTATCCTTTAGCAATGGTTTAGTAAATATGTATGCAATTTGTTCTTTGGTAGGAACATACTCCAGTTTGACTTCTTTCTCATTCACTTTCTCCCTCAAGAAGTGGAACTTTATTGATATATGTTTAGTCTTAGAGTGCAATACCAAATTATTTGAAATATTTATTACACTTGAATTATCACAGTATATGGTAATAGGATCTTCATATATCACCCTAATATCTCTCATCATATGTTTCATCCATATCACTTGAGTAAAATTATTTGTAGTAGCAATATATTATGCTTTAGTAGTAGATAGAGAAATGGAATTTTGCTTGTTTCTCAACCAGGATACCAACTTCTTCCCTAGGAAGAAAGCACCACCACTAGTACTTTTACTATCATCTACATCTCCATCCCAATCCGCATTAGTATATGCACTTAAAGTGAGATCATCATCCTTTGGATACCAAATTCCAAAGTCAACTATTCCTTTCAAATATCGAAAGATTCTCTTAACAAAAATCACATATGATTCTTTTGGATTAGCCTGAAATCTAGCAACCATACACACAACATTCATAATATCTCATCTAGTTTGGGTTAAATAAAAAAATCCACCGATCATTTACCTGTATCTATTTTGATTCACCTTAGGAGAATCATCATTTGGTGTTAGCTTGCATTTGGTCGCCATGGGAGTACCAACAGGCTATGATTCTTCCATCCCAAATTTCTTCAGTAGCTCTCTCACATATTTGGACCGAGATATGAAAATTCCCTTGTCTAACTAGGTCACTTGCAATCCTAGAATGAACTTCATCTCTCCAATCATACTCATCTCAAATTCACCCTTCATATCATCAGAAAACTTCATACATTGATTGTCATATCCTCCAAAAATGATGTCATCAACAAAGACTTCTATAATAAACTATTTATCATGATCTAATTTGAAATATAAGTTGCTATCAGTAGTACCTTAAGTGAATCCAAGCTTCAAAAGTATTTGTCCAATCTAGCATACCAGGCTCTAGGGGCTTGCTTAAGTCCATATAGAGATTTCTTCAGGAAACAAACCATATCTTTCTTGTGAGTTAGCTGAAATCCATTTGGTTGTTCAATGTATACTTCTTCTAGTTCTCCATTCAAAAATGTTGACTTCACATCCATTTGATATACTTTATAGTTTTTGTATGCAACATAAGAAAGAAATAATCTAACAACTTTGATTTTGGAAACAAGGGAAAAATTTTCTTCAAAATCAACACCTTCCATCTGAGAATACCCTTTACATACCAGTCTTGCTTTATTCCAGACCACTTCACCCTGTTCATTCAACTTGTTCTAAAACACCCATTTAGTACCAATCACATTTTTGTCTTTAGGTCTAGGAACCAATATCCACGTGTCATAATTTTCAATTTTTGTCATCTCTTCCTTCATATCTTTGATCTAGTGTTCATCTTGGTAGGCTTCAGTGACATTTTTAGGTTCAATCTTGGAAATTAGGTAGTGCTCTTCCACAATCTTTCTTCTAGTTTTCACTCCTTTATTCTTATCTCCTATAATTTGACTTTCAGAATGATTTAGCTTTACATACCTTGGAGTTTTGGGACTTTCATGAAATTTTGGTTCTTTTGATCTTCCTTTTGCACTTGCACTTGTTTGTGCTTCTTGACTTACTTGATTTACCGAAATGAATTGAGGTTGCTTTACTAGAACATATGGAATAATCTGAAGTAGATTTGGTGTCTAAACATTTTTCCCTTTGTTTGTATTGTCTTCATCTAAATAATATCCACACTATCTAGATAATTTACTAGAATCCTCATCAACTCTGCATTTGCACTCTCAACCATCTTTATCAGTCTTCTATTATAACATCGATAGGCATTGCTTTTAGTAGAGTAACCTAAAAATATTCCTTCATTGCTTCTTGCATCAAATTTTCCTATATCATCATCTCTCTTGGTATAACATTTGCTTCCAAAGATCTTAATAGTAGGCTTGTAACCAAACCATAGCTCAAAAGGGGTCTTACTAGAATTAACATTAACATTTACCCAATTTAAAGTGTACATAGCAGTGCTTACAACTTCACTCCAATAGATCTAGGCACATTTCCTTCTATCATCATTGTTCTAGCAGCATCCAAAATTGTTCTATTCTTTCTTTCTGTAACTCCATTCTATTGAGGGGTTCACGGAGTAGATAACTATCTTCTGATTCCATGTTCTTCACAAAAAGAGTTGAACTCTCTAGAAGTGAACTCACCACCTTTTTCAAATCTCAAACACTTGATTTTCAAACCTTTCTCATTCTCTTCCATAGCCTTAACTTTTGAACTTTTTTCTCTTAAGGAAACCCATATCATTCTAGAGTAATCATCAATAATCAACATAAAGTACCTTTCTCCATGAATAATTTTGACTCTGGAGGGACCACAAAGGTTAGCATGTAGCAGCTCCAGCAAATCATTTGAATGAAACTTTTTTCTCTAGAAGGAGACTCTAATTTGTTTACCCATTTGACGCTCCTTACAAATTGTGTTAGCAAGATTCACTAACTTAGGTAGATCTCTTACTGCTTGAGGGGAACTTACCTTGAAAATGTTGTCAAAATTTACATGACACAACCTCCTATTCCACAACTAGCTTTCATCTACTTGATCAATTAAACAACTCCCACTAGTAGTATTTAGGTGAAAAATATTATCTTTTGTCTTTCTACCAGTAGCAATCATATTTCCATAACTTCCACATATCTTGAATCTTCCATCTTTAAATTGTAGATCATAGCATTTTTCCACCATTTGTCCAACACTTAAAAGATTGTGCTCTAGGCCTCAAACATTAAGAACATCACTAGTGTTATCCTTACCACTAAGATAAATAGAACCTCTGCCACAAATCACACTAGCATTGTTGTCTCCAAATATTACACTGCCATCATACTTCTCTAGACTTACAAAATTTTTTTTATCACCAATCATATGATGTGAGCATCCACTATCAATAACCCACTTATCCTTTTCTTCAACTCAGGCTACAAGAGCTTTCTCATCTTTAGTAGATTCAGTAGCCATAGGACTATTTTCAATGGTAGCAATGAAAACCCATTCATCTTCATTTCCATTATCTTTATCAAACTCATCATCAGTCACTCCTTCTTCAAAAAAGTAACATTTATTTCATAATCTATAATTATTATGCTTAGATCTAGGAACTCTTTAAGGACATCTTGATGCAAAATGACCTATTTTACTGCAAGAAAAACATTTAATAGGTAACACTCCTTCATACTTACCTTTTCCTCTGCCTTCTTTCTTTACAATCAGTGCTTCCATTTCTTCAACCTCTCTTTCTTTATCTTCAAGTTGTTTCAGTTCTTCATCATACTTGGATATATTTCTGGAGAATTCTCCTAGACCATATCTTTGCTTGTTACTTCTAGATATAGTAGCCTTGAATGAAGATTCAGTTTTCAAAACGGATTCACCAAATTCACTTAATTCAAAAGAAACAAGCTTACCAACCAATGTGTCTCTTGACATCTTTGTTACTGATTTGAGCTCTTCAATAGTGTGAGCCTTCACTTTATAGGAGGGAGGTAAGGATCTGAGTATCTTAGCCACAATTTCATCCTCATCCAGGGAACCACCGACACATGTAATACCCATCACTATTTTATTTACTCTTTGCATAAAATAAGTGATATTTTCATCTTCACCCATCTTCAAATTCTCATACTTGCCTTTTAAACTCTATAGCTTATCCATCTTCACCTGTGCATCTCCTTCATACAAATTTTCCAGCTTTTTCCTAATCTCACAAGTTGTCTCTAGTCCTACCACATATGCCATCTCTGAATCTGTTAGATCAGTCACCAAAGCTTGAATAGCCTTAACATTTTTTTCAACATCTTTGATCTCATTAGAAATGGAGGGACCATTCTAAGGAATAACATATGGATATTTTATAATCATCCAATAGGCTTCACCAATACACCTTAGGTGACATTTGATCCTGACTTTCCATAGTAAGTAGTTAGTTCCATAAAATCTTAGATTGTCCTTCTTGAATGTTTCCATCTTGGATCACCTCAAGCTTTTAGAATTCTTTAGATGACCCTACTATAATACCAATTGTTAGAAAAACAAGGAAAGAAAACTAAGAGGGGGGGGTGCATTAGTTGTCAAAAAATAATAAAATTTTCAAACTTCACTTAACTTAATCTCAGATCTGATGAATAAGCAATTAACCATAAACAATTAACACATAAGAGAGACAAAGAAAACTAAGATTTTTTATGTGGAAACCCTATTAGGGAAAAAACCATGGTGGATTTTAGTCCACAAGATTATACCATGTTAAAAGTATAATGAAGTCAATAAAGGGGAATGCACATGCATTAAAATCCGAAGGGTGTGAACTAAAGAAATTAGCTTCTACACAAGCCTAATTACAGTTCCAATTAAGCACAGAAAACTACTCTTTTCACTCAAACTACTTCACACTTCACTCGATCTTCTTCACAATCTGCTCTACAATCAAATGATATTCACACGTACACACATAGGAGCACACCCAACACATGAAGCACACTTTGCACCGATGAATTCATCACTCTTATATATCTGCTACACGAGGTTTCATCAACAATATAGTTAGCCAAGAAAATAAAACATATTTGCAATGTTGGCCAAAATTTACAAATAAATTTTTAATACAAATCCACCAAGGTTGGCCACAACATAGTGGAGACCCAAATTAACATCTCCAACACAAAAATACTTCAATTAATTTCACCTTGAAGATCCACAATATGCTACCATAAACATGTTAGCCAGGAACATAAAATATTGAACATGCGCAAGAAAAGATCTTCGAACATAAGCACACTAATTAATGTGGATGTACTACAAAGATAGAGCATGATCTAGAGACATCCAAAAACATCAAGAAATAATAGAGAAACATCTGCAGCAACTAAGATTTGTAGAATCACACAAACTTCACTTAGGAACACTGACAAAGACCACAAAAACACTATGAGACCACAACATGATCAAATCTATACGCATACCTCTAAAACTTCTAGTAGATGATCTAGATACTCTCAAGAATAAAGCATTTAGTCTATAGCAGATGAACTTCAATGTAAAGAACAAGACACCTTCATGACTTGCATAGTTCCATTGAGAACTTGGAACACTTTATTTTAAAATTTTCTCAATATCCTTGACATATACAACCTTTAATACACCAAATGTTAATAGTGTTAAAATCAATGAAAAACAAATGTCAACAATGCATCCACAACATCCAATAGTTTACACTTCATTCGAAGGATTAAAAATTAATTAAGGAAGTGTGTGATTGATCCAAGACCTTGTTTTGGGTCTAGTTAAGTATTGGTGTGGTCCACTCTCATTCTTTTGCACCAGAGGAATGTTAGGTTGTCGACCATAATTTGAATTTATTAATTGAAGCATTTTTATCCGACCTTGGAGAAAGTTTCTAAGGTTGAAAAGGGTATAAATGCAAGTCAAGATGTTGCAAATAAGTGTGTGTCAAATCAAGAATAAAATAAAAGTTGTGTGAAAGTAAATTGAGGCAATAATACTTTAATGTGTTAGATTCCTAAAAGCAGTGAGCTGACAGTGTCTACAATTCTTTTGATCAAGATTGCAAATGTGTGTGACCTATTGTGGTGGATCTTTACTGTAATTTTTTGTTTCTGTAGATAGTGAGCCTCCCTATGGGATAGTGAGTCCTTTTTGTAGGCAGTCATCCCTTGGTAGTGAGCCTCTTGTATTTATTTTTTCTATTACTTTATATTGTGAGTTAATCCTCACTGTGTTTTTTCCCTCATTGGGTTTTCCATGTAAATCTGGTGTTTCCTATGTTGATATTGCTTTTTGTTATTCACATTTTATGTTTATACTTAATAAAAAAACTAAGTGGATAAGAAATTGATAATTGTTTCAAATTTGAATTTAAGTTTGGTGACAAATGGTTCAACCCCCCTCTCAGTTGTCTTGCAAGGGACAATGAAATATGTAGTAAAACCCTAGCCCTAAGTGTTTCTAAGACTAGGAAATATGAAGAAATATGCAACCCTATTTTAATATGAAAGAACAAGGCGCATGAATCAAACTTGAATGATATAAAAATAACTCTAAGAGATCCTAAATCACATTAAAATTGAATCTCAATGACATGCAAACCATCCTTAGGCTTAAGATAGAGAGATAATGGAAGATGTAATCACTTAGAAAATAAGTCCTTAGGTTTGGCTTTATGGCTAGTTACATCTCCCTAACATAGAATTCTTCATGATTCTCCATAGGCATCCATTATCAATCCTTGAAAATTCTTGATCTAGAATAAAAGTGAGCTTGAATACCTGAAAAAACCCTTGAATGCTGCCCCAAAGCTTCAAATTTGTTGTAAATGGAATTATAAAAGATCTTGTGGAAAAAAACATCAATGCTTGACTCTTGAGTTTGTTTAAAAATTTCTTAGAGATCATGAAAAATGACCTAAAACTTATATTTATAGGAATTAACACCTAATTGATCATCATTTAGACCTCAAAGGCTGACATCCACTAGAAATTTGAATTAGGTCAGTGAATTTCCCACTCAAACTTGAAAAATGCCCCAAAAGGGACTCATTCGCCCAAGGTGGTGAATGGGTCCCACTTAAGGTTTTTGAGGTGGGTCTTTTGGGTTTGAATGAATTAAGTACTATTTGTCATGATTTATATGATTTATAACTGGAATAAGCTTCAAGGTGTGAAATAATGGTTCTTAGGGGCCTATAAATGTTGATTTAAAGGATAATAACTGTAAGGGTGCCTAAGGTAGGTCAAAATTAGACCAAGAATTTTACTATCTCCAAGAAGGGAGTATAATTTTAGTGTCCACATTTAGTCCCCATTTTAGCACCCACATGAATGTATCTACAAATGCAAGCTAAAGGACTCTAAACAATACATTTTATCTCATAAAAGGATGCTTATTTAAAAGATGAGAAAATTAATCCCCCAATGTAGTTATCTGCAAAACCACAACATTAGGAACCACATCCTGGAGCACAAATTTGTTAGTTGTGTAAAAATCCTCTTATTTAACTTCTAGAAATCAAATTCAAGGGTAGATGTATGCTCCCCTTTATTCTACTTGCTCTACAAAGGTCTAATTAAGGTAGCAATCTAGCCACATCGAATAAGGAAAATCATATCGTAGGGAATTTCCAAGTACCCTGCCACATAATGATAGATGATTGAGGATATCAAGAGAAAAATTATGATTTCAACACAAAAAAAATGTCAAAAATGGATTTCTCTAGCACCCCCTATATTAATTTGGATAAAAAGCACTTTTAACTCTAATATAGTAAAAACCCTAGTTTTAAACATACATAAGAGTTAAAAGTGAAGTAAAGTGTAACTTACTTTGTGATTTTACCTTCTTGTAGCTTAAAAGGGATGAAAGAATAGTGAAATATGTTGAGAAAACAATACTACAAGCCTGCGAGATTGGACGTGCTACGAAACTAGGTGGCATGTGGTGAGCGTCAGCACAAGGTGAGTTGATTTTGCTACCTTTGCTTAGTTTCCATGCAAATATTTGGTGGTTTTTATGCATTACTAGGTTAATTTAGGATCCTGGAACAAAATTTCACAAAGTGTCCCCTTTTTTTCATGAAGTGTCCCATTTGTTTGCATAGTGTCCCTTTTGTTTGCAAAGTGTCCCACTTTTTCGCAAAGTGTCTTGTTTCTTTGCGAAGTGTCCCAAAAGGGTTCTAAAGTGTCTAGGGCCTTTAGGAAAGTGCAATAGAGAGAATTTAGCTCACTTTTATGATGAATAATGTAGAAATTAAATATTTTAGATTGCTTAAAGAGAATATTTTTTCTTTATTGATAGGTACCCACCCGTTTGCATCAACGGTGGAAAGTAGCTTAGTTTTCTTAGAGACCTAGCCCCCACACTTTTAGTAGAGGACACAGAGCACTTGAAATTTGTTGGAATATATTGGATGTACCTCATGCCCCCCATGAGGTACCATGATGGATTGTTGATGGCTCTAGCTGAGCACTAGGATTCATACACCTAAACATTCCACCTTCCTACTAATGAGATGATGATCACTCTCGAGGACATCCACCACATCCTTTGAGTTCCCATTTAGGGAGAGTAGGTACACTTCTAGGAATACTGTACATTTTACAAGCACAAGGCTAACATGTAGTTTTTCCTAGATGGGCTAGTGTACAACAAGCGGGTGAGGGCATATATCAAGCTTCCTATGCTAGTATATTCATGAGCCCTAGTGTTGAGATGGATTATGATGCACACAATTGTTCCAATACTCATTCTAGATGGGTGTGTTGTGCACCTAGAGGGAGGACTAGTACACCTGATATGTGGGATGACATAGCACAAGACATTATATGCCTAGGGGCACTGTATCCTAGCACACTTATACTATGATCTTGGATGTGGTTTTCTTTTTGGGAGGTGGACATCATGGTACACTATAGAATTTTATAGGTTTGGGGCCTTAAGCATATCACATGTACCAAACCTACTAGCTTCTCATGTCTAACAACAGTGAGGTATCCTCAGGCCTTTAAATATCCTCTATGACCATTGTGGCAATATAGAGATTTACACTTTTGGAAAGTGAGATTTCACTGACTATAGGAGGTGAGATCTTGTGGAGACCCTATCAACTTACACTTCAATGGATAGATCCCATGAGGTAGTTGAGGAGATTACAACTAGACAAATTTTTGGTTGGTCATCATGACTACATAGTATTTACTTTCTACTATGATCGAGTCATGTGGAAATTTGGGCATATCTAGACACCACCTAGGGAATGACCCTTTTTTACGAGATTAGTGTGGAGTGCCTAGGGACTATGTGATACAATATAGTTCACTATAGAAAATTTTATCAAGAGTGACTCTAAGTACTTAGATCATGTCAAGACTCTAGTCTCTGACACTGATAAAGTTGGTGCCACAAATGATTATGAGCAGTGGTGGATAGTATCATGACCAACTCCTATAATTTCGATTGATGAGCCTATAGGAGATGTAGTACCATTGCCAGATGAGGGAGATGAGGTATAGGATAAGGCTGAGGAGACACGGTATAGGGATGTAAACATAATTAAGATGTCATAGATGAGGAGTATGATGAGGATGAAAATCTTGACTATGATAGCCAAGACAGAGGGGAGGAGGATGGGGACTAGGAGGACCAAGAGGAGGAGGAGGAGGAGCCACTCATGAGCGAGGGTGATTAGGTAGTATTTGAGGATCGATATGAGTGGGGAGAGCCCTTGCCCATTCCTATGACTAGATCATGAGCATCAGCCATAGTAGGCATCAATACCCAATGTCAAGGAGAAGATAGCACATCTTCCATGCCCCCTAAACAAGATGAGGTTGAAGTTTCTTAGCCTTCCAAAGATATAGGTGATGATGTTTTATTTATGTATGTAATTTTTGTTTATGCTTATACTTGATATATATATATATACTATGATGTGTATTAATTGTGTATTGTTTCTACCTTACAGGAGCTATGAGAGACTAGAAAAATCTCTATTGATGAGCAAATATAAAGATAGTATTGACATATATCGATGAGGAGGTGATGGATTCAGACTATGTTCCCCCACCCATTGTGGATCAGGACCCAAAGTCACTCAAGCCATTCATGAGACTATGAGCAACATATGAGAGTTTGAGAAAGAAAGTTTGTCGAACCAATATTGCATTAGAGGGACAATCATCCCATACCCCAACAGTGTTTGAGAGACTAGAGTTAGACGTAGCTAGGCTATAGGTAGAGAGATATTAAATAGCATGAGCACATCAAGAGGCCCTAGGATAGATACGAGGTTTAGATTTTTCTCTCAGACTCAATGGATCATGATCACGATTGTATACTACCATCTCCTAACGTACCACCACTAGAGCGGGACAAGTACCAGATCCTGAGGGATCTAGTAGCTATAGAGCTTAATAATATTATATGTAAATTGATGACATGTACATAATACTTTGATATATATATATATGACCATATAATGGTTTATTAGTTAATTTTATGTGTTAAATGTTAAATGGAATTATGATTAATTAATTAACCTTCATAAGATTATTTAATGAATATCTTCATGGTTTAACATGCTTTTTGTGATCTAATTAAAACTTATTATAGTTTCTCTTAAATGCAACATTGTAGTTAAGTATGTTATGCTAAATTAAATGCACCTATGACCTTACAAAATAACATTAAATTCATATAAGGATCTAATCTAACATAACACAAAGGGTGAATTTGAATAGTATGACACCTAAAGCAATCATATAAAAATCAATTACATAACCACCCTAGTGTTCAAGACATATGCCTAAGGGTTTTTCAAGAATGAAGCAATGTGAAAGCATATGGAATACAATCTAGTACCTTTGAAAAAATTGCTTTATCATTCATACCATTCAAAGGAATATACATAATACTGGTGTAGATGTGTGGCATTGATAGGTTATTTAAGTGGTGTGTCATCTAGTTATATTAATACGTATGCACCAAACCTAATTTTTTTGTCAATTATGTACGGTACTAACCAATTAGGACTAAATTTTCCTCTTTCAATTGGATCAACATTAATGTTACATTAATTTTCAGATAGGACTAAATCATCTTTGTTGAATGTTTGAGGGATGACATTGAGAGTGTAATATCATTGTTTCCTTTTGCGATAAACTTGAAGATGTTCAAGAGAATTGATGCGCTATTCATCAAGCATTTCAAGCTGATGTAATGTTTTCTCTTTATAGTTTCTATTGTCAATAAGTCCTTGAAGAACAATTCTTAATGTAGGAATTTCTAACTTAAAGAGCATTACGGCCTCACTTCCATAGACAAGATTATAAGGTGTAGTTCCAATAAAGGATTTAACACTTGTGCAATAAGCCCATAGCACATAGTTTAATTGTGTATGCCAATCTTTATGATGTTTGTTAATATTTTTCTTCAAGATTTTTTCAAGAACCTTATTAGTGGATTTAGTTTTACCATTAGATTGTGGGTAATAAGGTGTTGAAAAGCAATTTTGTATGTTGAATGTCTCTAAGAATTTCTTTACATCATTATTCTTAAATGGTGTACCATTATCAGAGACTAACACAGAAGGAAGGCCAAAGTGAGTAATAATGTGTTCCAATATGAAATAACATATTACCTTAGTCATTGTGGATTGAAGGGGAATGGCCTCTACCCATTTTGTAAAGTAATCAATTGTAGTGATGATAAATGTAAGTCCAACAGAATAAGGAGGTGATATCTTTCCAATAATGTCTAATCCCCAAATCACAAAGGGCCATATTGGAAATTGAGATTGAATTTTGCAAGTAGGAGTATGGGTTAGGTTGTTATTCTCCTAACATTTGTGACATTTTTTAACATAAGAAAAGTTGTCTTGTTCCATATTTCTCCAATAGTATCCAATGTGGATGAGTTTTTGGATTGATATTTTTCCTCCAAAATGACCACCACAAGCACCTGCATGGGCTTGTTCAAGGGCTATAGGTATCTCATTTTTTTTTAGGAATCTAGGCAAAAAACCATGGAATGATCTCCAATACAACACATTGTAAAGAATTATATATTTAGATGTGAGCTTGCGCAAGAAGACTTAAATGTTCTTAGTTTTCAGCTCGAGAAAGGTACCATTTTTCAAATAATTAAATATCGTATCATACCATTCACTCAAGTCTTTCTAAGTTGTTAGCACATCTTCCAATTTATCATCAATAAAAGATTTCATGATGGAATGAATAGTGAATGTGAAATATTTTGAAGGATCTTGAGGTGATATAAGAGAAGCTACACTCACCATTGCATTTGCATGTCGATTATCCTTTCATGGGATGTTATCAATGGTAAATAAACAAGTGCATTGTAAGATCATTGTATTCTGATAATTTTTCATATTTTGCTTTGATATGTTCCATTTATTTGTTTGATTACTAATTGTGAATCACCAAATATTTTAATGTCTTTTACACCCAAGATCAGAGTAACACATAATCCTGCTAACAAAGCTTCATACTCAGTAGTATTATTTGTACATAGGAAGTTTAACTGATATGACAAGAGAATAGGCTTTCCTATGGGAAAGATTAGTATAACCCTAGCACCAGAGCTAGTTCTATACTTAGATCCATCAAAAGATAACTCCCATGTATTAGGTTCAATTTCCAACACATTATCATCAAGGAAAGAGGGAGTTCTAGGTAATGCCAAAGGGGAAGGAGCTCTAGCTAAGTGGTCAGTTAAGGCTTGGCCTTTGATTTCTTTTTGTGAAAAAACTTAAGGTGAAATTCAGTCAAAAACATCACCCACTTAGCTTTGACAGATCTATTTTATTAAAAAAATGTTTGAGAGATTCAAATTTTGTCACCACTTGTATTTTAGCATTTAGTAAACAATGTCACAATTTTCTAGTAGCAATACAAGGGACAAAAATTGTTTTTGATTAGTGTGTATCACTTTTCATAATCTATTAGAGTTCAACTAATATAATAAATAAGATATTCTTTACCACTTTTGTCTTGTTGATCCAACAATGCTACAAGAGCATGGGCTGATGCAACTATATAAAGGATGAATGGTTTGCTTGGCATAGTGGGTTTTAGAATGGAAAAAGTTGCAAGGTATTACCTTAAACACTCAAAGGCCTATTTACAATCCTCATTCCATTCAAAATGCACATCCTTTTTCTGGAGATGTGTGAAAGGTAATGTTTGATTGGCTAAGGATGCCACAAAGAAAAAAATGGCTTGAATTATTCCTTGTAACATATGCAATTGAGAAATGTTTCTAGGAGGTGGCATGTTTATTATAACATCAATTTTCTTTGTGTCAAACTCAATGTCTCTATGAGATATGATAAATCCTAAAAGTTTTCCCCTATCTACTCTAAAGACACACTTTTTCGAATTTTGCCGTATGTTGTATTTTTGCATCCATTCAAAGATATTTTGGACATTCACATTTTCTTGTCTTGTTATTAATTGAGCTAATATTTCATCAACATAATATTCCAATATTTTATGTATGCAATAATAAAATATCAATGTCATGGCTCATTCATAGGTTGTGCCTAGATTATTTAATCCAAAAGGCATCATAACCTAAGAAAATTTCCCCCAAACAATTGTAAATGTTGTCTTATATTGATCTTGTGGGTTGATGAATATTTTATTATAGCTAGAAAATCCATCCATGAATGACAATAAAGCATGTATGCATTTGAATCTACTATCATGTTGATATTAGGAAGGAGAAAATTGCCTTTTAAAGAGGCTTTATTCAAGTCACAAAAATTTGTGCACATCCTAATATGATTGTCAGGTTTTACAACTATGACAATGTATGAGATCCAAGGAGAATAATAAATAGCTCAAATGAAACCTGCGTCAAGGAGTTTTTCAAGTTCTCCTTTAACAAGCAAGGCTATTTTAGGATTCATCTTTCATATCCTTTTTCAAATAGCTTAGCATTTTCAGCAAGGATGATGTTATGTGTTACTATCTTTGGATCTATTCTTGGCATGTCTGAATATTTCCAAGAAAAAAGTTTAGGAAAGTCATGGAGAAAGGTTGTAGAATTCTCTTTTTTTCATCATCAAGGAACTTTCGTATCCTAATGATTTTTCTTTATCGTCTATGTCCATTGGTATATCAATTGTATCTCCCAATGGAAGTGCATTTGACTTGGGGAATTTAATTTCACCAAAATGTGGACAATGGAAATGGAATGCTCAACTTCCTTTAACCACACTAAAAGGGGAATGAAGGAAGAGAGATTTGATTTCACAATGCTCACACTCAAGAACAAACCCTTGAGATTTCAATGCAAAGGAGATTGAAATACGTCAAAGAGGATTGTCCTCAAGGCTAGAAATTGATAAAAGGGATTAAATATTAATGCAAAAATTAGAAAATGCAAGATGTTTGAAAACATGTTGTGATATGTAAAATGACCTAAATGACCTATAAAATGCTTTGAAATTGCAATCAAATCAAAGTAGGAAAATGTAATAGTAAATAATGTGTACCTAGAAATATTAGAATAATTGAAAGTAACTCTGAAAATATAGAAATGTTAACTTTTTGACCAACTGGGACTCATTCGTCAACTTGGATGAATCAGTCCTAGATCAGGGTTTCTGCATAGAGAGTTGTTTCAGGGAAAAGGGTACTAGAATCTACAAATTGATCTAACACCCCCAGTGGGACTCATTTTCCACTAATGGCGAAACAACCCTTTTCTAATTTTTTGAAAATCAAATTCATAAATGTGTACTCCAACACCTAAACTTTGTTCCCTAATTGAAACCTGGATCTGGCTCTGCAAAAACACCTGCAAAAACATAATATAAATTTATTTGTAATGGATGTTTTCCTTGTTCAAACCCCTAGTTTGGTATTTAAACCATGAAAGGGACAATGAAATATGCAGCAAAACCGTAGCCCTAAGTGTGCCTAAGACTAGGAAATCTGAAGCAAGCTGCAACCCAATTCTAATATGTAAGAACAAGATGCATGAATGAAACTTGAATGATATAAGAATCACACTAAGAGATCCTAAATCACATTAAAAGTGAATCTCAATGACATGCAAACCTTCCTTAGGCTAAAGATAGAGAGATAACGAAAGATTGAATCACTTAGAAAACAAGTCCTTAGGTTTGGCTTGATGGCTAGTTGCATCTCCCTAACCTAGAATTCTTCATCATTCTCCATAGGCATCCATGATCAATCCTTGAAAATGCTTGATGTAGAATAAAAGTGATCTTGAAGACTTGCAAAAACCCTTGAATGCTGCCCCAAAGCTTCAACTTTGTTGTAAATGTACTTGTAAATGCTCTTGTGAAAAAAACCTCAATGCTTGACTCTTGAGTTTGTTCAAAAATTTCTTAGAGATTAGGAAAAATGGCCTAAAACTTATATTTATAGGAGTTAACTCTCAATTGATCATTACTTTGACCTCAAAGGCTAACATCCACTAAAAATTTGAATTAGGTTGGTGAATTTCTTGCTCAAACTTGAAAAATACCCCAAAAGGGATTCATTCGCCACCCTTGGAAAATGGGTCCCACCAGAGGGGAATCATTCACCCAAGATGGTGAATGGGTCCCACTTAAGGTTTTTGAGGTGGTTTTTTTAGGGTTTGAATTAATTAAGTACTATTTGTTAGGATTTATATGATTTTTAAGTGGAATGAGCCTCAAGGTGTGAAATAATGGGTCCTAGGGGCCTATAAATGTTGATTTAAAGGATAATAACTACAAGGGTTCCTAAGATAGGTCCAAATTAGACCAAGAATTTTATTATCTCCAAGAAGGGAGTACAATTTTAGTGTCCACACAATAATAATGTGAAATTCATCATGCATCATGCTTGTTTTTGACCTAACATTTATGATGCAACATTTTATGATAAAAGCAAGCATTCAATTCAACATCCATATCATTCAAGCAAGAGTGAAGATCCATATTCATGCTAGCCATCTCATGCATGTTTTTAGCACTCTATTCCAATGGTTTTGTGGGTTACAACATATCATTTTGTTCATTCATCATTCCTCCTTTCCATTTCATTTCATTTCAAGGTTTGATTACCAAAATTGGGTTTGACCACTTGGAAAACCCCTTTCCACTAACAAAACAACATTTTTCCATCTCTTTAGTGTTGATTTGTAGATCTATGTTAAAGAACCTCTAAGGAGAAAAATTACAAAAAAGTTGTCAAGTGTGCAAAATTTTCAAAGTTGTCACCTTGTTTGGAAGATCACTAAAATACATCTATAGTGAAAAATTTGGCAATTCAAATACAAAAATCAAGTTGAGAAGCTAGAGCATATATTGAAGAGAAGATTCAAATCTTGATCCTAGAAAAGAGTTGAGTAGGTCTAATATGCCACTTTTGGTGTATGAGTCCCTATACAGGTCATTTTCCAAATTTTTGAAGATCTAGACTTACCATCATCAGATTCTTGTTTTAGTATAGAAAACCTAGTCTAGGACTGATACGCCTAGCCTAGCGTATGAGTCCTAGTGTGCATCAAACTCAACATTTTTTTTATTTCAATCCTTTTTTCAAGTTGCTTCATGTTTCCAGGCGCACATATCTGATTTCCCATCTTCCTATTCTTTTTAACATTCATTTCTAGGTCATTTATTCAAGTTTTGCATGTCATTGAATTTCGTAATTAGATATTGCATGTTACTAGTCATTTCAAGCCCTAGCTTGGCAATGAGCCCCTTTTTCAGTTTCTAAACACACCCTAGGATACCTTATTGTAGATTTTTTTCCCTCATTCTACCATCAGATTGAGATCTCTAGGGTTTTCTTGAATGATATTTGGAGAAAAGTGTTTATCTATCTCCCAAACATAGAGCGATATTTTTTTAAAATCAAACATGAAGAACCTTCCAACGACCTCCTAATAGGAAAGAACTTAGCCCTAGATCCTTAGTAAACCAAAAAACCACATCATCCTCATTTGGATCCATATCTCCATTGCCATTTTATTTGGATAATTTCAAAATAGTACCAGTGCCACTTCCTTTCCCACCTAGCATCCCGTTCACATATATTTGTGAGATAGTTTTTAATGTTACATTGGAAAGAAAAATGAGTAATTTTTTAAATCTTTATTTGTGATATATTTATTTCAATCTATTTTTAAGTTGATAAATTTTGAACATTATGGATGACATACATGTTTTAAAGACATAGATATACAATCAAATAATCAAACATAAGAAAATAAGGTTACAAATTGATTTAAAGAACAATTTATTATAGTTAGAAATGAATTATTGGCTTTAAAAATTAGATAAAGAATAATAATACATTCAAATATTTGTTTGAATATTTATAACGAAAGTGATGAGAACCTAAGATCATTTGGATAGTGCATTAAAAATAATTATAGAAAAGATCAACTTGTTGGAAGAATAAGGAGGCTGTCATTGATGCATTTGTTGGCAACATGAGCATGTGGGATGAGCACAAGTTGTACAGTTATGCATTGTAGTGTTTTCATTGATGTCAAAATTATATTCTAGTATGAAGACCATTGTGTAGATCAGTTTGGATAAATTAAGCATGGTTGAGGATGATTATGAAAGGAAACTTTGCAAGAAGGTTTGATTCGGTAAAAGTGGTTGATACGAAAATTGACTAAGTGTCAATATAGGTAACTCTATGTATTGACATCTAGTTTTTGGGTCTGCATTGATCTGATGTATAATATCTTGTTCTACAGTTTTAAAATAATTTTTATGGTTGTTAGAAGATTCAAAATCTATAATTTCATATTGTTTCAGCTCTTGGTGTTGAAGTTATGATTGGCATTGCATCATCTTGATAGTAACAGGTGATTTCTAGTTCAATACATATATTTTGGTGAATCCACACTTCTCTATAGATTACAATCTAGGTTTGTAGTTCTATGGGAAGGTTGATAGGTGTCACTAATGTGTATATTCTATATGACATAGAGTTTGGAGGTCTGCATGTCTCAATGTGGGTGTATAGTTGGAAAATTTTGTTATTAGGTCATTATTGGTGCTGACCTAATGAGTTTTGTGTGTATTTTTTAGGTTGAATATGTTTTGATCCATCGTGTGGGTTCTATTTTGGGTCCATGCTAACCTATTTTAAATTTTTATGAGTTTATAATCTTGGTGTGAAGTGTTTATGTATAGATCTTGAGCTAACAAGTTAGATTTTTCATATTACATCTAATTAGGATGACTTAATTGATGTTCTATATGAAGAAAATATAAATCAAGAATATTTTATGGTGTTTTGTGAGGTGTGACATGTGATAAGAGTTTGTGGATGAAAAATATGTGAATATAAGGAAAATGCAAAATAGAGAAAAGTATTAATTCATATCAGTATGAAGTGTGTAAAGTCTATATTTTGAGCTTCAATGGAACTATAATTCATGCATATATTAGATTCAGTTGTAACAATTCAAAACTTGGTTGTGTTCCATAATCTCTTCTATATATTTTTTCTTTTAGTGGGTAGTGAGTCCACTTTCAGTGAGCACTTTTCTAATATACTATAACCGGTTATAATATATTGTGAGCTAACCATCATCATGGTTTTCCCATTTTTGTTTTTTCACATAAAAATATGGTGTTCATGTGTTACATGATGTTGGTTATTTTCATGCTTTCATTCATTACTACAAGTTGAATATACTATGATGAATGAATGCTCAAATGTTTAAGTGGTTTAAAAGAATACTAATTCACCCCCCTCTCAATATTCAAGGTGTTCAACAATTGGTATCAGACCTTGGTTCCTTTGGAAGGAGCTTAACTACTTTAGGAAGATATTGGATGTTGAACACATGGCTATTAGAATATTTCCTACTCCTCTAGAAGAGATACCTATTGTTGGGTTTATAGAAGAAGAGTGCATGGTTGACATAAATGGAGAACTTAGAATATCCCTTGAAGATTTATAAAGAACTAAAAGTGAGAATGATGATCTAATAGAAAATTTCAAAGAAGCAAATGAATGTATCAAAAAGTTAAGAGAGAAAATCAAGAAGTTCAAAGAAAGTTATAAGGAAGTTAATGAGAAATTGAAGCAAGTCAATGAGTCAATTACCAATCTAAATGTGCAAATTGAAGAAGGATAAATAATTGAAGAATTTTTGAATGCAATGGTGAAAATAAAATTTGAAGAATGCAGAAAGATTGAGCAAGAAGATGTGAATCTAAAATTAGATCCTAAAAAAGAAAGGAGTCATGAAGAAAAATTGAAAATGAGCTCTACAAATCTTGATGAAATGATTGCAAATAAAAAAGGATCTAAATAAAAATTTGGATTAGGACTTGAGATAGAAGAAAGCTCAAAGACAAATAAAACTACAAACTGGCCTAAAAAGAAGACCAAAGACAAGAAGGAAAATGGAAAGCAGATCTAGAATCAAAGGAATGAAGCTAGAAGACCACTGGTAAGACAACCAAATGCACAAAATTACCCATCTTTTAATGGTTTCTATTATTCTTGTAATAGATTTGGACATAAGGCTATGAAATGTAGAAGAAGAATGAATTAGAATGTTCAATATTTTATTGGACAGTGCTTTACTTGTAAAATAGTTGGCCATAAAGCTAATGAATGCAAAAGTCAAATGATGAATGTATATAACAATGGTAGAATGATTCAATATTTCAATGGCTACTATTATACATGTAATGGATTTGGTCATAAATCTAATCAATGAAAATCTAGAATGAATGGAGGTAATATTGGTCAAAAGAATGTCATATGCTACAATTATAATAGACTTGGACACATTTCTAAGCTCTACAGAAGAAAATATATGAAGGATAACTTGGTAAAGAAGACTGATCCGGTGAAAAAGGTTGATCCTATAGAGATGAAGAAAGAGATCTGCAAGATTTAGGAAAATAAGGAATCTAGACAGATGTTAAGGATGAGTCTATACTAGCATCCAATCTAGATGTTTACTCTAGAAACTAAGAAGAAAGCTTTGGCTCAAGGGAAGATTTAATGGAAATATTCCATCCCTTACCAAAAAATGGTGTTGATGCTTCAACATGTGGATATGAGATGCATATGAATTCATTTTCTCTATTAGATAAGATCACGATAGGAAATATTGAATTGCAAAAAATTATGAAGTGTTTGACTATGTAGACAGGGTTTTTTACCATCTTTTCAATGAGTATTCAATGCAAAATTAGGTTAAGTGGAAAAGGTTTATAATTGATTACAATTAATAAAAATCCATTTTCAATGAGCATTTGAGAAGAGTAGAGTATACATCTAAATGCTTCTGGATTTGATTGTGTGATGAAAAAAAACTCCACACAATCAAATCCATAAGCATTTAGATGTAAATTCATATGGATTGTGGAAATCTAATTAAATTGAAGAGTAGAGTAGTGAAAAAATGAATTGGAGTGATTGAAGTGATTTAGTTTTAGTACACACAAGACCCTAGCCAGAAAGTGAAGTAGAAGGTATTTATAGTTTTTCTCCTACCCTAGTTTTTCAAAAATGTATTTTGAAAGAATTTGCAATGGAAAATCCAAGGGTTATTAAGGTCATAGAAAGATCCCATCCTAAATTCAAGAAACATCCTGATAAGTCCATGGAGGTCGACTCGAAAGGTGCATTTTCTAGGGTTCCCTATGGTGTCCATATAAAGGACATAAGAATCTACATTTCATGGAGAGTTAGAAGAGTATGATTGTTTGAAGCTTGGTGATGTGTGGGAAAATGAGCTCACTAGTGATGACTTTCCATTGAAGCTGGAATATCCAAATTTGGTTGTGAAGAAGCTTGATGTTTGGCAAGGGTTTCCCAACTTTTTCCACAATAATGCTTGGGTGAGAATTTCATTGAGCCACATTGATGACAAGTTTGCATGGATGGATATTCCCAGGATGATAATATTATTGTAATTAATTATTTATTACACTAGCACAAGTTTACTTAGGTATTTTATTTAATTAATTAATTCCTAGGTTGCATCATTAGGAAATCATAAATAATGAGTTCATTACCCTTTCCATGTTTTTAGGAGATAAGATTCCTTCTCGAAGATGAGTTGTCTTTTCTAGAGCTTATCTCAATCACTTTATCATTCCCTAGGTAGTTAGTTAGGGTTCACATGTTGTCACATGTTGTTAGATCATGACACATTGCAACATCATATTGCATCTTGTATCTCATCCATTCCTATATAATCAGGGCATATGTACATTTACAATCATATTCTAGATATCAATTAGATAATCTCCATTTGCATGCCCTTAGTTGAAGCTGGAAGATCCAAGCTCGCCATTGTCTTCAGAAGGCCTCAAAACCCTAGGATTGCATGTTCATTCATCAAATTTAGATCCATCATCTTGGGAGCCATAAGAGATATTTTAGGGTTTGCAAAATCAACTGGTACGATCTGTACAAATTTGTAGTAAAAAATCACCCCAATGAGTTGTCCTCTATGGAAAAATTGTTTTAGACATAGGCCATTTTCATTTTCAAAAAAAATCAAGGCTTTTGTTATTATTTTGGAAAAAAAAAGTATTTGGAAATTTCCTATAGTTTGCAGAAAAAAATATTTTTCAACGAGCGGCCTTCAATTGTATTCTTCCATCGGCATAAAAGATTTGATTTTTTAAATCATCGGGCATAATATATTTTCATCAACATTTATATTTCCTAGTCAACATATATATCATAGGGTTTATTTTATTTTCTACAAATAATAATTTTTGTATGGTTGATAAAATATAATAAAAATTTTCTTTTGGTTTTTAATTGCCATTTGGAAATATTAAAAACCAAACCCTTTGATTTTATTTTGGCCATTTTATATTTCATAGTCTGCAGCAAAAATCTCTTGTAAGCCACATTTATTTTTTTGTAGGGGACCGTATCCTAGTCGTCCTGTCGCATCAATGACCCCACCAACCATCCACTGTTTGCTCATCATCGTCATCTTTCCAGTCATCTGACAACCCTATGTCGATGTTTTTTACCCATTCCAACCTACTCACTAGTTGTTGTCGACTATCTCCCATCCGCCAATGATGCAAAGTATTTTGTGGCCCCAACCACTAGTTGTCTCATCCGGAGGATTTGTTGACTATGGCCATGCCACCACTAAGCTCTTCACCCAGGTTGCTCCACCCCCACGCCACTCCAAGAGGGGGCACTTTTTTTTTCCTTATATTCCATGCTGGTCATATTAGGAACCAGGTGCTTAACACCTAGGGGTTGAATTTTTGCCAATACTTAGCCTACAAAGTTCCTAATATAGGCCATTTTTTGTTTTTTCATAAATTTTCACCAAAGTATCAAAATTTAGCAAATGAGATATTGTCAGAAAGAGGATTTTCTCTACTTTCAATTGTGACATCTATTTTGCAATATTCTACTATCATAAAAATTATATAGTCAACTGAACTCAACCCTTCATTCTAGACTCAATAGCTAATATATTTGCATTAGATTGTCAAAATCCGATGATTCCAATGGAATTAAGAAGATATTTTAGATCTTTTTTCATCAGTCCATTCACTTTGATTAGTTTCAGCTCTAAGTACTCTTACATTAGATTTTTTCAATTTGGTGCATTTTTTCAATAACTTGGATATCTTGAAGCTTGGGAAAAGGATATTTTCATTGGGTGGCATCACTTTAGTTGTATATCATCTTTGGAAGTTTCTATTTTTTGTTGAAGGGAATTGTCTTTTTATTTTTGGAATAATTTTGATAGTACATTATGGGACTTGCATATTATCCTTCTTTGACTATGTTGCACAAAGGAAAGCATAAACAATGGCGAGATGGGATCATCCATCATTTCCAACAACTTGAATTATTTCCACATCTGTATGGTATAGTTCCCCATCCAAGTGAAGGTATTCATGAACTTTCTTGGAGTTGTAGCAGATTCACTATCTTGGAGATCATTTCAATGCAAGTTGATTGTGATATTTTGAGATTTATTAGTCATTATGATTTTCCTCACATCCTTTGGACTAATATTTGGGAGCTATATGGAGATTCAGACACTCCACCATTCCCTAATGATCATGATTCAAAATATCATTCCTCAGATCAAGTACCCCATGATGATATTATTGTGTAGGAGGTTGTTTGTTTGGATTGTCTTGAATCTTTTGAAGAGGTTGACAAGGTTTCTTCAGATATTCTTTCTTCTCCATCAGAGACTAATGGTATCCCTTCAAATTCAGTGATTTCTTGTCTAAATTCATTGATTAATGCTTCCATCATTCATTAGGACACACTCAATTTTCTAGACTTCACATCATAGGATGGCTTCATTTTAGGGATTACTAAATTGGCTATTTCTACAGGTTTGGGGAACATTCTTGAGAGGATATCACTCCTATATTTAGATCATAGTTTGGAGATTTTTCTTGAGTCTCCACATCCCTTTGTCTTGACCTTGATTGGAGACCCATAGACTATCTTGGAAGCACTTTTTTTCTCTTTTGAGATTTCATGTATGAAACTTCTTCCCTCTCATTCCATTTAGGAGTTGGAGTTTCTTCAACATCTACCATTGGATTTTCTTCTTCCTAGTGGGACACATGTGGTTTGGACATATTTGTTGCTTCAGAATTCTTTTAGTGGTTTTGAGGACACTTCATTATGGGGGGGCAATCCAGTATTATAGTCTTTGAATCTTGTTCATTATTAGTTTCTACATAGTCCTGACTTGTCACATTCTACATTGTTTGGGCATGTACCTGATTTGATTGTGGCATCTTCATCTTCATCAGGAAAGGAGACACATGAGTAGAGTTCAAATACATCATCATCATTCACATTCATCCTACCTTCCTTCAATTCCTATTTTGAATGGAGGGAATTCCTACACTTGCACTTGGTTGTGCTTCTTCTGAAATGGAGACAAGTTGTTTTTCAACATTGGATCATGTTTTGTCTTCAAAAACTTACCATTATTGTAGGTGATCACATGTTATGGGGGGGCTGTATAATCTCTCTATTTCCTCCCTATGGGGGGGATATTGATTGTATTGAATCCATATGATAGATGGTGTACTTGGGGGTATCATGTAGTCCTCCATCCTTCCTCACTTTTATACATTTCATCTCCTTTTTGGAGAGGGGTTTTCTTCCCACTCAATTTTACCCTTTTCTTTTTTTGTAGGACATTAGTTGCATCTTCATTCTCATTTTTAAATGGGTACCGATAATGGTAATCATGTATTCAAGACCCATCATCATCATCATCATCATCATCAGCATCATCATCATTGCATAATCATTGCATTTTTCATTTCCTCCATAAGTTGCACTTATGGGGGGTGCCAGTGTAATTAATTATTTATTACACTAGCATAATTTTACTTAGGTATTTTATTTAATTAATTAAGTCCTAGGTTTCATCATTAGGAAATCATAAATAATGGGGTCCTTACCCTTTCCATGTTTGTAGGAGATAAGCTTCCTTCTAGAAGATGAGTTGTCTTTTCTAGAACTTATCTCAATCACTTTATCATTCCCTAGGTAGTTAGTTAGGGTTCACATGTTTTTAGATCATGACACATGGAAACATCATATTGCATCTTGTATCTCATTCATGCTTATATAATCAGGGCATATGTACATTTTTAATCATATTTTAGATATCAATCAGATAATCTCCATTTGAATGCCCATAGTTGCAACACTTGATGTGTGGTTGAATTTCTTCTTGGAAAAGGTCTTCTTGGAGGCTAGAGATTCAGGGACATTGTGCATCCATCATTTCAATAGATCACAAAGGAAGTGATTAGGGAAGTTAAAGGGTTATGCTCAACTAGACTAGTTCTGGTGCTTAAATCGATAAACAATGAGGTTGTGATCAAACTTACCCATGTAACATATGACAAGAGGAAATTAATAGTAAAGAACACTAGGAATCCTATGATGAAGTATGTCACAATGATGATTGGATACACAATATACTTTTCAAAATAGAGAAAACTTTGTTTTGGCCATCGCCATCAATACTACCTATGAAATGGTAGATAAAGGAGCTGACTATGAATTTTGCAAGCTTTTGAGATAGCACCTGATGGACAATTTACAAAAGACAAAGTATTCAAGATATCTTTTTAGATATGGCACACTAGTCATATGTTTGCTATTTTATTTCTTGAAACAACTCCCAAGAATAAAGGGGGTTGTGTGGCTACAAGGCAGACCTATAGCACACTATATTGAAGATTTCTTAAGACATCTTAGAGATGCTAAGGCATAGGATGATGCCCTTGTAGAATTCTTTTCAATGTTTCAGAAGAGGATGAAAGAAAGGGAAAGGATTCCCCAAAATATGGAAAAGTACAAGAATGACATTACATTCTTGGTGAAAAAGGATGAATCTATCATATAGGTTGTTGAGCCTAAAACAGTGTGGATCTCAAAAATGGGATATGAAATTTTTGAGCAAGATATTGTAGGGCCTATAGATTACATGTTGAGAAAGCTAAGAGACATCTTCAAAGAGAGGTATGGAACATATGAAGAGAAATCAATGGAAGTCCATTTGGACCAAAGGAAATAAAAAATAAAGAAGATAGTGGAGAAAATGGTTGTAAAACTTGTGAAGGCTATGGGCCTCTCTAAATAAAAAGTAGAAAAAGATAAGGCTATGTCTAGTGCTTTGGGAGGTTCATCAAGTACAAGAAGATCTAGTAGAGCAGCTACCACTCCTTTAGTTGCTCATAAATTCTATGAGACTAAGCCTACCTTAGAAGAGAAGAGGAAATTACCTGAGAGTGCTCCAATGAAGGAAAATACTTCTCCAATAAAATAATAAAGCAGGCTTGAGAAGGAAAAGGATTCTCCAAAAGCACAACAATTTGGCCCTGTGAAAAGGAGAGTGAAGACCAATGCTACCAAAAAGTAGTACTTGGGTGTGAACATGAATGATGAAGAAGAAGTACCATAGTTGGTCTATAAGAGGAAATGAGAAGTTTCACAAGATGAAGAAAGTATAAAGAAGCAAAAATTTGATATTGTTGATATAGATGAAGAGGCTCGAGTACAAAAAGAAAAAAAATCCTTTGTGATCCACAAGAGAGAGAAGGAAAAAGCTAGGAAGAAGAAAACACTAAAAGAATAGAAAAAGAAAAAGAAGAAACCTTTGGTAAGAACTCATAGTCCTATGAAGGTAGATGCACTTTCAATGGTATTTTCCAACATGAAATGTTAGAGGAAACTGTTGTACTATACACCGAGGTAGATGACATAGACAAGGCCACCATTGTTGAAGCTATTGGAAAATATATTATTTTTCTTGAAGTAGATATGTGGAATATAGAAAAACAAATACCTGTAGAATTTTAGAATGTATGGATTGATATAAGATAAGAAGCCATAGAGGAAGAGGCTAAATTGAAATCCTATGAATTGGAAAAGATTATTTCTCCTCTTTTTGAGGAAAATAAAGCCACATTGGCTACATTTATCAATAATGAATTTAGAATAAAGAAAATGGTGACAAACCTCATGAGTAGAAATGATCTCAAGAGGCTCTAAAAATAGTCTACAGAAAAGGTTATAGACTTAGTACAAAGATTGGGGATGACCCTAGAGAAAAAAGAAAAAATGAACATGGAGATTCCTATTCCAAATGAGAATGTTAAAGATGTACATCTTGATTATGCTCACCATGACCATGTAATAGAAGTAGGGAATACACACTTGATAACGTTCTTTTGGATGTGGAAGATACTACAAAGGAAAATGTAGAAGTTGAAAGAGATGTTGAAGGAAAAGTAGCTACCAGAGAATACACTACAAATGAGGATACTTCTAAACCTCCTCTAGTATCTAAGGGAAAGGTAGAAAAAACTCAAGGCCAACCAAAGACAATCATCCCTTTGGATAACACATAACTATCTAATGGTACAAATGGTATAGAAAAGGATGATGAGAAAAAAAGAGTGAATATGTCTTCGGTGATGTAGAAGGAAAGAAAAAGTGGAGACATCAATTAACACTAGAGATAAGGAGAAGGAATTCAAAGAGAAGGCTATAGAGGAAGGCTTGAAGGAAACTGGTGAATCTTTCAACACTTCCAAAGATTCTTTAAAGAATCTACTAAGTATGTAATTGTAGTTCTAGCCTATTTTTTCTGCCCAACTGCTACAATTGCCTATGCAATAGGGGAATGTGGACTTGGACAAGATCTTTCCACTCTAGAATATTAAATTAGGATATTTATTCCACACATATAGCTAGAAATAAATAATTGAAACTCATCAAAAGAGTGGAGAATTGATAAATGAGGCTGTGAAGGCTTTGTAAGAAATCATACCCAATGCAACCTATCGACAGAGGATATTAGTATGGGTTGATTACTATTGATCCATGAAGAATCAAAAAATTCATTCCACTAATACTCACTCTAAATAAAATTAATTGAATTTAAAGTTAAACTAAACATTCATTAAAACAAAGCATTCTAAATTATGAAAACATTAAAATTTATGTTCTAACCCATTTGAAACTTATCTCATTTTGATATTGGTGCCATGTTGATGTGAAAATAAAACCCTTTCCCAATCTTGTGATCAGTGAGCTTGTTTCAATCGATTCTACTGAAGATAATTGATGAAATGGTTGTGAGATGTGAATGAAAACATGATTTATGCTAAAAATCAGTATGCTGAACAAACTAATCTAACATGATTTCATTTTAAAAGATGCAAATATGAAATTGCTAAGGTAATCTAAATGAGATTTAAACTAAAAGGATTTAAACATCTAATTCTCTAATTAGCTAAATGAATGAATTATGGAAGCCATTAATGGAATCTAAACTATTGTGCAACTAAAATGAACTAAAATATGCTAAAAGTGAGTTAAAACTAAGTGTGAGTCTGAGTGATTTCAACAGCATGATTTTTCTCTAAAAAAAGATGGATCCATTTGTCTCCAAATAGTGTTATATTTATAGGAAAACAAATGAGAAATGGAGGGTTGAGATTGAAAAATCTAATCAGTAGTTAAGGATGGAAGAAATTGGAGGCATGGATCATGGATTCTCAAAAATGGGTGAGAATTCAAGATGAAATTTAATCAAGGGTTCACATTCCCTCAAACAAACACACTTTTGACTTGTACAGGAGGTAAAAAGTTAACTTGCAGAAGAAGTTTTGGAGATAACTTGCATATAAAGCTAAGTAAGTTTGTGGAGAAAAAGGAATATTCCCTTTTTCAAGTGAGTGAGGAGAAAAGAATATTCCTTGGAATAATCATGGGTGGAGGAAAAAAGGATATTTAGTTAATTAAAACTAAATTAAGTTGTGCAAAAGGGGAAGGAATATTACTTTGGAATATTGCCTTGCATGTGGGGGGAATTATATTAGTTACATAATTTCTAATTAAACAATGTTAATTAATGCAATTAGGAGATTTAGAAGCATTAGATGATATTCATTAAATAATTTGATTTAATGAATGGGGAATTGTGAAATGACATTTAATTAAATAAGAATAATTAGGGAATTAAATTAAATGGTTTGATTTATTTAATTTAACAGGAAGAAATGTTAGCATGAAAGGGGGGAATTAACCTGATTAAATTGATTAGGTTAATAGATGCAAATGATCCAATTAATGAAATATCTAGGCTAATTTAATCAATTAAGCAAAAAGAGAATGGGTTTGAGGAGGAAATGATTTTAGAATACCTGATTGGAGTGTATGATATGATTTGAGACATTTTTTAGTGTTTACTTTTTTCCCCTCTTTGAAGCAAGGTACCTATTGCTTTGGTTCAAAGACTAATGCCTTTTGAAATGAAAACTAATACTTATGTCAAAAAATAAAAAAATTATTATTATTTTAGATGCCCCAATAGAAGGATTAGGCTAATTCCCTACCCCATCAAAAAATCAGGTGGAAATTTAGAATTTTGGGTTGATTTCTCAACAAAGGTAAAAAGCTACCTCAAGGTGTCAAAAAGGCTCTAGGATGCAAAAAACATGCCAAAAACACAAAAAATGATGCAAAATAATCCCCAGATTGGAAATATTGGTGAAAATGATGATGAACCCTAGCTTTAAGGTTAAATTGTGTGTGTGATCTATGAATTTGATGGCGGTTATGATTCTTTCCATGAGGTGATGGATATTGAGCACATTTTTCTAGTCACTACACCGATTTACCTTGAGATGTATAGAGGTTGAGTTCCCACTTTTAGGTTGATAGTTGCAGTGATCAACTGCAATTTAGTTGCTCCTGATTGACAGAGCAAAGGATTCAACCTAGGATGGGGCCTTGTATGGCACAAGATGCTCTATAAGACACTATTGCCATGGGGGCTAGTGATGTTGGCCTCATTGTATCATTATATGCACAACTTTATGTATTGTGATGGTAGGGTGATCGATACAGGGGTTACCTTGCTACACATTTTGGCTTGGGAGAACATTGTTGTGATTTGATCGATCATTTAGATGGTTGATGTAGAGAGAAATGATCCAATGGTTTTGTGATACAAAGGTGCCATCACTTTACAACATACTAGGTAGCTTGGGTTTCCATAATGGCACTAGGTGTTTGATGATATGACAGTATTTAGATGGTGACCCTGGCTACAAATTCTAGCATGGTTGGACAATGTGCAACAACTTTTCTTTCCCAAACACACCTAGTATATGCAAGGTCGGGAGCACACTATCATTGAGAGATACCTACAAGAAAGGGTATCTTGATAGTTTGGAGAGAGACGGGATAGGCCAGACGATGCATACAAAGCCATTTTTTCTAGATCTACATGAAAGGTACCTACATGGGGACCTACGATCCCAACTCCTAAGGTGGTTGAGGGCTCTCAAAAATTAGTGGCTCAGCCATGGGCTTACAATCAAGGATAGTTGGATGCTTAGACAATTCCTTTGTACGATGCATGGTTCACACCCCCTCATCGGTTGACTTATCCAGTGGGTGCACCTCCATGAGGGAGACCATGAGGGAGGTGTGTAGGTAGAGGCAAGGGTAGAGGGAGCGAATAGGATAGCCAAGATGGCCAAGATTCCCAGGGCACCACTAGTGGATTGGCATCCTCCATAGCAGCATCCTCCACAACAGCAACCTCCACAGTAGCAACCGCCATCGGGGCTAGATCCTGAGATTTATAGATTCAATAACTACAACAATAGGTTCAAACCATTATGGGTGAGAGGGATCAGGCCCATCAATAGATTTTGGTGATTAATACTAAGAGGGATGAGGCACAATAGTAGGTATAGGTTGTTATGACAAAGCGATACTATGAGCAGTGACTCAGACAAACTATTGAGATGCAATTATCACTGTAGGTGAAGCATTTTCAGTAGCTTGAGTTGATGATAACTACATCCCAAGGATGGATAGTGTCTACTAAGTTATACAAAGAGGTCATTACTGAGGCAACCTACTATAGGATGCATTACCATAGGGATGTCCCTGCAGCATTTAGACAGTCGGATTCCTCCTAGAGGACTAGGGAACACCCTAAAGCAAAGGATCAACCAAAGAGATAGGCTAGAGAGGGGAGATGCAATTAGGGCTAGCTCATGTGTACAATTTTTTTTTATGACTACCCGATACTTTTATACAGATAAACATTCATGGGCTCCTTTTTTATAGGCTCATGGATATTCTATGCATGATCGATATTCATACATTGATTTAGATATTGCATCATGGAAGTTATGATTTTTTGATATATATGATGATATTTATTTGATATGCAATCTGATGCGTTCACCTTATTTCATGCTTATTAATGTATGGATGCATATGATGTGAGATGATGAGATATGCTTATATTTTATCATGTATGTATGCACATTTTTTATACTTAGGCGATGTGCGATGCTATATGTGATTTGATGTAATGATATGGATGGATGCAATGTTATACTCTTTTTTAGTATCTTTCCATGACATGTTATGGGATGGATGATATGATATGAAAATGTTATGCTATGATGTAAATGATATGGATGCATTTATTTTTGTGTATTTTCTATGTAGTTTTATGATATGATGATGTATGCATATGGATGTATGGATGGATAATGCAAATGTTCATGATATGTATGCAACAATTTAAGATGCTTAGAATAAAAAATCTATATTATTCGTCACAACTTAAATGATAATGATGATCAATGCAGGATGTATGTTTATGATATTGAACCGTAGATTTTTGGTACCCATAAGACTCCCTAACTCTTCTAAGGTTTTTCATCTAAAAGGAGAGAGTAGGGACAAAAATGATAGCTAATTTCATTCAAACTATGTAATGTGTGATGTTTTATGCCTAAATGAAATGATCTAAATGAAATTAAGTGATCTAAATGACTGATTATGAATGCAAAACTTAAGATTTAAGCTATGTTGGAAAACACAATGTTGCTAGCAAAAAGCTTGAAAGAATGAATACGGATGAAAATTAAACCAAACAAAAGATTTTTTTTCAGAATATGTGCACTTGGGAAATTGAAGAAGACTAGAGAACAATCTAGAAAATTGATGAATTCTAATTTTGAGCTGACTGGGACTCATTTTCCACCCTAAGCGAATCAGTCCCAGTTTTGGGTTTTTCTGCACAAAAGCTATTTTCTGCCAACCAGGAAGTAGGATCTACATCTTACTCAAAAATTCATCCCAAGAGGGACTCATTCACCATGCATGGCAAATCAATCTACTTTCAAATTGCTGCAACTTCAAATCTCTATTCTGCACCTTGACACCTGCATAGCAATTTCTGACAAAAACCTAACTTGAGATCTTAGAAAATTCCTACAAAACAACTTAAAATTGTTTTTCTAATTGGGGGATTTCCTTGGTCAAATCCCTAGCTAGGTAATTAAACCTTGAATGGATAAAAATATGCATAAAACCCTAGCCTTAGATGTGTTAAAGACTAAGAAAGTTTGACGTATGACAAAAGCCCTATTATATTGTGCAACAATAAGAAATGAAAATATGATTTATGTAATGCAAGATCTCAACCCTAGAAACCTTAAAACACATTGAAAATGGAGATAAAATGACATGAAAATGGAAAGTAAACAAAACATAGACCTTAATCTAAAGATAGAGTGAAAATGGAAGATGGAATCACTTTGAAACCAAGTCTTTAGGTGTAATTTGATGGCTAGTTGCATCTCCTCAACCTATATTTCTTCATGATTCACCATAGGCATCCATCATCAACCCTTTGCAATGTTATATCTTGACCTAAAGAGTGAGCTTCAAGACCTGCAAAATCCCTAGTTTGCTGCCCTAAAACTTCAACTTTTGCTAATGAAACTTTTTGTAGAAGACTTGAACTAGAAATTGCTTTTGTGAAATGACTAAAAGATGTGTAAAATGACTTAAAATGAGTATTTATAAGCAACAACACCTAATTTTACCATTATTTAGACCTAAGAGGCTGAAATTCACTAGAAATTTAAGTTAAATTAATCAAATTCCTGATCAAAATTGAATTTTCCCTCTAAAGGGACTCATTCACCACCTTGCTGAATAGGTCCCACCAAAGGGAACTCATTCACCCAAGGTGGTGAATGGGTCCCACTACTAACTTTTGAAGGTGGGATTTTGGGATATGAAAGAATTAAGTGTTGTTTGTTGGGTTTTAGGTGATTTCTCAAGTGAAACAGGCCTCTAGATAAAAAATAATGGGTCTTAGGGGCCTAAAAATGTTGTTTTGAAGGATAAATGATGTGAGGGGACTCAAAATTGGGTCTAATTATGTGTGAAATTGTCTCTTTTCTCAATATGGTCCAATTTTCTATGGCACATTTAGCCCCTTCTTTAGCACCCAGATGACTCTACATGCATATGTAAGCTAAAGGACTCTAAACGATGAACTTTATTACATAAAAGGATACTCATTCAAAAGATAGGAGAACGAAGCCCCTAGTGTAGTTCTCTACAAAACCACGACATTAGGATCCACATCCTGCAACACACATTCATTAATTGTCCAAAAATCATTTTATCTAGCTCCTAGGAATCCAATTTGAGGGTAGATGTATGCCCCCTTGATTCCACTCACTTTACGAAGGTGGAATCAAGGTAGCAATCTAGCCATGTCGAATAAGAAAGATTCAATCGTAGGGAATTTCCAAGTACCATGCCTCATCACAATAGATGAATGATGATTTCAGGTGTAGAATCACTATTCCAATGCATTAAATGGTGACAAAAATAGATTACCCTAGTGCCTATTATGTTGATTTGAAGAAGATATACTTTATTAATTATGTAGAAAGATAATAACCCTACGTTAATGCGTAAGAGTAGAAAGAGGTGAAAATGAATGAAAAGAATTAGAAGAGAGTAACGCGTCACTTACTATTCCTTTTAGCTTCGTTTAGCTTGAGAGTGATGAGTGAGAGAAGAAAATGTTGAGCAGACAATATTACACACCATCACCACTAGATGATCTTCGGGAGCAAGTGGCATGTAGCGAGTTGTATTATGAGGTGAGCTGATTTTGCAACTATTTCCTTGTGATTTTATAATAATTTAATGATTTTAATGCATGGATAGGTTAATTTAGGGTCCTGGAAAAAAATTTCGCAAAGTGTCCCCTTTTTTCACAAAGTGTTTCCAAAGTGTCTCTTTTGTTCGCAAACTATCATGCTTCGTCATAGTTTCCTAAAAGGGTTCTAAAGTGTCTATGGCCATTAGGAAAGCACACTAGATTTTACTTTAGCACACTTGCATGATAAAATATGCGAAAATTGAAGACATTAGATGGATTTTAGAGTAGTTTGTGATGATTTTGATAGGTCCCTGCCCGGTCATGGTAGTGGCTGGGGGGAAGATAGCTCACATTTCTGAGAGATCATGCACCAGCACTATCGGCATCAAAGATAGAGAATTTACAGTTAGTGGGTATCTATTGGGAATATCTTATGCCTGCTATTAGATACCATGACGCCATACTTATGGCTTTGCGTGAGCATTGGGATGTTGATACTTGTACATTTCATCTTCCCACCAGGGAAATGGCCATCACTCTCGATGAAGTACACTGCATTCTTCAAGTTCCTATTCGGGGAAAGCGGGTATATTTTTGGGGGGATCATTCATTCTAGGAGAAGAAGAGGAACATACAGTATTTTTTAGGTGGAATTGTCCATGACATGAAGGCTATAGCGCGGATTGAGCTTCCCATGCTATTATATTCATGAGCTCCAATTGTTAGACGGATTATGATGCACACAGTGGCTCTACACTAGTAGAATTTGGCAAATAAATTACTATGTGACTAAAAATTTTAGTCACGTGACTAACACTAGTAGTATTTGGAAAATAAATGACTAATTTGGTCATTGGGTAAAATCACAACTAAATGAATGTGCTCATTATTAAAATTTAGGCCATAATTTTCATTTTAATAAACATACTTTAAAGCCTTCGTCAAGACCTTATTTTCAATTGTAGCCCACCATAATTAATAATAAAATATTACAAATAAAATTACTAATAAATATTTCCTATGGAATAAATATTGTGTTTTGTGGTGTCATCATATGAACACCAAATTTTCTTCTAAATTGACGAAAAAACACCAAATTATAAAAATTAACAGAAACCATAAGAGAACCTAAAAAAATAAGCAAAAGAAAGAGAAAAAAACAAAAAATAAGAATAAACAACCAAATAATCTAAGAGGAAAAAGGACCAATTTTTTTTTTATAAGCATAATTTTCATTTTAATAAACATACTCTAAAACCTCCATGAAGACCTTATTTTCAATGTAGCCTGCCAAAATGGAGTAGTGAATCAAAACCTTATTTTCAAGGTATCCTACCAAAATGGAGAAGCAAAGCATGGCTGATTTTGGATTGCAACCTCTGCCCATTTTTCTACATCGGACACAATTTGTGTAGAATATTGTGGTAAGTCACTTTCCATGGTTTCAATTAATTTTATTTTTCAAATTTGTATTCGGTCAGGCCATATGATCCATATGTTCAAGTTATGGACAAACACTGAGAGGGGGGTCGAATCAGTGTTTCATCTTCGACCAAGATTTTTCATTCTTATTTCCTTTTCTTTCAACAATAGAGTAGAGTAATCACTTTTGAAAGCACAAAGATATGACAACATTAACTCAGTCTATTAGACAACTTATGAAAATATGATTTGAGTGAGATATCTTGCATTTGCCAAAACATAGCTCAGATTTTATCTCAATATTACTCTGATTAATGCATTCATGAGTTGAATGTAATCATTCATAAACAAAATTGAGAACAGTAATAATCCCAACAATGAAGTGAAACAACAACAACAACACAGAAAAGTAGTGAGCACACAGAAGAACAAAGAGACAAAAGATTTGCTGAGTGGAAAACCCTCTTGGGGTAGAAAAACCACTCCTAAACTGCTTTACTGGCTTAATCTTCAAAAAACACTATTAACAATGCCTTATAGGCTAATTTCTGAGCACCAACTCAAGGAGCACCAACCCCTCATTTAGAGACACCAATCTCAAGGAGCACTAACCCCTTAGATTTCAGAATTACAATAATAATATCAGAGGATTTCTCTGTTTTTAGTTAAGCACATATTTCTCTTGTTTTCTCATTTACAAAAAACCCTAAGGATAATATTCCAGAATTACATCCAGTGATCTCTCTTCTCACTCTTTTATAGTTTTTCAACACTGGTTTTTTATATTACATTTCAAGTATGTCGAAGAAATCTTCAAAATGCATTTTTCACAAGATTCTCAAAATCTCTTAATAATATTTGAATATGAAGCTAAATAATGACAGTCTGTAGATGATGATAAAAATCAGAGTACCACCTATCCAGAGAGCTTTAATTTCTGTGCTAAATCAAGAGATTTCAATTTGTAACTGAAAGATTTTCATCAAAGCCATGACAACCCACTAACAAAAAATCATATCCTCTAAATTCTCTGAGAATATTTTGCAAGAGATTTGATGCCAACCAAAGATGTCTGCATGCAACTATACTTAGAAAAAAATCCATGCCGGCCATAGTGTATGAATCTTCGTTAATCATTTGCTGAGACAACAATCGCCACTTGTTCTTTGTGATTAGCTATGACCTTATGCAAGCTGCATTTCCTTTTCCTTATTTTGCTTTCCCCATGACCCAGTGAAGTTGGGAAGACCTCTCGCAGACCACATTAAGTTTCACCGAAAGCCCTTTTATCTCTTAAGTGTCGCTATGACATTCTGCTATCGAGGAGATGTTTCATAGATGATGCTCTATCTTACCGAAGGTCATCCTTTCATCCCATGTCTCTGAGACACAAGAGTCTTTCTCACCGAGACATGCCCAATATTCGCCTTCGCTAAGACAATATATAGTCAGGAAGACGCTATATAGATTTCCCCACATTTCACCAAAGGACGACATGATTATTCCTATTTTCCGAGACAATTCAATACCTATGCCGAAGGTCTTTGTCATTTCCAAGTTGCCAAGATAATACATAGTCGGGGAGACACTATATATATTGCTCTATGTTTCACCGATACTCCCATCCATCTCGTGTATCATTGTAACTTCAAACAATCGAGGAGACATCTTGTAGATTATTTTATGTCATACCGAAACACCATGAATTCACCTTAGATTACCAAGACATTAATGTTCTCACACTAACAGAAACCTTTTGTCTTATGTGCTTTTCTATAACATTATGATATTAGGGAGACTTCCTATAGAGCACAACATGTCTTTCCAAAAGTATTCATCCACTTGTGTGTCACTGAGACAAGTCAAATCCAATATCAAAAAAATCCTTTTGTGTTCCATCAGCGAGACCAGAGGTCACTCGCCAAGACCTCTTGCCGAAAACCCTAACTCTTACCTAGATGAATACCTTTATGTTGTCGATCGGTATAAGAAAACAAACTTGCCAAGACCTTTCTTTGAGCACATGAGTCATACCGAAATGTTCCTTTTGTTTTATGCATTGTCGAGACATATCAATGTCGAGGAGACATAACCCTTTTCGCTATGACCCTTCACCGAAGCCTTAAACTCTTGCCGATATGTTCCCATTCAACCTCCGATCGGTGAGACAAAGAAATTTCATTGTGACCACGTATCGATGGTATAACTTATGTCGATATACTCCTTTTCTATTGCCGAAACAAAAGAGAATGTCATGCCAATAGATGCCTAGAGATGGATCCCGATCGCTATGACATCAAATAATTCTTGCCAATATGAACTTTCTTATGCCAGTCGCCAAGACACAAAGCGCTCGATGAAACAACATGTCGATAGAGATTTCTTATGCCGATGAACCTCCTTATGTATTAGTCGGTGAGACCCGACTCATTCGGTAAGACCTCTCAGTGGTGAGAAATGCTTATGCCGATAGACCTTTCCTCTGTTGCCAAAACCATGTGAATGTCACACCGAAAGCTACCTATATGTATAATCAAATTGTCATGACATCAGAAATGTCTTGATGATAGGAAACATAGACATTTAATAGAAAAATGGGTAGGGGAGACCCTAGCATTTTCACGCTGATATGTTCTTTTTTTGTCACCGAAACAATGTACAAAAGATAACCTATGACTGCATGAAGCTCAAACTGATCAATACCATAAGCTATTAAAATTTTGAATGTAAACTGTCCACTAAATGCCAAGACATGTAAACCATATAGACAAAGTTGTACCAAGATAAAGCATGAGAAACCAATCTAAAACTGTCAACAAGTAGAATCAACATAAAGGGATTTTGTCATCAAGGGAAAACCATATGATTACAACTGAGATCCAACAAACTCCCCCTTTGTCCTTGATGGCAAAACACAAATGACTCTCCCCCTTTTTTCCTCAATGACAAAGGATAGAAGAGAAAAATGTGCAATGCTAGGAAACACAACTAAGAAGCCAACCAAATACCATAAGAACCGGCTGTAAATAGAGCAATAGAGCAGTAGACATATTGAATAACTTCACATAACCAATGCAAGATAGAGCATCATACAGTAACAACACAACTTCACTCACTTCAAATGCACATAAATTATCAGAGAAATCAGCAGTAACAACCCATGCTATAACTCCCACTTCGAAAACAAAAACTTAATAACATCATGCAGATAATCTATCTTCAAGGCAGGACACTAAAGGTCTCTCCTTTTGTTTCTATCAAAACATGAATTCAAGCAGCTTTCATATATATAACTTGCACTCACTTTCACACACAACACTCAATTTCAAAGTTCAAAAACAAGTCCCAGCCATACACGATGAGGTTAATACTACCAGTCACCTTCCTTCATCAAAACAAAAACATCAGAGCATATCCCATGAACATACACAATTCTTGAGATTGTTGTAGCAACCTACTTAGATCACTGTAACATACTCAGAAGACCAAAACACTCAATTCCTTCATAACAGCTTGCAAAAGACATTGTAAGTATCTTCATTCAAGACACAATCTTAGCTCAGCTTCTTCATGCATGAAAGTCTCGATACTCTTCTCCCATACAAAAAATATAACTTGAAAGCATGTAAACTGCATAATTCATCATCAATCTGTTCTTGTACACTCATCCTCAATCCATATGATAATTTATATTACCACACCAAGAATGATGAAAAAATACCAAAGATAATTAATCTCAGCCCTCACACAACACCGAATAATATCATCACAAAAATAACTCATAACATCAAACATGTTTTTCAATCACTATTCTCCAAAGATAAATACATCAACATCACTTCAAAACAAAGGCTTTCATATCTTTAATATATTGAGGAACTCATCTATATGTTTCCACACCACTCAAAGATGTCATAAGGAAATACCATTATTTCCAAAGCCCAAGCATCCAAAAAGTTCATTTAAAAACAAAGTGCACTGTCATTTCAAAAACTTCTAAAAAATGTCAACCATTAGATCAAGCAAAAACATTCCTTAACATATTATACCACCAAAAGCAAATGCAAGATGTCATACCTCATTCTAGACTCCATAGGGGTAAAATATATTACCATAATAGACTCCCCCTGAGTCTTTGCTTCTTCTCAAGACCTAGAAGGAAACACTTGTGCAAGGGGTGCACAAGGAGTTTTCTCAGAAGCATCTTTATTGCTCTTCTTGTCATCTTGATTGCTCTTTCTTCTCCACTCCAATGAAGACTTTTTCACTTTTTTGCTTAAAGTACTTGTCTTTCTGTTGAATTTTCATTGTTGTACTTATGTCCAATGTTATTACATCTTAAACAAATGACTTTGTGATTGTTCTGAGAAATAGAAGACTTCCTATAGACTTTTCCAGCATTGTTCCCTACATTATTGTCACTTCTATTTATTCTACAGTCTCTTCTCAAGTGACCAAAATTGTTACAGCTGTAACACACCACATCCTCATATCTAGGGACATTAGAATGATTCTTATTTGACCATCTTATGCAATCAATTTCCTTATGACCATAGTCATTAAAAACATAACAATATCCTTGGAAAGAATGATTATACCTGAATGAGTGATCATGCCAAGGATGTGAAGATTTGAAGACATTTTTCTTTTCTCTATGAATACCTTTAGATTGTCTTCTAGTGTCAATGTTATCCTTTGATGCAGCAATACTGTAACCAAGATCAACCTTCATTCTTGGTGTTTGCTTGGCTGTAAAATTCTTTCCATCTGAAGTAGTAAACACTATTTCATGTTTAGATTTGTCTACAGAGCTTTGTCCAACCTCATATCCCACTCCTGTGGGATCCTTAGAATTCTTTTTCCTACCCAACATCTCATTCAATATATTAGTACTATGATCAAATTTTTAAATTTTAACAGATTGAGCCTTGATACTTTCAAACTCTTTTCTTAATGCAGCTTCCTCTTCTTCAAGTTTTAGACAAACAATCTTTTTAATCTCCGAATCAGAACTCACAATTTCTGCAATCCTCTTATATTCTTCAATTTCAAATTTTTGACTTATAATCATATCATCCTTAAGAGTTATTTCTTTTAACAAGGAATTATTATCTGAACATTTCTTTAAAGAATCAATCTCATTTTCTAGTTTATTACACAATTCATCCTTGTCTTTTAACTTGACTTCCAAACTCTCTTTTTGCTAAAGCTATCTTGTTAAAAGCTGGTTTTCTTTTCTAAGTTGCTTAATAGTATCTAAGGCACATAGAAGTTCACCTTCCAAATCAACCTCACTATCTAGTTCACCATATTCCTGTTTTGAGTTAACTTCACCCAAAGATTGATATACTTTTACACAAGTTTCTTGATCATTTAAATATTCATTAATGATCTCCTTGTACTTCTTTTCAAAACTATGAAGGTTTACACCTTCTTCACTCTCAGATGTTTCACAACTTATTTCAGTATCCAAAGATATCTCCTCTTGCAACTCATTATTTTGATTCCTTTCAGTCAACTTGTCCCAAACTTCCTTAGCACTGCTGTAATGAATGACTTTTGTAATGAGTTTATTTGGCAAGTTATTAAAAATAGCATTTATAGCCCTAGTATTGAATTCAAGTGCTTTCTTCTCCTCAAGAGAGGAAGGAGATGTTGCAGATGTAGTACAATCCTTTTCAAATGCAGCCCACACTTCAGACCCTAAAGAAAGTAAGTATGTTTCCATCCTATGTTTCCATATAATAAAGTTTGTTCCTTCAAATTGAGGAGTTCGAGATCTACGATACTCTACCATTTCAGAGCTACTATTTATGAAATCTTCCTCATTATTCCTTATACTAGATTCAGGTTGAACATGATGAATAGCATTTTGCTGAGAACATCTTTTTCCCTTATTCCTTCTATTCTTTCCCATATTAACCAAAGTAATCCAAGAAACCAGGAACAATCCTAGCTGGTTTAGACCTATCAGAGGACCCTACACTCTGATACCAATTGTTGGAGTTATGGAAAGACACTGAGAGGGGGGGGGGTGAATCAGTGTCAACTTTTTCAACTTCGACAGAGATTTTTCATTCTGATTTCCTTTTCTTTCAACAATAAAGTAGAGTAATCACTTTTGAAAGCACAAAGATACGACAACATTAACTCAGTCTATTAGACAACTTATGAAAATATGATTTGAGTGAGATATCTTGCATTTTCCAAAACATAGCTTAGATTTGATCTTAATATTACTCTAATTAATGCATTCATGAGTTGAATGTAATCATTCATTAACATAATTGAGAATAGTAATAATCCCAACAGTGAACTGAAACAACAACACAGAAAAGCAATGAGCACACAGAAGAACAAAGAGACAAAATATTTTCTGAGTGGAAAACCCTCCTGGGGTAGAGAAACCACTCCTAAACTTCCTTACTAGATTAATCTTCGAAAACCACTATTAACAATGCCTTATAGGCTAATTTCTGAGCACCAACTCAAGGAGCACCAATCCCTCATTTAGAGACACCAATCTCAAGGAGCACCAATCCCTTACTTAGATTTTAGAATTACAATAATAATATCATAGGATTTCTCTGTTTTCAGTTAAGCACATATTTCTCTTGCTTTCTCATTTACAGAAAACCCTAAGGACAATATTCCAGAATTACATCCAATGATCTCTCTTCTCACACTTTTACAATTTTTCAACACTGGTTTTTTATATTACATTTCAAGTATGTTGAAGAAATCTTCAAAATGCGTTTTTCACAAGATTCTCAAAATATCTTACTAATCTTTGAATATGAATCTGAATAATGACAGTCTATAGATGATGATAAAAATCAGAGTAACGCCTATCTAGAGAGCTTTAATTTCTGCGCTAAATCAGGAGATTTCAATTTGTAACTGAAAGATTTTCATCAAAGCCATGACAACCCACTAATAGAAAATCCTATCCTCTAAATTCTCAGAGAATATTTTTCCAGAGATTTGATGCCAACCAAAGATGTCTGCATGCAACAATACTTAGAAAAAAATCCATGCCGGCCATAGTGTATGAATCTTCGTTAATCATTTGTTGAGACAACTTTCACCACGTGTTCTTTGTGATTAGCTATGACCTTATGCGAGCTGCGTTTCCTTTTCCTTATTTTTATTTCCCCGTGACCCAGTGAAGTCAGGAAGACCTCTCGCAGACCACATTAAGTTTCACCGAAATCCCTTTTATCTCTTAAGTGTCGCTATGACATTCTATTGTCGAGGAGACATTTTGTAGATGATGCTTTGTTTTACCAAAGGTCATCCTTTCATCCCATGTCGCTGAGACACAAGAGTCTTTCTCACCGAGACGTGCCTAATATTTGCCTTTGGTAAGACAATATATAGCTGGGAAGATGCTATATAGATTTCCCCAAGTTTCACCGAAGGACCACATGATTATTCCTATTTGCTGAGACAATTCAATACCTATGCCAAAGGTCTTTGTCATTTCCAAGTCGCAAAGACAATACATAGTCGGGGAGACACTATATAGATTGCTCTATGTTTCACTGATACTCCCATCCATCTCGTGTATAATTGTAACTTCAAACAATCGGGGAGACATCTTGTAGATTGTTTTATGTCATACCGAAACACCCCGAATTCACCTTAGATCGCCAAGACATTAATGTTCTCACACGGATAGAAACATTTTGTCTTATGTGCTTTGCTTTAACATTATGATATCCAGGAGACCTCCTATAGAGCACACCATGTCTTTCTAAAATTCTTCATCCACTTGTGTGTCGCTGAGACAAGTCAAATCCAATATCGACAAAATCCTTTTGTGTTCCATCGGCAAGACCAGAGGTCACTCACCGAGACCTCACGCTGAAAACCCTAACTATTACCGAGATGAATACCTTTATGTTGTCAGTCAATATAAGAAAACAAACTTTCCAAGACCTTTCTTCAAGCACATGAGTCATATTGAAATGTTCCTTTTGTTTTATGCATCACCGAGACATATCAATGTCGGGGAGACATAACCCTTTTTCGCTATGACCCTTCACCGAAGCCTTAAACTCTTGCCAATATGTTCCCATTCAACCTCCAATCAGTGAGACAAATCAATTTGGCTGTGACCATATACCGATGGTATAACTTATGCCGATATAATCCTTTTCTATTGCCGAAACAAAAGATAATTTCACGCCGATAGATGCCTAGAGATGGATCCTAATTGCTATGACATCAAATAAGTCTTGTCGATATGAACTTTCTTGTGCCGGTCGCCAAGATACAAAGCCCTTGATGAAACAACATGCCGATGAACCTCCTTATGTATTAGTCAGTGAGACCTGACTCATTCGGTAAGACCTCTCAACAGTGAAAAATGCTTATTCTAATAGACCTTTCCTCTATTGCCAAGACCACATGAATGTCACGCCAAAAGCTGCCTGTATGTAAAATCAAATCGTCATGACATCAGAAATGTCTTGCCGATTGGCAACATAGACATTTAACAAAAAAATGGATTGGGGAGACCCTAGCATTTTCACATCGATATGTTCTTTTTCTGTCACCGAAACAATGTACAAAAGATAACCTGTGACTACACGAAGCTCAAACTGATCAGTACCATAAGATATTAAAATTCTGAATGGAAACTGTCCACTGAATGCAAAGACATGTAAACCATATAGACAAAGTTGTACCAAGATAAAGCATGAGAAACCAATCTGAAACTGCCAACAAGTAGAATCAACATAAAAGGATTTTGTCATCAAGGACAAACCATATGATTACAACTGAGATCCAACACCATATGATCCATTCTTTTTAATAATTTTACTAGCTACTTGTTGACTAAAAGTGATTATCTTCTTTTCTAGGCTAATTATGGAAAAGCATATCCATATTGTGTTGCAGAAGTTAAGGATTTATATAGAGAACTTGGATTCAAGGTCTGTTTATTCTTTTTCTTTTCCATTATGAGATGTTAAAAGTGATCTTTTCTTTTTTAAGTTTCCACTATCAAATTGCATAGTTCACAGGAGAACTTACTTTTATCTATAAAAATGATATTAAGGGACATGTAGATTAAGTTTTCTATACAAATTTTAGAATTTGAACTCTTAAAATTAGCTTCCACTTTTTGAGGGGGCATGCAAATCACTTTTGAAGTTGAGTGTAAAAAACAAAGTAGCACATAAATAAAAAGGATGAACAATAATAAAGTGAAAATTGTCTCTTCTTAAATCAACCATGTAGAGTACAATTAAAGGAGTGCAGGGATGGTAGGGGTTTAACGTTTACAATGTAGTGGAATAGTAGTTCAGTTGTATAGTATATTTCATCATACTTTGTTTGAGAACTCTTACTGAATTCCCAAAAATAGGAGTTCCTAAATGATGCCAACAACAAGAGTTGATTCATAGGCCCTATGAAAATCTCTAACTTTTTGGCTCCCCTTTCATACTTTTCTGCATACTTACATATTACATCTCCATGATTAATATAGACTAGAAGGGTTGAAAGGGAACATGTTATTCTTTTCCATTTATTGGGCAATAAAGAGTTTGAATTGACTGAAAGAATCAAATCTAGCTCTTTAATCTAGATGCTTTATTCTCATTTTGTTATTAATATATCTAGATATAAACCATGATGACTTAAATCAAAACTAGAAGAAATCTCATGAAAGCTACAAGAAGAGATAAGTGATTAGATGAGTCATGGAAATGAAAGCAACTCCATAAGCCACAACAAACAAAATATGCAATGCAAATGAGAATATAGGTCTTCAAAGAAGTTGTCATGGATAAAGAATCATCCTCCCTTAGATCTCTTGTTAAAATTCCTAAAAGCTCTGTAGTTATCCACAATATCCACATGCTATGAGCTCTGATACAAAGATTATGCATAGCTCTTCTCAGTTTATTCAAATTGGTGCTATTATTTTTATCCTGTCATTCAAGCTTCAAACCAACCCCTCTCATTAGTATTTGTCTTCCAAAACTGTCTAGAAGAGGGTAATCAAAACTAGTACTGGAGTATCTAAAAGTTGATGATCCTTTCCCTCAAACTGAAGCTTTTTTCTCGATAAACCAGAGCTGAGACAAGACAAGAACTAGTGGAAGGGAAGTTGAATGAAAACTAAGAGCAACTAAAAGCCTTCCTAAGAAAAGTTCCCTTTCAACTATAACTATCGATTCTAGTGTCTCCTTGTTCATTTTTTTTGGCATCTCCTCATTTTTCATTTCTTGATAGAGAGCTTCTGAAAGACGTGCAAGATGTTCTTCAATCTCAACAATCAATGTTGAGATAAAATGGAAGCATTGCTCTTGCAAATAAGGTGCTAAATCATTTATCCTTGAAGGATATTTATGTGCATGAAGAGAACTTAGGAGGTCTTCCAGAATATTCTTGGACCCCTCATCTATGGTATCTTTTATTTGACTAACCTAAGTTCAAAAATAAGCTTTAAGGTGACCAAACCAGTCTTCATTCGTCATCATAAATCTAAAACTCATCCCAGGAAAATTGACACTTTTTAGGTCCCCTCTCTTGATAAGCCAGCCTTCACTAGTAGTTAATTTGTGCAAATGGGTTTCAACATCTTTGTAACTTTCCAGAGATGTAACTATGGCTTCAAGGCATTTACCAACCATAACTCTCTCATGCAGATCTACAAATCCATCAACAATTATTTGTTTCATCCTTCTAACAAAAAGGCTTTCAAAAAGTTCATCCCATAGACTCCTTGAGTGCTTCAAAACAATCTCACACATGCATTGGCATGGAAACTCAACATTTGAACCAAGAATTATTTTTAGCCACTCCAAGCTCCCTTCAAATGCATCCAAACTGTCCAATGTTTCTCTGATCAATGTCTCATTCTCTACAAGTTCCTTGCCACTTTTTACAAGATCAAACAAATACTTTCCCCCAAGCCTATCTATAGAGAGAATATCATCTACACATGTCTTAAGCCATGCTAAGAAAAAATTTGATATAAATTCCCTCGACAAAATCATCATGGTAGCTTGTAGCTTCTCTCTATGAGATTTCCACAGCTACACCTCATTGTTTGGGTTTGGAATCCCACCAAAAAACTGTGATTCAGGTGGCAGTACCAATGTAGTCTTCTAAAAAAGAGGCAAATCATTTAGAACCTCCAAGAAGAGTTCCCCAGCCTAACATAGTGTTACCCGTATGACTCTTACCACATGACAGAAAATGGAACTAACTACCCCCACCTTATCAGTCCATTGGTCAAACGTGTCTTTTTGTTCTAGCGATGCATTGACTATTCTATTTTTTCATTGGCATGAGGATCCTCTATTGGCAGGATGAGGTCTCCTATTCCCGTGATGGTCCAATGGGGATGTTAGGGTGACATCCCTATCAGACCATCATGGGAATAGGAGACCTCATCCCGCTAATAGAAGATCCTCACTTTGATGCAAAATTAGAACCATCGTGACAACCCCACCAGACCATCATGGGAACAGGAGACCTCATCCCACCGATAGAAGATCCTCACACCAATGAAAAAACAAAACCATTGATGCATCTTTGGAACCAGAAGACACGTCCAACTAATAGAACCCTTGGTGTGTGAAGTCTTCTAGCCATTTTTGTTAGAATGAAGCAGATGGAGTTTAGGGGTTTTGTTTCAGATGATATGGAAAATTTTGTTTGGAACCAAATATAGTTGAATAGGTTTTTCAAAATTAATCAAATATTTTTTAAAATAGCCCAACATGAAGACAAGTTTACTTAGAAGATTGGGATTTCTTTTCTAATCATCATGATTTGGTTTTCAACATCTTTGTAACTTGTCAGAGATGTAACTATGGCTTCAAGGAATTTACAAGCCTTAACTATAGTTGACCTCCACCCTCATGCTCTTGTTTCAATTTAGTTTCTTCCCAACCCTATAAATCACAAACTAATAAATGGTAAGCCTTGAAATCATGGAACAAAAAAATACAAGAGACAGAGCAAGCATACAACATTAAAATTGTGACTTGTAGCATTAAAAGAAAAGAAGCAGTAGGCAGTTTGATATACAATCAGAAAAGGGCATGTTATGAGGTTGACTTAAGGAATCAAATTAAAAATTAAATAAAATCATGCTTCAAATTACATTTAAATGTTCATTTGTATAGTAGATGTCATCCTACTTAGTTTGAGAACTCTTACGAAATTACCAAAAATAAGAGTTCCCAAATTACGCTAATAGATATTATAAATAGAAAACAAATAGTAATATTTTCATATAAAAAACAAGAGTTGATTCATAGGCCCTATGAAAATCACTAATTTTTGGCTCCCCTTTGATATTTTTCTGCATACTTACATATTACATCTCCATGATTAATATGGACTAGATGGGTTGAAAGGGTACATATTAGTCTTTTCCATTTATTGGGGAATAAAGAGTTTGAAGTGATTGAAAGAATCAAATGTAGCTTTTTACTCTAGATGCTTTATTCTCATTCAGTTATTAATATATCTAGATATAAACAATTATCACTTAAATCAGAACTAGAAGAAATCTCATGAAAATTACAAGAAGAGATTAGTAATTAGATGAATCATGGAAATGAAACCAACTCCATAAGCCACAACAAACAAAATATGAAATTCAAATGATAATACAATCCTTCAAAGGAGTTTTCATGGATAAAGAATCATCCTCACTTAGATCTCTTGTGAGAATGCCTGAAATCTCTTCAATTATCCACAATATCCATATGCTATGACCTACGATACAAAGATTGTGCATAGTTCTTAGTTTACTCAATTTGGTGCTATTATTTTTATCCTATGATTCAAGCTTCAAACCAACCCCTCTCATTAGTATTTTTCTTCCAAAACTATCTAGAAGAGGGTAATCAAAATCAGTATTGGAATATATGGGAGTCAAAGATGCTTTCCCTCAAATTGAAGCTTTTTTCTCAACAAACTAGAGCTGAGATGAGCCAAGAACTAGTGGAAGGGAAGTTGAATGAAAATGGAGAGCAACTAAAAGCCTTCCTAAGAAAATTTCCCTTTCCACTATAACTGTCAGTTCTCGTGTCTGCTTGTTCATTTTTTCTGGCATCTCCTCATTTTTCATTTCTTGATAGAGAGCTTCTGAAAGATGTGCAAGATGTTCTTCAATCTTAAAGAACAATTTTGAGATAAAATGGAAGCATTGCTCTTGCAAATAAGGTGCTAAATCATTTATCCTTGAAGGAGATTTATGTGCATGAAGAAAACTTAGGAGGTCTTCCAGAATATTCTTGGACCCCTCATCTATGGTATCTTTTATTTGACTAACCTCAATAATAAAATAAGCATTAAGGTGACCAAACCAGTCTTCATCATTTGTCATCATAAATCTAAAACTCAATCTAGGTAAATTGACACTTTTTAGGGCCCCCCTCCTGATAAGCCAACCCTTGAACTAGTAATTAATTTTTTAAAATGGGTTTCAACATCTTTGTAACTTTCCAGATATGTAACTTCATGGCATTTACCAACCTTAACTCTCTCACACAGATCTGCAAATCCATCAACTATTATTTGTTTCATCCTACTGACAAATAGGCTTTCAAAAATTTCATCCCATAGACTCTTTAAGTGCTTCAAAACAATCTCACACACTCATTGGCATGAAAAATCAACATTTGAACCAAAAACCATTTTTATCCACTCGAAGCTCCCTTCAAATGCATCTAGACTATCTAATGTTTCTCTGATCAATGTCTCATTCTCTGCAAGTTCCTTGCCACCTTTCACAAGATCAAGCAAATACTTTCCCCCAAGCCTATTTGTAGAGAGAGTATCATCCACACATGTCTCAAGCCATGCTAAGAAATACTTTGATATAAATTCTCTTGGAAAAATCATCATGGTAGGTTGTAGCTTCTCTCTATGAGATTTTCACAACTGCACCTCATTATCTAGGTTTGGAATCCCAACAAACAACTGTGATCTAGGTGGCACTGCCAACATAGTCTTATAAAAAAGAGGCAAATCATTTAGAACCTCCAAGAAGAGTTCCCCAGCTTGACATAGTGTTACATGTATGACTCTTACCACATTATAGAAAATGGAACTAACTACCCCCATCTTATTGTGCATAAGCTTTATCTAGTACAATGTGCTCCCACCTATTATGTGGTTGGCTAAATCCTTTTCCAAAGCATTGGTTCCTTTCCCCCATTGGATGTTTAATTATTTTCTACCTTGGTTGAGTTCTTGAGTTGTGTTAAAGTAAAATTGGTTCATCAAGTTTATGTGAAGGCCAAGAAATTTTCCTCTGCCTTCACCTTTCTATTATATTCTTTCATTGACTTGTTATAGTTTGAGGTTATATTTCATTTAAGTGATTTGATCTTATTTGTTTGATGATTGGATAATGGTCCCATAATCTTGGTAGACTGGAATGGTGGGTTCAATATCCATATATTGATATGCCAAAAAGGTCTCTATTATTAGCATGGGAATCTCCAACATGGAGCTTGATAGAAATCAAGAAGACCATTCAACCTCACTTAGACAAATTTCATAAAAAATAGGCTTCAATATCTCAATTCCTTCAATCCTCAAGCATTGTAGACAAGATATAAAACCATTTTCAGATACCCTTTAATGACTTCTAAAAAATATCCCAAATTCACCATAGGTTGTTTTGGAACAACCTAAAAATTGCATTTTCTTTAAAGTTTCTAAAGCCTTTTCAACAAATCTAATTTGTGTACATCCTACAATTATTTTAGTCCATGAGACCACATTTCTTTGAGGCATTTTTTCCAACACTTCAAGTGCCTTGTCTATGATCCCACATATAGCATACATGTTGGTGCAGGAGCACCTAAGCTTCCATTTTCAAATTTGAAGGCCATTGCATCTTAGTAGGTCATTTTATCATTTGAGGAGGTCATTTTATGTTAATTAGGTCTTGTGAGACCATTCACTATGAATTAGGATGATTTTAGAGTCAATTAGGTAAAAGAGACAAAGTTGCAAAAAAATTGTAAAATTGCAAACTATCAAAAGTTGTTGTGGGTCATTTTTGTCAAGTTTTGCAGAATTGCTAAATATAGTGCAACAGGACAAATTTTTCATGTCTGAGGAAAATAGATGCTCCTCCATCGAACAAAAAATGTGTATTGATAAATTGAATATATATACTTGATATACCAATTTAAATAATAAGGAAATATTAAACTAGAGACAGCCAGATAATTGAATATTTTCAAGAAACAATTGATACCAATATAAAGCCACGGAATAGAATATCCTTCATTGATTTCCTTAAAATTATATATGTAACATAGTCTTTTGAAATGGAAACATTATGGAAGCTTTTTGTTGTCTATCTATCCCTATTCGCCTACTATCTTCTCCTATATCCTTCTTTTGGTCCTGGTCTCTCTTATATACATAAGAGGCAACAAGCTTTAGACCAAAACACACGACTCTTGATAACAAAACATGATTTTGAACTTAATTTAAGAAACTAACACAATCATAAACATGTGTACCAATATGTTAATCTCTGAGTAAAAGCCTGTGGTCATCTAAGACCTATTCAAAGCTTTTATAATATGATAGGGTCCACTTCATTACTACCAACTAATTCTGAATGTTGCTCAGTTGTCCATAGATTATCCACTACCCGATTTATAAATAGATTGAAAGATGAGAGGTGATCAATGTACCTCTGTTCTACATGAATTTCGACATTGGATATGACCACCTTCATATCATACTCTATGTACATGAATTTATCATTTTTTTTATGAGTATTCTACAAGACCATATCCTTATCATTGATCTCCTACAATGCAATTGTTAGAAACTTTGTAAATTATTCTTTCCAATCACCCCTTTCTTGAAGATTCCCCATATCATTATGGAGTGCATGAACCAAATTAAAACAACTGAGGTCTTCTTCGAGTCTTTCTTGATATTTATTGTGGTATCTCACCAAGTCATTATATATTTGTATTGTTTGGTCTTTTAGGATCTATTTACTCAGAAGTGCCTTATTTTTATCAATCATTCTTCCTTGTAACCGAACATTCTCCTCTAGTGCTGATTGTATTTGTTTAAATACACCCCAATAATCATCAGCTTGCTTTATCAACTTATTGAACCTCTCTTTGATTATCTTCGACACAACATTCTACTTAATGATTTTCACCTCCTTTTCTAGTGTTTTACACTTTTCTTGGGCTTTCAAATGGGAGTTTTTCCAATAGGCTACATTAGCTAATGCATCTAACACTCTCTTATCCTTTTCGATCCATGGAGCATACAACTCTAGAGCAGAAGAGGAAGATGACTTCTCCATTTGATGTGATAACTATTTTTTCAATTTTTCATTCTCTTTGACCAATTTTTTAATTTGTGCTCTAGTGAATTTTGTCACATTGACATTCAACTCTGTATTTTCTAAGGGATTAGTGTCTGCAACTCTTTTGACCAAAAGGTGTCTAAATACTTGATTAGGATTTTCAATCACTATCAACCTCTTCTCATGAGGGTATAGTGACCAAATAAGCAAGGCATCCTCATCTAGATTGTATCCAAACCCTAAATATATCTTATCACTAGCTTCCTTTGATAAGTTCATTGTTGTATCCCCTCTTTTTCTGAAACTATCGAACACAATTTTTGAGCTCATGTCCCATCCTGGTAGTAGTACCCCAACCTCTTGAAGGAATTCTCTACCTCTTTCTAGAGTGATGGATTGCATTTCCCTGTCAACTTCCTTTTTCAATTCTTCTAAGGCATCAGCTTCCTTTTCAAGAGTAATGTCTTGCTCCTTTTGTCTTATTTTCTTCCCCTTATACTCATAGATAAATGATTTGAACTTAGGAGTTTTGACAAAATCATTATCAGAAATGAATTCATGACCATCCTTGACCCTAATTTCATCAGATAACTCATCTGCTATTTAAAATTTTACAAGTTCCTGAGGGGGCTCATATTGTGTAATCACGGGGACCTTTATTTGTTCCCAAGGGGGATCATATTGTGTAATCACAGGGGCCTTTATTTGTTCCACTAGTTGCTCCTCTCCATCACTCTCCTCATCACTTCCTTCCTATTCACTGTTGTCAGTTGAGAAACATAAATCAGGGGTGGGTTGTCGGGGTATGTGATCCAAAGGCTCCACATCCTCAGCCTACATTCTTGTGTAACTCGTATGAGATGTATTAAAAATGTATGAGGTCACATCTTTTACTATTTCATTCATATGAGCAATAGGCTACTCAATCCTAGCCAAGGGATCTTGTATATCAACAAATGCTTCTCTATATGATGGGAAATTCTTTCTCTTCCATTCCATTGCAAGCAAAAATTTATTATATGAATCCATTCTCTCACCAGTGGAAGCTTCATCTCAGTTCCTGATCACATCATCAAGTGCAAACCAATGCTCATACTGTGAAAATTTTTGAGTTAATCTTGCTTGATGAATAAATCCCTCTACATCAAATTTCATTCTTTCATACCCAATAGGAAGGTTGTAATGAGATAATTTAGCATCAATTTCTTCATATCCTTCAATGGCACATATTGTGAAATATCCAAAACAAAGAGTGCTAAGAAAGAGTGATTGCTTATTATGACTCTTGAGATGTTTAGTATCATACCTTGCTAATTTCCGTACTATTTCCAACTAAGCAACCACTCGGGGTAGAAAATGTGGAACCCCTTCAAATCCATAAACCCTTATTACTGTGCAATCAGAGAAGGCATAATAGTCTCCCCAATTATGGTTCACCTTGCCTCTCAGGCTATTTTCCTTTGGCCTCAAAAATCTCTACACCTTAGGGGATAAATTGTGATCATATTAATAGCCTAACAACTTCATTAGTGATTTAACAAAATATTCTTCAAAATATAAATAGTGAGACCTCTCACATCAACTATCCCATAGTGCAGTCCACATCTGTACAAGTTTAAAGTTTCTATCTTTATCTATGTCTTTGATTCTTGATTCTTTACCCCACACATTTCTAACATGTCCTTCATATAAAATTAAATGCATTAACAAGGAATAGTGTTTGAAATATATGCAATCACTATGTTTTTTGATTCTTTCAAGCCCTTGATTTAGGGAATTCTCCAAATAGTTTGCATAGTCGAATGACCTAGCATATTTACTTTGTATATCAGCTACTAGAACCATCAGTGCAATAGACATAAGTGGTGGAACCTCAATTCCCAAGCCTTGACTAGCTAAGTAGTAGGTATATTAGAAGTATTCTTCAAACAAATCTATATGAAATGGAGGGTTTTCATTGCTCAATTTTTTTTTGAGTTGACCTTGCTCATTCTTAGGTCTATGGAAAGCTAGCTTCCATCTCTTGTAACTAGTATCCATGCAATAGTATTCTATCAAAATGTCTTTAATGGTGAATGGAAAGTTCATGGGACTTTCTAAGTGAAATACATTAGAGATCAAGTCTTGGGAGATAAAAAGCATATCGTTCCCATTTGGTGATTGGATAGTGTAAGCAGTAGAATGGGGAAAACAAGTTAAACATGCATCTACGCTTCTAAATAGGACATTGCATCTAAGATTTAAAGAATTTAAATTAATTTAAACTACAAATCTTCAGAAATCTATCCTATTGCTCTCTAACTCTAAAGATTTCTCTAATCTACTTAGCTCTCAGATTTGTAAGCTAATTAAACTATTGAAATGACACTTAGAGAATGAGAAATGAACTAATTCTATTCCTATGTGATTAAATATGCAAATCTATTGTAATGGCAGCCATGACTGCAAATGCTAGATGCTTGAGTGTTGCTTGATGGATGCTGGATGAATGCTTGAATGCTTGATTGCTTGGATGCTTGGATGCTTGGAAAACCTACAGAGTAAGATTGCACAAGTTGGGATCCATTTCCTGTAGCCCAAGAGCTGTATTTATAGCTTCCACGACAACACAATTGCACAGGGATATGGGATAAGGGGCTGTGATTCAATCTGGAGAATTGAAGGGCATGGGATGAGAAGATGGAGCTGATCATGGAGGATTGTTCCTCCCCATGAAAACACCAGGCAAGATAAGAGGGAAGGTGGGTGGAAGGTTGTTGAGAGAATTTCTTGCAGGTTTGTCCCCGAAGCTTTTCCCGTGAATGATAGTGCCATTAATTAAATTTTGAAAATTTAATTTTATTGGTGAGTGAATAGTGGTACAAAATTTATGCATAAATTTAAATAATTTTAATTTATTTAAATTTAGCAAAAAGAGGATTGAATAATTTAATAAATCAAACTATAGGGTTTGTTTATTAAATTAAAACAAAGGAAAATGATAATTAAATAAAAGATTTTAGAATATCTTTATTTAATTAAGAAGAAATGTGATGAGGTAATTAAATAACACAAATTATTTAAGTTGTGTATTTAATTTATGATAGAAATATAAAAGAAGTAATAATGATAATAATTAAATAAAGCAAAGTTTTTTAATTTCGTTTATTTAATTAAGAGAAATAATGTAATGAAAATGATAATAATTAAATGAAACAAAGTTTTTAATTTTGTTTATTTAATTAAGAGAGAAAATAGAAGAATTAATAATGAACTTAATATAAATAAATATTTCTATTTATTTACTAAGTAGATGAATTTAAGATAAATTAATCAAATAAGTCGTATTTAATTAATTAGATTCTCTAGACCATTTTTAGGTGTCTACATTTTGCCCCTCTTTGAAGTGATGTGTTTACGCATTGCTTCAAAGAATTATTTTGCCTCAGCTGCCAGTATTGAAGAAAAGTTTAAAAAAACTTGCCTCAAAAAATGAATTTCGAAATGATAGCGATATATGCCCCCTCGGGAGATAAATTGATGAATTTTGAATCTTTTTTATGATTTGATGATGAATTGGTGAAGAAACAATTTATCTCCCAACCAAATTGTCCAAAAATGCCCTTGTGATAGATAAGAATTAATTCCTCAAGAGGAAAAATAAATAAATCCCATGAAAATCCCTATAAAAGCTCAAAAGGTCATTTTCAAAAGTCATTTGTGTATTTGACTTTGACAATCTTGTGATAGAGACCCTCAGAGTGCTAGAGCTTCAAGATGTCGATCCCTTACCACACCCACTGACTCGAGCGTGTGCGATGTCACCAGCGTCTGGCCGACTATGGACCTTCAGTATGTACCCCAAATCCTCCTCGTGATTCGTGCCTATTCTTTTTGTCTTTTTGCACATGTTTTTAGTGTTTTAGTGCGCGGTGGACATGGTTTAGCACGTCCGTGATCTGTTGTAGTGCACCATAGTTTTAGCACGCAGGGTTAAATCTGTAGCGCGTTTGTGGGATTTTATAGCGCGCTGGACTTTTTAGCGCGTTAGGTTGTTTTTGCAGCGCGTAAATAGGATTTTGTAGCGTGCCAGACTTTTTAGCACCCTAGGTTGATTTTGTAGCGCTTCAATAAGTTTTTGTAGCACTTCGAGGTATAGATTGATGAAAATTGTGCATTTTGATTTTTGTCGATTTGTTGTTGATTCCATCTATTTTAGTTCGATCTTGATTAAAATATATGGTAAATGATCTCATGATGAGCGAGATCTATTGATTGATAATAATTACCCTCATGATAGGTGAGGAATAATTAAACCTTCTGAAGGAATGAACCCGATTGATAGATGAGGGTTCCTTGATAAGTTGATAGTTTGATAGGTAAAGCACAATTTTTGAAAATTTGATGACCTCCTGATGTTTGATATTCTAATTAAAATGTTCTCTTTGTATGATAACAAGAGAATTTAGATGTTATCCAGGTGTGAGAGCAGTTCCCTTGGCCATTTGATATGATACAACATCTTTCACCAGATGAGAGACAGCATATTACCGATTGCGGTTTAGTGACGTTACTTGATATGCCCCATATTAGACTTAAGAGGGGTCTATTGACAGCCTTAGCGAAGCGGTGGCATAGTGACCACAATACCTTCCACTTACCTACTGGTGAGATGACTATGACGCCAGAGGATGTATGGCGTATTCTTCACATTCCTTTTGTTGGGGAGATTGTTGTGCATGATTCAGAGGAGGTTGGTGGTGTAGAGGCTATGCGAAGAGTCTTTCAGGATCCCCATATTGCGGGAGAGTGGATTCCATGGGTAGAGATGCATGATTCATATGTTCCACTTCCTTTAGTTTTGGCCGACTTTATTGGTGGATTCCTTTGTCCTGATAAGAGGTCAAAGGGTCGATCTCTCAGATAAGGTCGGGTATTAGAGGGTCTGGTGGCCCACAGGATGAGATATGCTTGGAGCATGTGTATGTTTGCCTAGTTATATCATGACTTACACTAGATTGTGTACCTTGGAGGTAGTAGTTTATCGGTAGGGGCCACACTTCTTCAGGTATGGGCATGGGAGCATATTGCTGTTACACGTCCCGTGCTAGTGTTAGCGAGACCAGCGACGAGGCCTTATGTGTTTCAGTATAGAGGCAGGCCTACCCAGCATATGATGGGTAAGCTAGATTATTGGATGTGGATTATTGATGATGTGGAGGCAGTGACCTGGCATCCCTATTTGGACTATGATGACTGGGATGATGATGATATTGAGTTGGGGTTCTTGTCCGATTTGATGTATTTGATCAGGAAGAGCCCCAGGATCTTGGAGCGATTCCTGTTTCGTCGCATCTACAAGCAGTATGGTATTGTGCAGTGTATGCCACAGGGAGTAGCACATTACGGACAACAATGGATAGATGTCAGTGATTGGGGTCCTAGTTTTCCTTATGGGGCACTTGTTGAGGGTTATCGTGCTTTACAGCCATCAGCATGGGATATCTGACGGGACATTGTCGAGGCACCTGTTACTCCTGAGTACAGACAGTATTTGGCTCTGCACCCTCCTCCACATATTACTATTCTGAATGAGCCAGTACTAGCACCAGTGGCAGCACTAGCACCAGCACCAGCAGCAGTACCAGTAGGGGGTGTTCAGGTTGGTCAAAGACTGGGGAGAGATGATGATAGTGAGAGTAGCAATGATGGTGACAGTGAGAGCAGCAAGGAGAGCAGTGATGATGATGGCAGAGATGGGGGGAGACCGAGCGTAGTAGGTACTATAGAGCCATCTTCTAGTGTGCCTCGTAAGAGGTTGGCTGTTGCTTCCTCATCGGCAGATCGATCAGAGGTTGCAAGTTTACAGGTGCAGGTTCAGACCTTACAGGGACAGCTAGCACAGGTACAAGGATTACTAGCACAGACACAGGCTCAGATGCAGGCACAGCTAGCTACTGCACAGACATAGATTACCTCACTGATTGGTGAGAGAGATGAGGCTCTACAGGTAGTAGTGACAGCATAGGCTTAGCTAGCAGGTGTACGAGCATAGTTGACCATCACCTAGGCATAGATCACAGCTTTGACTGCAGTGCGAGATACCATCAGATAGGCAGTAGAGACAGCACAGGCTACTGCAGAGAGATTGCAAAGAGTGGCTGATGGGATGTCTGTGGCAGATTATATGTGGGAGGCTATGCGGGCAGGTGCCAAGATTGAGTTTTACAGGAGCCGCTATCATGAGTTTCCCCCCCAGAGCAGAGAGTCAGTTATGCCCAGTCTCGCTCAGAGAGGACTCGTTTGAGGACAGTGAGTAGAGGCTTGACAGAGCCTCTTCCAAGAGATCCGAGAGATCTGAGAGATCCTGGGACATCTGGTGGTGGTCCCAATACTGGCACGAAACCTACTCCTTCTGGTGCGAGTACCATTTGATATCAGTTGTGTACCTTTTTGAGAGATATATACAGCCCTTTTTGACATGATGTTATTTTCATCCTTTTCAAACTTCATTATATACTTGACACTTGATGAGATATATATGTGCAGCGGTTCGATTGATCTATGATGTGTTCTACATGATTTATGTGATGGATGCATTGATTTTATGATGTATTCTACATGATTGATGTGATGGATGCATTTTAATTTTTTATGTTTTATGATGATTTATTGTACTAGCTTGTATGGATGCATTAATGATGATGTGATATGATATTGATGATGTATTTCTTTTCTTAATGAGATTTCATGTATGATAAATAAAATGTGATGTGAATGAATGATGAATGAATTGAAATGTGGATGGATGAACTGGAATGTAAATGAATGATGTAAGAATGAAATGTAATGTTAATAAATGATGTAGGGATGACAATGTAAATGAATGATGTATGGATGAAATGCAATGTATGATGTATCTAATGACAATGTAAATGAATGATGTATATAAATAAATGATGTATGGATGAAAATGTAATGAATGATGTATATAAATAAATGATGTATGGATGAAAATGTAATGAAATGAGATGTAAATGAATGATATAACATAATGTGTATATGATGTCATGAAATGAGATGTTTATTGTGAAATTTATGATGAGATGAAGAAATTATGATATATGCATGCTATTATGAAAATTGTATGTGTCAAGTATACTCAATCCTTAATAAGAAAAGATAACATTTTTGTGAATGAATCTTTGTAACTTGTGCAACCAGTACTCTGCAGATGTATTAGTATGAATGCAATCTATGTTTACCATGCAAAAACTATTTTATCAGTGCAAACCTAAGTGTCATTTCAACAATCCTTTTATTTTGCTTGGTATCATCACTGAGCTTTTAAAATGTTGAAAGCGAATACAAGCATCAATGATATGAGATAGACCAATGATGACCTGAGTATTTCTTTCATGATATTTGATATTGCAAGTGAACACAAGCATCAAGGTATAAGATAGACCAATGATGACCTGAGCATTTCTTGCGTAAATAGACAAGAATTAATCATTTTCTTAAGTGAATCGAAATGTCATCCATGATACTTGGTAGAGCACTTCCCGCGACAATTCACAAAGTAATAATGACTAGCTCACAAACAGCAAACAAAGAAAAGTATCATTCTCCTTTTTTTGCTTCTCTAGTTCAATACATCATCGAGTAGCTCCAAAGAAATGATAAGCATATGATAAAAAGAAAAGTACAACAATTCAAATTCTACTTAATGTATTTTCAAATCATTTTTCAGATTAGATCATCAGTGTTGAAATGTGTGCGCTGATGTTTGCATGATATTCCCAGACATTCGACCAAATGATGTAACCTTAAGACCTATCCTAGGGGTCTCGGGGACTGATCAAAGATTAATCTTGCCTACGTTATACACGCAGAGACCACGTAGTTCAACTGACACAAACTCTACTTTTAATTGATGTAGACTCTATTTTTGTGTTTTCGATTTTCTGATGTTTTTGGATTTTGATTTTATGATGTTTTTGGATTTTTTGATTTTCTGATGTTTTTGGATTTTTTGATTATCTGATGTTTTGGATTTTGATGGATTTTCTGATGTTTTTGGATTTTTTGATTTTCTGATGTTTTGGATTTTGATTTTCTGATGTTTTTGGATTTTTTGATTTTCTGATGTTTTTTGGATTTTTTTATTTTCTGATGTTTTTGGATTTTTTGATTTTCTGATGTTTTTGGATTTTTTCAAGTATCGTCACTTGGTGTTTTCCTGTTTGACTGCCTTTCCATTTAAGCTTAAAGTCCATTGTACCAAATAACACTAGGATGTTGCCCCCAAGCTAGGGTAAAACATGATATCCTTGCTATGATATGGATAGTGATAGTGATTATCTCAAATGAAAGGTGGAAATGATATGAAAGGAAACAATCGTGACAAAACTGTATCTAAATAGATAGAAGAGCTGGTGAAAATCACAAGTAGCGCCTATTTGCCATGTTTTCATCACTTGTTTTTATTGTGTCCTTTTTCTTTTTCTTTTTCTTTGTATTTTTATTTTTTATATTATTATTATTATTATTATTATTATTATTATTTGTTGTTTTTCCATCATCATGACGCCTATTTTCCAGGTTTTCATCAAGACAACTTTATTGACCATGCACTAGGTGTCCTCATGTGTAGAATCGCCTGAGATGAATGTTGTTTATGGGCTCCTCCAACATATCTCCTTCTGGTGTAGATAGATGGTATGCTCTTGATCCATAGACTGATATGATAACATAAGGCCCTATCCAGTTAGGTTCAAACTTTCCCTTCTTTTCTCTGTCTGCTTGATTTCTAGGGTTTTCCCCTAGGACCAAGTCTCTGATCTGGAAGACTCTAGGCTTAACCCTATGATTATAGTTCCTAGACATTCTTTGTTGATAGGCTGTCAAATGATTGACAGCTTGTTGTCGACGTTCATCAAGTAGCTCTAATTCTTGAAGTCTAGAGATCCTATAATCTTCATCTAAAATGAGTCCCTTTAGTGAAACTCGAAGGGATGGAATTTCTACCTCAATAGGTAATATTGCTTCTGATCCATAGACAAGAGCATATGGTGTAGCTCTTGTTGGTGTTATGATGCTAGTCCTGTAAGCCCAAAGAGTAGGGTTAAGCTAAACGTTCCAATCACGTCCTACTTCATTTACAGTCTTCTTAAGAATCTTTAGGATTGTTTTGTTTGAAGCTTCTACCTGTCCATTACTTTGAGGGTAATATAGGATTGAAAAGTGATGTTGGATGTGGAACTTTTCACACAAAACTTGGACGTCTTGGTTCTTGAAAGGCCTACCATTATTTGTAATGATCGACTGGGGTATCCCATATCTACAAATGAGATAATTAAGTATGAAAGATGATATTTGCTTCCCACTGATTGTGGTTAAGGGAACTGCCTCCACCCATTTTGTAAAATATTTTGTTGTTGTGATAATGAACTTGTGTCCATTAGATGAAGATGGGTTAATTTTCCCTACTAAGTCCAACCCCTACTGACAAAAAGGCCATGTAGTTGTGAATGGATGGAGCTCCTGTGCTGGTGCATGTATAAGATTGCCATGAATCTGGCATTTTGGACATCTCTTGACAAACTTATAAGATTATTGCTCCATGTGTGGCCAGTAATACCCCAAACGAAGGAGTTTCTTGGCTAAAGATAATCCACTTGAATGTGTACCACAAATTCCTTCATGGACCTCATGTAAAGCGAAAGCGGATTCGTTATGTTCTAAACAATGCAAAAGAGTACCATCTAGGCCTCGACGATAAAGGGTGCCAACAATAATGGTATGTTTGGCAGATTGGCGTATGAAGTTGCGCTTTTGGTTGTGGGAAAGATCTGGCAGTAAGATATTATCTTTTAGGTAAGTATAAATGTCTCCATAAATGGAAGATTGGATACTATCCAAAAGGCTTATGGTTTGGGAATTGGGATTTGCATATGTAGGATTTGACACTTGTTCTACAATAAATCGATAATGATCTTGTGTTTCAGGCATTTGTAGAAGAGATGCTATTGTGGCCATGGCATCTGCTGCTTTGTTCTTTGATCTTGGTATCTGCTCAAATTTGATTTCTATGAAGTATTTTCTTAGATCATCTACCAGTCTTTTGTATAAAATCAATGTGTCATCCTTAGTTTGGTAATCATTGTTGACTTGATAGATGATTAACTGAGAGTCCCCATACACCTATAGTTCTGTGATTTTTCAGTCAATAGCCACTTTAATTCCAAGGATCAAAGCTTCATATTCTGCCACATTGTTAGTGCAACGGAAGGTAAGCCTATAAGATCATGGAATTGTGTGCCCAAGAGGTGTGAAAAATAAAATTCCTGCCCCTGATCCATGTTGTGTGTAGGATCCATCAAAGTAGAGTTGCCATGGTTGTGTTGTAATGTTGAGGATATCCACATCAGGGAATTCCATGGTCATAGGATGACAGTCTAATAATGGAGCTTCTGCTAATTGGTCGGCGATGACTTGTCTTTTGATAGTTCGCCTTTCAACATACTGAATGTCAAACTCACTGAGGAGCATGACCCACTTTGCCAACCTTCCTGTTAAAGCTGCTTTGCTTAGTAAATACTTGAGAAGATCATTTTTTGCAAAAAGCTTGACAGTGTGAGTGAGCATATAGTGTCACAATTTTTGTGTTGCAAATACTACTGCTAAGCATAATTTTTCAATGAAGGTGTAGTTTACTTCATGTCCATTGAGTGTCCTGCTGATATAGTATATAGCATGTTCCTTTCCTTCTCTATCCTCTTGTGCTAGCAAGGCTCCTAAAGAAATATCTGTTGTTGTGACATATAGCAACAATGGCTTGTCTTCACTGGGTGGTACCAAGATTGGTGGTGTCATCAAATAATGCTTGATTTGATTGAAAGTACTCTCACACTTTTCATCCCATTTAAAAGGCACATTTTTATGCAAAAGATGGTTGAATGGATGACACCGATCTGCTAGTTGAGAGATGAATCTTCTGATGGACTGTAGTCGGCCTTGTAGAGATCTTAATGCAATGATATTCTTGGGAGGTGGCATTTCCATGATGGCTTTAACTTTTGTTGGATCTACTTCAATTCCTTTTGTAGAAACTATGTATCCAAGGAGTTTTGCTGATGTTACTCCAAAGGCACATTTCTTAGCATTTAATCTGACTTTGAATTTTTCCAACCTGTCAAATATTTTGGCCAGTATCTCTAGATTTCCTTCCCTGGTGTGAGACTTGGCTAAGATGTCATCCACATAGTCTTCCATGAAGGTGTGCATCATGTCATGGAAGATTGTTTCATAGCTCGCTGGTATGTAGCTCCTGCATTCTTTAACCTAAAAATCATGACATTCCAGCAAAAGGTGCCCCATGGACATGTAAATGCTATCTTTTCTTGGTATTCAGAAGCTATTTTGATTTGATTGTATCCTAAAAATCTATCCATGAGTGATAGCATTTGATGGCCAGCTGTTAGATCTACAATCATGTCTATGTTTGGCAAAGGAAAATCATCCTTTGGAAATGCTTTATTTAAATCCCGAAAATCAGTACATATTCTAATGGTGTGATATGGCTTTGAGACAGGTACAATGTTAGATATCCATTCCGCATAATCAATAGATCTGATAAATCCAGCATCTAGTAGTTTCTTCAAATCATTTTTTGCTAATAATGCAACATGAGGATGCATTTTTCTCAACTTTTGTTTAACTAGTTTAGTGCCAACTAGTAAGGATAAGTGATGCATAATGAGATCTGTGTCTAAGCCTGGCATGTCAGAGTATGACCAAGCAAAATTGATGCATCGTTCTTCAAAGAATTTGATAAAATCTGGCTTTTCTGTATCTATCATGGATGCTGCTAGGTGTAGTATTCTTGCTTTCTCTGCCGTGCCAATATCAATAGACTGTGTGGGTTCTATCAACACTGATGATCTTTCATGGTAATGTTGTGGGAGGATGTCAAGAATTCCATCCTTTGGTGCCTCAATGAGGTTTTCACCATTGGATGCGTTCCTTTTTTTTACTATTTTAGGATCAAATACTGCCATAGAATGGTTTTCACTATTAGATCCATTTTTTTATTTCATATTTTTGCAACTGGAAGGCTTGGCATCCTCCTGCCTAAAAGCATCGTTAAAAGAAGTATTGGTAGAACAAGTATCAAATTCTTCACAACAAAGGTAATTAATAATGGCGGAATCATTGTCAAAAACAGGGAGATCATTAGGGTGTTGGGGTTCCCATTTGATAAGTTTGGGATGTAGTAAAGGCAATGAATCATTTGATGGGTTGAGGTCAGCGATTGTGAAAGCTCAAACGGAAATGTCGTCTAGATTGTTAGTGGTTATGTCGAGGCCTATGAAGGTATTTTCTTCCACATCATTTATCTCAATCGATATCTATTCATCTTCACTTGAGTCATCAAAATTTTGTGTTTCAAAGACAATAGGATTAAAACTTGAGCTTTGACCCTCCTCACGTTTGGGGGTATACTTTTTGATAATGTCGATCTGAATATCTTCATAGGAAACATCTGATAAGTTGTCCCACTCATATTCATTTGAATCCGTTTCAGAGTTATCTCTTATTTGAAGAATACACTCCACAATTTTATTGGTGATTTCTGCTCTTGCTTCTTCTGTGTATCCTAATCCAGTTCTGCCATTTTGCTGAATTGTGAGGACTTGGATTGGTTCTGTTACACTTTGTTTCCCTCAATCAAGAGATCCTTGTTCTACTCCATATCCTAGTCCCATTTTATCCTTATGTTGGAGCGTAAGAGGATAGATTGGTTCTGTTATGCCTTGTTTCCTTAACCCAAGAGGTCCCTGTCCTGAATATCCCATCTTCTCCAAAATAGTTTTTCCCTTTCCATATTGATTTGTCTCTATGATATTACTTATGGAAGTGGAAGCTTCCTCATCCTTATAAAGCCAATTTAGTATGGCCTTATCTTCTGATTCTTCATCTAAATTTCCTGCTCTTACAAATCTACCATTTAATGCTGTTGTAGATTGTTCTAATTTTTGAGTGTTGGTAGATGGTTGTCCATACGTTTGTAAGGAGGGTAACATTTGTGATAGATGAAATGAGTGTCCAACACCATATTCACTTATTCCTTCGTCACTTATTTGTACTTCCTTGGTGAATTGATGTGAGAGTGGAGCCAATTGTTCTTCAACATTTGAAGGGTTAGATTGTGCCACCCTTATCTCTTGTGATTTTTGTTGTTTTGGAAGCCACTTTGATATGAAGTTGTGCTATTACTCACCATCTAATGTGCTAACTTCTCTATTGTGAGGTATGAATGTATCTTGAGATGTCTTCAATGTATGACAAGCTTGGGTGTCATTATAGTCTGTTGTGATTGTTACCTCCTGTCCATTGACGGGAAATTTTAGGCATTGATGATAGGTAGAAGGTACTGCTTGCATATCATGGATCCAAGGGTGTCCCAATAGTATATTGTATGTCAGTTTCCTATCTAAGACTTGGCAAACCACTTTTTGGACAATAGGTCCCACTTGAATGGGTAATATGATCAACCCTTTAGAGGACCTTTCTTCTTCTTCATATGCTTTGATTGTGATTTTTTGTCTTGTATCAATGGCTTCATTTGAGTATCCTAGTGCATGAATCATCTTTAAGGTACAAATATTTAAACCAGCCCCTCCATCTATCAGGACACACTTTACACAATGTTTATGGATGAGGACTTCAATGTGAAGAGCAGAATTATGTGGATGGGTGAGTGACACATCATCATGTTCAGAAAATGAAAGGAAATCAGGTGCAGATAGATGTCCCACCATAGCTTGGAACTGACACACATCCAAATTGTTAGGTACCATCATTGATACAAGAGCTTGTTCAAGAACCTCTTTGTGTGATGGGGAAATCTTTAAAAGTTCCAAGATGGATATTTGTGCCGGTATTTTCTGTAATTGATCAATGAGATTATATTGATTAGAGGGATGATCCACAGATGGGGATGATATTGATGCTCCTTTCAATATTACCTTCGATTGTTCCCTTGTTGTGGCATTAACCGGTTGGTACTCTTGTTTCCCTTTGAGTGTGATTACGTTAATTTGGTTTTCAGATTTGTCCATATGTTGTACCAAATTAGTAGATGTAATGTCATTTTTTTGATTGATTTGATTGCATAACTCTTCATCCTCCTTGGCGGCAGAAAAACAAAGGATTGTTGTGTCATAAACATAACCGACATTCTTGCCTTTGGTGTTTGTGGAAGAGGATTCTCCCTTCTAATAATTGGGTAGGAGATTTTTGAATGTTGTATGATCTTTGTTTGTTTGGTGTCCCTCTACAAATACTTTCTTTTGATCTATGAGGTCTTGTACTGCGTGCTTTAACTACCAACAATTTTTAGTCATGTGGCCTTTATTTTGATGGTAGTGACAGTAATGTAAGTCATTCTGCCATGATGGTTTGACTTGAGGGTCCCAATTTCTAGCCTCTTGTACTTGAATGAGTTTTTCGTCTAAAAGTTCTTTGAGGACCGATTCCAATGATTGTCCTAATGGCATGGATTTTTGTTTATTGGATGGTCATTGGAATGATTGGGTTTTTGTTTCTCCACTGTTTTGATTATTTCCTTGATCACTACTTTGTTTGACATTAACACCATTGTTTTGTTTGTTTGTAGTGGTTGGTGTCAAGGTGAATACTGGTTTAGATGTGTGTGTATCAATCATGGTATCAGTATTTTTGTTCTTTTTCCAAAATCTTGGCTTTTCGTTGTTGTTGTTAGAGGAATTGTTATTGTTTGAACCTTCAATGAAGTGTTTGATTGTTCCTCTTTTGATTAGAGCCTCTTCGATTTTGAGCCCCTTTTCGATAACTTGTTCAAATGTAGATGGACATTGCAAGTCCAATCTGTAATTCATGTCATCCACTAAGTTATCAATGAACATCTCTATCTTCTCCTCTTCAAGAATAGATCTAGGGTATTTAGCAAATATCCTTCTCCATCATTGGAGAAAGGAAAGAAACTTTTCACCCTTTTCTTGTTTGGTGTTGTAGAGTTCTTTTAAGGTCACCCCATGTTGGATGTTGAATGAGAAGTGCGTTACGAACCTATTGATCAATTCTTCAAAAGATTGGATCCCAGGTTCCAATTTAGAAAACCACTCCATGCAAGTTTTTCCTAAGCTTCTCGGAAATAATCGTAGTAAGTAAGAGTCCTCGTGTGCAAACTCTATGCTCATAGCTCAAAATTCCCATACGTGATCAAATGGATCAGTTCTCCCATTGTATTTGTTGTATGTTGGGTATTCACAATACCGTGGAAATGGTATCATGTTAATGCTTGGATCGAATGGATAAGGGAAAATGTCTTCAAGGAATATCTCTTTGTTGGCCCTTGTTGGATATTTTGGAACTTTAATTGTAACTGTTGGATTTGTTTTGTCAAAGCATCTATTTGATTTGGGTTTTCCACACTAGTTGTCTTGGGTGTGGTTGTTTCCTTGAGTTGATTGACATAAAAGTCTTTAGGAAGCTTAGCACCTTTGTCAGCTAATAATAGAAGATGCTTTTCCATATCTTGCTCTAGCATCTTTTCCATAAATTTATGGAAATGAGGGTCTTGTTGAACTTTCTCAATTTCCTCTACAGTTATTTCTTTCTCATGTGAGTTAGTGAGAGGGTCAGTGTTGCTATATCATCCCCAAGGGTTTTCTTCAGCCATGGATGCTATTCTTTTGTTTTCTTCTTATTTTTGTCTTTGATATGTTGATCGTGTGAAAATAGGCACACAAACGTTAGAGTTTTACTCTAGACTTTGATCTTGGATTGTTGATTGGATAAGTGTTGAGGTTTTTGATTTAAAATCTGATTTAGTTCTTGTCTAGTTTTGTGATAGAAGGATGATAAAAATCCTTGATAGGGAAATTTTGATAGAAAATCTCAGATTTGGTGATAATGACACTTTGCAAGATGTTTCAAGATATAGGTGTAATGGTAAAGTTTTCCTTTTGTATGACTCAAGTGTTTTGGACTGTGAAAAAAAAAAGTTCTGAACTGATGAAAACCTTGTTATCGATATGGGTAAACTGATAAAATATCTTGTCAACTCTCTATTTTTTTGACTTTCTGGAGCACTAAAACAGAGCTGGGATGCACTAGAACAGAAACCTAAAGCGCTGGAACAGAGACTAGACGCACTGAAACAGAGACCTAACGCACTAAAACAGAGACTGTATGCGGTGAAACAAACACCTAACACGCTAAAATAGATATCGGATGTGCTGAAACAGAGAACGGACGTGCTGAAACAAAGATCCAACATGCTAAAAAAGAGATTGGACGCACTAAAATAGAGATCCAAAGCGCTAAAACAAAACCATGAGGTGCTAAGACATAAACTATCTTATTCTATGAAACTCACTTGGTCTGGTATCGTATTGTATGGCTGGTTGTGGGATGTATTTTGGATGAATTCTTTGACTGTGATTGTGATGTTGCCTAAGAGCTCTTCTTTGATAAAATGCTTGTGAATCTAAGGCAGCTACAGCATAGTCGTCTGTATAACCTCTAGAGAAATCGTGATACCTATGAATAAAAGTCCTATGTTGGAGTAGAAATTTCCTGCTTTGATATAGAAATCATTGCTTTCTCAGAAGTTGTTTGTATGCAAGTGTTTTCTTTGGTTTTCTAATTCATTTGACAAGAGATTTCTTGACAAACTTGGTGGATACCCAATCTCGAATCATGAGAATTCCACAAGTGTTTTGATTTTGAAGATTTTTTTGATGATCTTATCTGAATTTAATGAGAGAAAACATAGCAAGCAAGAATAGAATGGTTGTCTTTAAAAATCCTAGAATCTAAACAGATAGTGTATGTTCTTAAGAATCAAGCATGATTCTTTTTTATTTTCACTGGTTTATAATAGATAAGACACTTCAGATAGACTCACTCCTAGAGACAAAAGGTCATCATTATATACTTGAATAGCCCACAGCTTGGAATTACTTCAACTCACACAGCCATGTCACCCCCTAGAGGGCGCCCGTGTTTTTGTCTTTTCCAAGTGCATACTCAAAGTGACAGAAGTGGATACTGGATCCCCTGAGCAAACATTCCTTGGCAATTATATGGTGAGTGCTTGAGGGTAGATTCTTCCCCGCCCCTGCACCGCCGAGTATTACAATGTTTAGAAACTCACAAGTGTGCTTCTACTTCTAGGTTCTTAGATAGGGTTTCCATTCAGAGCGAAAAATGGATAAACTCCCTTGAGAGACCTCCCAATCTTTAGAACAAAGATTTTGGGGATGGTTATCCTGCGCACTTCCGTTGAAAGAGGGTTTCCCCAAATTCACATAAATTTTTAAGTGGGTTGGAATACCATGGCTTTTGGCTGTCCCCACTCAGGTCATTCCCATAGGGTGAGTACTTTTTCCCACTACGGCAAGCCTGTCTAAAGGTTTTAAAAAGTTTTAAAATGCATAAATAAAAGTGAGTCTGGTATCCTGATGCACCCAGTAAAGGGGAGAGCATAAACCTATCACCCAATCACAGTAGAGAAATTGTTCTTTTTTAAAACCCAAAAGACAAGTTAGCTAATCTATATGGAGATATTGATCCATAACAGCATGATGTTCATTTTTAATCCCACAAAATAAATGTGAAGTTGCTATCCTAGGATTGATCAACTTTTATCCATTTCTATCTTAGGATTGGTAAATTTTATCCATTTCTATCCTAGGATTGGTAAATTTTATCCAAAATTAGACAAAAACAAAGTCTGGTCATGGACGCATCGGATCCAGATTAAAAAACAAATGCTTTTAAGGACAGGGAAGCGGTGCGCTGAAACAGTGAAGCGGTGCGCTGAAATAGAAACCAGGTGCACTGAAACAGAAACCCGACACGCTGAAACAGAAACCCAGCATGCTGAAACAGACCACTGGCGCGCTGCAAAAAGTCACGGTTCCGCGAAAACTTTCACGCCGATACCTATAGGACACAATTTTCAAAAATTAAGCAAAATATGGGGTTATGCCCCATGGTTGGGCGCCAATTTGTAAGTGGTAGAATGGGGAAAACAAGTTAAACATGCATCTACGCTTCTAAATAGGACATTGCATCTAAGATTTAAAGAATTTAAACTAATTTAAACCACAAATCTTCATAAATCTATCCTATTCCTCTCTAACTCTAAAGATTTCTCTAATCTACTTAGCTCTCAAATTTGTAAGCTAATTAAACTATTGAAATGACACTTAGAGAATGAGAAATGAACTAATTCTATTCCTATGTGATTAAATAGGCAAATCTATTGTAATAGCAGCCATGACTGCAAATGCTGGATGCCTGATTGCTGCTTGATGGATGCTGGATGAATGCTTGAATGTTTGATTACTTGAATTCTTGGATGCTTGGAAAACCTACAGAGTAAGATTGCACAAGTTGGGATCCATTTCCTGTAGCCCAAGAGTTGTATTTATAGCTTTCATGGTAGCACAATTGCACAGGGATACGGGATAAGGGGCTGTGATTCAATCTGGAGAATTGAAGGGCATGGGATGAGAAGATGGAGTTGATCATGGAGGATTGTTCCTCCCCATGAAAACACTAGGAAAGATAAGAGGGAAGGTGGGTGGAAGATTGTTGAGAGAATTTCTTGCAGGTTTGTCCCCGAAGCTTTTCTCGTGAATGACGCCATTAATTAAATTTTGAAAATTTAATTTTATTGGTCAGTGAATAGTGGTATAAAATTTATGCATAAATTTAAATAATTTTAATTTATTTAAATTTAGCAAAAAGAGGATTGAATAATTTAATAAATCAAACTATAGGGTTTGTTTATTAAATTAAAACAAAGGAAATGATAATTAAATAAAAGATTTTAGAATATCTTTATTTAATTAAGAAGAAATGTGATGAGGTAATTAAATAACACAAATTATTTAAGTTGTGTATTTAATTTATGATAGAAATATAAAAGAAGTAATAATGATAATAATTAAATAAAACAAAGTTTTTAATTTCGTTTATTTAATTAAGAGAGAAATAATGTAATGAAAATGATAATAATTAAATGAAACAAAGTTTTTTAATTTTGTTTATTTAATTAAGAGAGAAAATAGAAGAATTAATAATGAACTTAATATAAATAAATATTTCTATTTATTTACTAAGTAGATGAATTTAAGATAAATTAATCAAATAAGTCGTATTTAATTAATTAGATTCTCCAGACCATTTTTAGGTGTCTACAGATAGTTCTTATCTTGGCATTATACCGACTGGCCAGAGCTTTCACCAATTCTACGTTGATGAACATGTTGGGAACCACAAGTCTTCCTATGTTCAATCTCCATGGGTTATAGACTGGTTGAAATTTGAATTATTTTCTATAGTGATACATAAAACTCTCATAGCCCTAGTGTGGCGTCCAAACATCCCTAAGACCCCTATGTATATCTAACAATTTAATTGCTTGAACACTTCTTCTAGGTCTTGTCCCTAACCCTAGACATTGATCTATTAGGTCTTGGTTTAAATTCCTCTTTTCAATTTTTTGTTTCTTTGCCTTAGGTTTTTCCACATTTTCTTCCATTGCAAACTCTGAAAAAATGCAAATTTCTAGCTAAGAGTGGAGTACTTATATGAATTGTTGCTTCTCCTGGCTTCACTGCATGAGAGCTCCAAGTTCTATCCTTTCTAATTCTACCCTTAGCATACCCTTTCTGGTTTCTACAAATTGTATGATTAATTCATCGCGGAATTCACCTTTGTGTTGGATCATTAATATACAGATTGCTTCATTCTTGTCATCAGGGAGAGCATTTATGTTAAATATCCCAACAATGCTTTTGACACCACATCAGCTAGTAGTAATCATCCATTGCTATATTATTGGGACCTTGGTTCATTTTCCACCAATGGCCACCTTCTCCGCCGATAAGTATTTTTCTTTTGGTCTATCAGTAAGACATCAAATAATGTTACCCTGATGCATCAAAACTTCACCAATAAGTGTTATACTTTGATACCCCATGATTATATTGGGATATTGCGGGAGCTTCATCATTCATTCTGCCAATGCACCAGAGTTGTGGCAATGGAAGGATATGAATTTCCCCTATCGAGCTATCGGTGGGGTGGTGATGGGAGTTCCACCGAAAGAGTATTTTTTAACCCGATGGTATCAAAGGACTTCAATGGATTTCATGAATGTGATTATTTGGGTATGCTAGTTACAAAAATGGATTCTTTACACGAACCTCGGTAATTTGTCTAGATCATGAAATTGAGTCTAGTGAGATTTTGTAAGGAATAGGGAATAAATGAATAGATGTTAATGCAAATATGTGAGATTATTATTTTTTAGTCCTAACACATCTCTTTTGACATTTTTTTGTCTCATACTTATTGTGTGATGCATGATCTTTATTTTTCTTTGTTATTTTGTGCATGCATGTGCCATGTGTAGGCTTAATAGCTGGTTATTGACCTCTCACATGAGCTGATATGTTGTTGATCTAGGTTTTCTAAACAAAATTCCCCCTGATAAAGTAAATTTCCCCCAATAGAATAATATGTAATAATATTTAATTGAGTATAATATTTCTTATAGGGATGTATTGTCTATGCATTGATGGAAAATTGTATTCACTTGAAATTTTTTAAAGTCTTTCTACCAAATTCATTTTGTACATATCTATTGTAGATGTCCTTAAGCTATAGGAAAAATGTATATATACAATTTGAGATCAATTGATAAGTTGAGACATGTAATATTGATTTGATTTACATTTTACTTAAGATATAATTACATTGCATTGCTGAATTTCTTAGTTCAATTATTGGGATTCTCAATGATCTTGTATACCCAAAGTGTATGTGATAGAAATAAATTAGGTAGTCATGTCAATTAGTTTAAAAATTTAAATGATCTTGAGTTCATAAGTACATACTGATAAGCTTTGACAAATAACATAATTTCTTGTTGCATTTATCACAAGAAAAAAGGCCTCTTTTGATTGTAGCAGAGGATGTAGAGAGTGAAGCATTGGCTACTCTGATCTTTGAAATTGATGATTTTTTTACTAAATTGATAATGTTTGAAGTTTCTTTTTCTTTCTTAGATGTTGAGTCTAATTAATAATTTTAATGTTATGTTGCAACTTGCAAGTGAGTATGTTGATATGAGAAAGGCTAGAATTATCGATCCTCTCAAAGTTATTAGAATTGCATTAGTTGATGCAGAAAGGTAAAACTATTTATCTTTATTATAATTAGTGAAACTTGCAACTACAATATTTGATAAAAATATACTTCCAAATATGCTTTTGATGGATGTTATATCTAATACTGATACATTCACTATATATAGCACCTATATTTAGGGTGCCATAGTTGAAAAACGAAAAGAAAATGTTTGAATTTTATCCTCTATATTATTTGATTTTTTTGAGTTTTTGATGTGCAAATTTTGAAACCTTTATTTTTAGGATGCAACTCCAAATTGGAGAAGTGAAAGGTCATGAATACTAGTGAGGAAGATTTTGGAGGAGCCAAAACCAATAGTGACAGGAAAGCTATGGATTTGTAAGGGGGTTAAATGGGCCAAGCCCCTATAGGAGGTCGTTGCCCTTCCAAAAGAATTGGAGTTAAGGGGAAAATAGTATAAGTATATGAAAATAGGAGCATTTTGTTTATATAGTGTCTATAAGTTGTAAAGTGTTATTGAGACATTGAATGTAACCAATGAGATTTTGATTTTCCTCCTCTTGATTTGTAATCTATTTGAGTTTGTGTCTGATCAATCATATTTGTTCAAGAAAATTTTATATGCATAAATTTATGAGGATTAATTAAGTTAGATTTGATTTGTAATGACTAAATATATGACTAAAGTAATGACTAAATTAATGACTAAATTAGGGCGGGGGCCCTAGCTCGGTTGGCTAAGTAATTCCATTGCGGCTCTGCTGGTCACGAGTTCTAGTCTCCCCCCGTCCCGTGGTACCGGAGGGCGTGTCGAGCCAGCGCCGCCGGTCACGTTAAAAAGTTTACCAGGCGCACTGCAGTTTATAGGGGGTTGTGCTACCCGATTCCTGCAGTCTAAAAAATAAAAAAAAAATTAATGACTAAATTAATGATTAAATATATGACTAAATATATGACTAAATTAATGACTAAATATATGACTAAAGTAATGGAATATATGATTAAATAAATGACTACCATGACTAAATAAATGAGTTAACAACAATGACTAAATTAATGACTAAATATATGACTAAACAAATCACTACCATGACTAAATAAATGACTAAATTAACAACTAAATCAATGACCAAATCAATGGCTAAATAAATGACTAAAATAGTTTAGTCATAAATTTAGTGGTGTTATAAATGACTACAAATAAACCACTAAAATAGTCACATGACTAAAATTAATGACTAAAAAATATGACTAAATTAATGACTAAATTAATGACCAAATCAATGACCAAATTAATGACTAAAATTGTTTAGTCATAAATTTAGTGGTATTATAAATGACTACAAATAAACCACTAGTAGTCACGTGACTAAAGTTAGTCATTTATATGCAATTTTTAGTAGTTTATTTAGTCATATATTGTTGTTTGTGTACTAGTGTTGGTTCTCAAACTAGATGGACACACAACACACTTAGATGGAGGACTGGTACATTTGATATGAGGGATGTATGAGTAGAGGGCAGTCTATGCTTGGGGCCACTTCATTTTAGCATACTTGTATTATAATCTTGGCCAATTTATGTTTTGAGATATCAAAAGCATGGTGCACTGTACACTTTTGTAGGTGTGTTTCCTTGAGCATATCGCATGCACTAGGCCTATCGGATTCCCTTATGTGATAGCTATAGGATATCCATGAGCATACAACTATCCTTTGTGATGCATATGGTAGTATGGGGATTTACACTTTTGGAGGGTGATATTTGACCGACTGGAGGAGGATGAGATCTTGTGGAGACCGTATCTACTAACTCTACAATGGATAGAACCCAAAAGATAGCTACGGAGGATGCAAATGGATAGGTATCTAGCTAGGAGGCATGACTATGTTGTACAAAATTTCTACTATGGGTGAGTCATGTGACAATTTGGACAAGTACAAACACCACCGAGGGCATGAAGGCATGCCCCTTCATTAGATAATCAGTGCAAAGTGCCCGAAGGCCATGTGATACTATTCAAATAACTATAGATCATGTTGATGAGAGTGATTATGATGATTTAGATCATTAACAACCACCAACATTTAACATTAATGATTTTGACAACATAGATGAGCACGAAGAGTGGTGGCCATATGCATGACTAGCTCCTGTGTTGCCCATGGACTTACCTATAGGTTATGTAGGACCAACACCAGATGAGGGAGATGATCCAAAGGACAAAGCAAAGGAGGTATGATATAGGCCATCAAATATTTTCATTGATGTTCTTTATGAGGAGTACAAGTCAGATGTCGATCCTAATTATGAGGACTAGGATAGAGGAGAGAATGATGAGGAGGAGGAGGATTATGAGGAGGATTATTATTACTAGGAGAAGCCACCCCTAAGTGAGGGTGATGAGCTAGCTATTGAGGATCGGTATGAGCATGGAGAGTACTCACATACTTATAGGACCAAATCTCATGTAATAGCTACAACAGACATCGACACCCAGAGTCAAAGAGAGGCTAGCACATCCTTGATGGCCCCCAAAGAGGATGAGGTTGACATTCCTCATCCAACTAGAGAGATAGGTTATGACATTTGATTTTATGCATGTACTTGAGTATTTTATGCTTTGTTTATATATATATATATCATGATGATTACTGATTGTGTACATTTTCTATATATTGCAAGAGCGATGAGAGACTAGTGAAATTTCTATCATCAATTTGTTGTGGATATAGTTCCTACATCCATTGACGAGGAGGAGATGGATCCTGACTACATGACCCCACTGATCATGGAGGAGGATCCAAATTCGCTTAGACCTTTCGCAACGTTACGAGCTGCATACGAGAATGTGAGGAGATGACTCCATCAAGCTGAGAGTGCAACATAGACATCACAAACCTCAATAGAGGTTGAGAGACTACATGCAAAGCTAGCACAAACATGAGTGGAGAGGGATCAGATGGCAGAGGAGCAACTTGTGGTCATTGGTCGAGTGTAGGGTCTGCATTTCTCACTTAGATTCGGTAGTTTGTGGTCATGGTCACACTCGACTGTCTTACAATGTCCAGGGACCAACTCACAAGTACTAGAGCCTGAGGGGTATAACTCTCACAAACCTCTATGACTTTGTATATGACATTGGCATGTATATAAAACTTTGATATATATATAGACATGCACATTTTATGTTATTATGATGTGTTTCTTTTTATGGATGTTAAATGCAATGTGATTAATTAAATAACTTATGATAAAAGTATTAAATAAATGTCGACATGATGTAACATGATTAATGTGATCTATTTTAAAACATATTTTAGTTTTATTGTAGATACAACTTCATTGATTAGAATATAATATGTTAAATTAAATACACCTATAACTCATATAAGGATCTAACTTAACATAACACAAAGGTGAATAGTATGAATCCTAAAATAATTATAAAATGAGCTTAAATAATTAGCTTAGTGTTAAATACAATCACAAAATTAGTTGTCAAGAATGAAGCAATGTGAAAGTTATTTAGAATAATATCAAATAACTTTAAATAACACTGCTTTATCCATCACACTATTCAAAGAGGTTAGAGATAATATCGAAACAAATGTGTGGCATTAATGGGTTCCTTAAGGGGTGTTCTGTCAAACTGCATTAAGAGATAATCACTAGACCCATAATTGGTATCAACTATGTAGGGTCCTAGCCAATTAGGGTTGAATTTATCTTTATCTTCATTGTCAGCACTAACATTTCATTGATTTTCAATAAGAACAAGATCTCCCTTAGAAAATGATTGAGGGATGACATGTATATTGTGTTTGCATTGTAATTGTTTGATGTGAGCTTGGAGATGTTCGAGAGCATTAATGTGTTGTTCATCGAGCATCTCAAGTTGATGTAATCATTGATCTTTATAAGTGTCTTCATTAATAAGATATTGGACACCAATTCACAATGTAGGAATTTCTCACTCCAAGGGCATGATTGTGTTAGTTCCGTAAACAAGGTTATAAGGTGTAGTTCCTGTGGATGATCTAACATTTGTTCAATAAGCCCAAAGTGCATAAAATAGTTGTGTATTCCAATCTGTATGATGCTTTTTGACATTTTTCTTGAGAATTTTTTCGAGAATCTTATTACTTTTTTTAGATTTTCCATTGGATTGTAGATAATACGGTGTGGAAAAGCAATGTTGAATGTTGAATGTTTCAAGAAAATTTTGAACTTTGGTATTCTTAAATGTGTTGGAAGCACAAGGGAATACAACTGAGAGGGGCATGAATCAGTTGTCACATAAATTATACTTATTAAAATTATTCTCATATATGATATATAAACATGAAAGCATAAACCATCACCACATCAGAAACACACATAACACCAAGATTTTTTTATACACAGAAACCTTATTAGGGGAAAAACCATAGTGGAGGTTAGTCCACAAGATTATACTCTGTTAAAAGTATAAAAGAATTATAAATGGGAATGCACATACATTCAAGAACACTGCCTAGAGCTCACTACTCAAATACAAAAAGGCTTACTACCCAAAGGAAGACTCACTATCTTATAGAAACATTCAGATTACATTCAAAAGATTTTGAACTAAGAAAATATCATCTGCTAATCCATTATTATAGTTTCAGTTAAGCACACAGACACCTGCTCACTCTTCTTCACAATTCACTTTTTCCTTTGAACTTAGATTTGAACATTATTCACACACAACACTAGCACACTTTGCACACCACTCATACCATATCCCTTCAAATGATATAAACAATCGAACATATGTATCCACGACTAGGAATAACATCATCTACATGTTGGATTTAACAAAATATAAAATATGTACAAACTGTCGACCCAATCTATAAATAATTTTCAATGTGCACCAACCAATGTCGGCCACAACATAGTGAAGACCCAAAACAATATCCTCAAACAAGAACCACCTTCAAAAATTATGCCTCAAAGATCCACAACATTCTACAATCACCCTGACATCCAGGATCATGAGAAACATAAACTCAAAGAAGAAAATCACCAATTGCAAGCACAACAATCAATGTCGATCAAAAACACAGATAGAGCATGATATAGAAACATCCAAAATAATCATGAATCACTATATAATCATTTACAACAACTCAAGTTACTAGAATCATATCATCATCTTTTAGGAACACCAACTGAAGCAACATAATAGCTATCAAAGCATAGATACTCATAACTCAACCAAATCTTCATGTGGATCTCTGAAACTTTATGTGGATAAACTAGATATACTCAAAAGAAAACCCTTTGATCCATAACCTCTAGCCATCAATATATTGAGCTAGCCATTAGACTGAACTTCATTGTATCACTGACAACCTGCAACTTATTTTAATACAATTTTCTCAATATCCTCAACATATACAACCTTAAAGACATTAATGCCAATAGTGTTGACATCAATGACAACCACATATCAACAATATCCAACAAAATGGAGTTTTGTTATCTAAAGCAATTGTGGAAGGGAGCTAAAAGTGAGCAATTATGTGTTCCAATATGAAATGACAAACTACTTCAGTAGTTGTAGAATGGAGAGGAATAACTTCCACCCATTTCCTGAAATAGTTTGTTGCAATGATGATAAATGTATGTCTAGCAGAAGGAGGTGAAATTTTTCCAATAAGATCCAATCCCCCTACTGAAAATGGCCAAATGGGAACTTGGGCATGAAGCTCAAAAGTAGGAGCATGGATCAATTTGCTATGTTCTCGGCATTTTTGACATTTTTCAATGTAAGCGAAGCAATCCTTCTCCATATGTCTCTAATAATAACCCATCTAGATAAGTTTTTGCACTAACTATGGACCTCCAAAATGACCTCCATAGGCACCCAGGATGAGCCTATTCAAGCGCTTAAGGGATTTTAGAATCTTTAATACATTGTAATAAGAGACCATTGAAAGATATTTTATACAATACATTTGCGAGGATCACATATTTAGCTGCTAGCTTGCATAAATTTTTTTGAGTATTTGTTGTGGCAAGTTTGGGAATGGTACCATCTTTTAAATAGTTTTATAGTGTATCATACCATTCACACAAGGCATCTTGATTTATTATGAAAATTTCCTCTAGAGGAGTATCAATCAAAGGTTTCATGATAGGATGGATAGCAAAGGTGAAATCTATGGAAGGATCATGTGGGGATATAAGAGAAGATGCACTCGCCATTGCATCTGCAGGCTGATTGTATTTTCATGTGATGTTATCAATGGTGATTGATTTGAATGTATCTAGTAATTTCATTATAAGATCCTTGTATTTTGATAACTTGTCATGTTTAGTTTGATATGTACCATTGATTTTTTTGATAACCAATTATGAATCGCTAAATATTTTTATATGTTTAACATTCATTATTAAAGCAGCTCAAAAACCTATGATCAATTCCTCATACTAAGCTGTGTTATTTGTGCATAGGAAATTTAATCGATAAGATAAGGGAATACGTTTTCTGTTGGGTGGAATTAATACCACTATAGCACCAGAACCTGTTCTACACTTAGATCCATCGAAATACAATTCCCATGGTTGAATGTCAGTGGTCAAGACATTATCATTAGGAAATAATTCATAAGTAGGTAAAGCGAAAGGGGAAGGAGCATCAAATAAGTGGTCGGTTAAGGCTTGTCCTTTGATTGCGTTTTGAGAAAAAAACTTAATATAAAACTCAATTAACAACATTACCCACTTAGCTAGGCATCCAAAAAGATCTATTCTGTTAGAAAGATGTTTGAGAGGATCAAATTTTGTGATGACTTGTATTTCAACATTCAGTAAATAATGTCACAATTTACTAGCAACGAATACAAAAGCCAAGCATTTCTTTTCAATTGGTGAATATAGAGTTTCGTAATCAATGAAGGTCTGACTTATGTAATAAATGGGTTTTTCTTTACCATTATCATTGTGTTGAGCCAACAATGATGCAAGAGCATGAGCAGATGTGGCGATGTACAAGATAAATGGTTTGTTTGGCATGACGGGTTGTAAAACAAGTGTGGTTTCAAGGTATTCCTATAAACTCTCAAAATCATGTTTGCAATCCTCATCCTAATCAAAAGTTATACCCTTTTTAAGGAGATGCATGAAAGGTAATGCGTGATTGGCTAAAGATGCAACAAAATGTGGGATAGCTTGAATTCGACCTTCTAACATGCACAACTGAGAAATATTGCTAGGAGGTGGCATGCTAATGATTGCATCAATTTTCTTTGTGTCCACCTCGATGCCTCTGTGAGATATGACAAACCCTGAAAGTTTACCACTATCTATGCCAAAGACACACTTTTTTGGATTTAATCGCATATTGTATTTATGTATTCATTCAAATATTTTTTAAAGGACATTTACATTGTCTTGTCGTGCTAAGGATTTAGCTAGGATATCATCAACATAATCCTCCAAAATTTTGTGAATGTAATCATGAAAGATTAATGTCATTGCATGTTGATAAGTTGTCTTAGCATTATTTAGACCAAAGGGCATCACAACCCAACAAAATGTTCCCCAAATAGTTGTAAAGGCTGTTTTATATTGATCTTGATGGTTAATGAGGATTTGATTATAGCCAGAAAATCCATCCATGAATGACAACAAAGCATGTTCAACAGTTGAATCCACAATCATGTCTATATTAGGAAGTGGAAAGTCATCTTTTAAAGAATCTTTATTCAAGTCTTGAAAATATGTGCATATCCTAATATGATTATTAGGTTTTGATATTGTGACAATGTTTAATATACAAGGAGAATAATCAATAAGTCTAATAAAGCATGCATCAAGGAGTTTTTCAAGCTTTGCTTTAACATGAAAGACTGTTTTAGGGTGCATTTTTTTGTATCTTTTGATGAATGGGATTATCATTTTTAGAAAGGACAATGTTATGCATGACAACTTTCAGGTCAATTCCTGACATATCAAAATATTTCCAAGCAATTTTTTTAGGAAAATCATGAAGTAAAGTGGTAGTATCTTCTTGTTCTTCATCATCAAGGCACTTCCCAATCTTAATAATTTTTTCCTTATCATTAATGTCCATTGGTACATCAATTGTATCTCCTAAAGGGAGCACATTGGATTTAGGAACTTTGAATTCATAGGGATCTTCAGTGATATCACTTTCTTCTTTATTGGTAATAATCAGAGCACGAGGAATTCATTTCAAGGAAGTAAGCAAGGATGTGATATCATAAACACCTAACATTTGTTTCAAAGTTTCATCACTATCAACATACTTCCAAGATGGTGTTAATTTTGTATCAAGCAATTTAGGATGTTTAATTGTGAGCTGGTGGTTTGGTTGACATGTAATAGCATTAATCTTCAAAGATGGTCATTGAGTAGCTTTTGTTGTTTTAGAAAAAGAATATCCCAATCCAGTTTTTGTCTCTTGTGTATTAGGTTCAATAGGAACACGAATACCTTGTTCATGTTTTCCACATCCTTTTCTAGTATATCCAAATTATTTTACAAGTTCATATCCTTTTCCATAAAGTCATTCCATTTCTTGCAAATTAGGCAGGGATTTATAATCTATCTCATCAAAATTTGTTGTGTATGTTGTGTTTTCATCCAAATTATAGGAGATAAATGATTGTTTAGAATTTTGAGTTGACATGACTGTTGGTTGGTCATTTTCCTCATCTTTCTTTTATGTGATTATGTATTCACCCAAAAATGATGGTGTAAATTCTAAGGATCCCCAATTGTCACCAAAAAATTGAGATACTGATTCCGTATTATTTTTCTCAATTTCAAAAGGGTCTATGTTGGATGTTGCTATTAATGTTTTTAGAGGACCTGTAGCTCCTTTTTTAAGGTGAAAGAAACTTTCAAGCTCGAGGTCAATTTCAACTTGATAAATATGATTGTTATGGATGTATTTCATGATATCATGGAGTGTTGAAGGCACTACATTCATCTCATGAATCCATGGTCTTCCTAAAGGAAGATTATATGAAAGATCATAAGGCAAGACATGGATAGGAGTTTGCAAGGTAGCCACCACAACTGTAATAGGTAAAGTAATTATCCCAAGTGGTTGCTTTGTTGTGTTTTCAAATCCTTGAATGGATACAGAATCAAGCATTATCTATGACTTGTTAATGCATAATCAATCAAGGAGATTCACACTACACACATTAAGAGTAGAACCATTATCAATGAGGGTTCATACCTATGTGATTGTGTTGAGCAATTATCATAAAGGCTTCATTTTTTTTATGCAAATCTAAAGGAGGGAGCTCATGTTGATGGAAAGTAATTTCAAGATTTGGTTTTTGGATTAGTGTTGCCACATCATTTAGAGCGGTACCAGGAGGAACTACAATTTGTTTTAAGGCTATTTGAAGAATGCTAAGATAATTAGGTTAGTTTTGAAGTAAATCCCAAAGGGAAATCTTGGAAGGAGTATTCTTTAATTGTTCCACAAGATCACACTCCTTTGTGTGTGGGTTGTAGCAAGGATCACTAGGTGGATTGGGTAAAGGTAAATAAGGTGGTGTTTGTTGTGGCAGTTGCAGGTTGTTTCGAGTATTATATGTATGAGAAATAGTAACGTAACTTGATTGTTGCAACACATTGGTTTTAGGTGGGTAAAGAGTGTGATGAGGTTGGTTAGAGGGATGGAGTTTATGCGAGGGTGGATAAAGAATAGTTTGAGGTTGAATTACATTAAAATTCTTAGTTTTAGATTTCTCACAACAAACCATAGTGGATGATTTGGGTGAGATGAAGTCCTAAAGGGACTCATCTAATAAGTGAGAATCATCATGACTAAAAGGTTTGAGGGGTAAATTACCATCTATTGGTGTAAGGTGTTCAAGAGAAGCATTAGGGGTGTTAACGGTCATCATTGTAAAGTTGTCACAACAAAATGGATGACTTATGTGAGATGAAGTCTTGAAGGGCTTCATCTAACAAAGCAAATTCTTCACTAGCAAAAGTTTTGAGGGAGGTTTTATTGTTAAGAAATTTAGGTTTCTCATTGCAAGCATTAGAGGATGAAGTGAGTGAGAGGAAGTCCTGAAGAAATTCATCTAACTTGTCAACATCATCACTACTAAGAAGCTTGGATGAGATGTTGTTTCTAACTTTAATCATTTGTTTAAAGGGTTGGTTTGATGTTTTAGCTTTTGTGTTTTTTATATATTGATGAATCTGATCTAAAAGAACTAGGAACAAATATTGAAAAGGAAAGTTGCAAAAATCTAAGACTATCCATAAATGCCATGAAAGAAATTAAAATTATGCTAAGAAAATAGAAATAACTGAACTATAATAGAAAGGTAATTGCAGAAAATAGAAACATGCAATGCAAGAAATTGAAATCTAGAAATTTTAATTCAGAAACTACAGTGGGACTTATTCACCCAAGGTGGTGAATGAGTCCTAGCAGATGGATTTTTTTTAAGACTTTTCTAATTTTTTTTGTTTCCTGAATGTTTTTAAGGTTTATATAATGAAGAGATAGAATGTAAGTGTAGAATGTTGAAATGATTTAGTAAAGTGTGATGGAATAAAAAAGTCTAAATGATACCTTCACTAATGCAATGCTTAAGAAGTTATAATATGTAAAACAATGCAAAATGATGAAGTATTTAAGTCCTAAGATGCAATTAGAAATGTAAAACAAAATTATATTATGTTCAACTATGTGGGTTCACCAAAATGAATAGTAGATTTTTGGCACCCATAAGGCTCTCTAACTCTTCTAGGGTGTTTCACCTATAAGGAGAGAGTAGGGCAAAAAATGCTAGCTAAGTTCATTCAAATTATGCAATGTGTGATGTTTTTATGCCTAAATGAAATGATATAAATGCAATTAAGTGATCTAAATGACTGAGTATGAATGCAAAACTTAAGATTTAAGCTATGTTGGAAAAAATAGTGTTGTTTGCAAAAATCTTGAAAGAATGAATAAGAAAGAAAATTAAACTAAACAAAAGACTATTTTTCAAAATGTGTGTGCCTAGGAAACTGAAGAAGACTGGAGAACAATCTGGAAAGTTGATGAAGTCTAATTTTGAGCTAATTGGGACTCATTTTCCACCTTGGGTGAATCAATCCCAGTTCTAGGTTTTTCTACACATAAGTTGTTTTTTGTCAACTGGGAACTAGGATTTTCATCTAACTCAAAACTACATATCAAAAGGGACTCATTTGCCATGAATGGAAAATCAGTCCACTTTCAAATTTCTGCAACTTCAAATCTAGGTTCTGCACCTTGAAACATGCACAACAATTTCTAACAGAAACCCAACTTGGGATCTCAGAAAATTCTTGCAAAATAACTTAAAATTGTTTTTCTAATGGGGGGTTTTACTTGGCTAAACCCCTAGTTAGGTAATTAAACCTTGAATGGAGAAAAAATTGCATAAAACCCTAGCCTTAGATGTGTTAAAGACTAGGAAAGTTTGAAGTATGACAAAATCCCTATTCTATTGTGCAAGAATAAGAAATGCAAATATGATTTATGTAATGCAAGACCTCAACACTAGAAACCTTACAATGCAGTAAAAATGGAGATAAAATAACATGCAAATCGAAAGTAAACAAAACACAGACCTTAATCTGAAGATAGAGTGAAAATGGAAGATGGAATCATTTTGAAACCAAGTCTTTAGATGTGATTTGATGGCTAGTTGCATCTCCTCAACCTAGATTTCTTCATGATTCACCATAAGAATCAATCATCAACCCTTTGCAATGTTAGACCTTGACCTAAAGAGTGAGCTTCAAGACTTAGAAAAACCATAGTTTGTTGCCCTAAAACATCAACTTTTTCTTATGAAACTTCCTGAAGAAGACTTGACTTAGAAATTGCTTTTGTGAAATGACTAAAAGATGTGTAAAATGACTTAAAATGAGTATTTATAAGCAACAACAAGTAATTTTCCCATTTTTAAGACCTAATGGGCCAACATTCACCAAAAATTTAAGTTAAATTAATCAAATTCCCACTCAAAATTGAATTTTCCCTCAAAAGGGACTCATTCACCACCCTTGGCGAATGGGTCCCACTACTGACTTTTGAAGGTGGGTTTTTGGGATATGAAAGAATTAAGTGTTTTTTGTTAGGTTTTAGGTGATTTCTTAGGTGAAATGGGACTCTAGATCAAAAATAATGGATTTTAAGGTCCTATAAATGTTGTTTTGAAGGATAAATGATGTGAGGGGACTCAAAAGTGGGTCTAATTATGCATAAAATTGTCTCTTTTCATAAGATGACCCAATTTTCTATGGCATATATATGCCATGATTATAAGAGATGTATGCGTGCTAAAGATTTGTGGATATATGATGGATGCATTGATGATGTTTTTGTTGACTATCATGATACCAGGTTAGTATGGAGAGAAGATAGAAGAAATCAGATGATTAACGATTGATTTTGATGATTGCTTCAAAAGATCCAAAAAGTTTAGGATCCAATGAGACTTTATTGGAGATGGTGATGAGAAATGCATGATGATGATTTTATCATATCTTGGGATTGTGTTTTTTGATCATTCCTAATTGTTTGATATACCACATAGACATGATGCATCAAGGTATTAATAACAGGACAGTGTTGTATCTAGTGTAATGGAATTTGACTCTACAAATAGATAGGATAGTTCTTGTTCAAACCTTTACATACAAAAACCCTATTGGAATGTAAGTTAGAAGTTAGAATATAATGGACCAAAGCATACACAATAGTCAACAATGTACTCCAAACAACTTTCCTACACACAACTAAGCAAGTATTGGCCAAGATTATTTTACAAGAGCACCCACAAGCACAACAAAAGAAATATAGTGATTGATACCCCATTATTATCCCTCTAAATCATTTTTATAGACATCATCAAGAGGTCCTTGGAATGTTTCATTAAGATAAATCATAAGAAAAGATCAAAGACAAACAGTCAGTGTTATCTATATCTCATGCCAGTTTAAGTTTAGCTAAGGTGATTTCTGATACTAATGCCCATCGTAGGAAGGATACATCCTAGGACATGTTGATTAGAGGGTTGTTTGATGTAGGATGATGATGCTTTTATGAGCCATTAATACAAACTTCACTAACGTATTTACCTATGATCTATACTTTAGATTTTGACACTTAGGTTCTCACTTTATGACTTGCAATACTTTCTTTCTATTTTTTTCACCAAAGGTTGAAGGTGATGATAGATTTATTATGGGTGAAGGTTTATTTTGGGTGAAAGAAAAATGAGATGGATGGCTTTGGATTTTTTGGAATATTTCAATGTTTTGAGGCTATTTTTTGGTCTTTTTTTAAGTTTTTGTAAGTTTTTGGGCTTTTCCATTTTTAAATGCTTAAAGGATTTTCTAAGTTATTTGAATTTTTATGGATTTTGGGAATATTTGAATGTTTATTGATCTTCTAAGACTATTACAAATGTTTAGGGATTTTCTAAGTTTCAATCAAGAACCTAACCTAAAAGACCTATCCTAGGGGCCTTGGAGGCTGATCAAAGATAAGCCTCACCTATGTTATGCAAACAAATACCACACAGTTTGACCAGATCAAATCATTAACAATTAGATATGAACAGTTGATGGATTGTCATTCTATTATAATGAACTCCTAAACCTAACTGACCTAGGGTGTCTCGGGGGCACATCAATGATGGCCTTCCCTATGTTTAAGCTCAGAGACGATGTAGTTTGACAAGGGTCCGAGTTTGGATTTTTTATGTTTGACATTTTTAGGGATTTTGATGTGTTTTGGATGTTTTGGATTTTGACTTTACAATTTTTTGAAAGTTTTTGAATTTTAGCTGTACAAGATTTTGCAAATGCTTTTGGAATTTTTGATGAACATTTAATGATTTTTTTAAGGAGCTTTGATGATATTTCCAATAACCTTAAGATATACAAGAGCTCGATTTGATTCATAATGAATTTCCCCTAGTGTGATAGGGTAGACTACCTCGATTTGGAATATGCCAAGTACTACTAAGGGGATGTGATACTTCACAACATCAAGGTATGGTAGAGACACAAATGGGAAATGGAATAAATAGGATGAATGATGTGATAGATGGAGGGTGATGCAAAGAATGATAGGATAAAGAGCCAAATAATAGATGGAGGTACTTTATTTACGCAAGGTACCTATTGGCTAGTTTTTCACCAAGGTAATTTCCCAAAGCACCATAGAAGTGAAAATCACTAGAGGATGATTATTTTTCTTTACTTTTTTAATCCTTTTTCTCTTCTTTTTTTATTTTGATCATTTTTTATATTTTTTTATATTTTAAGATTTACACCCTTCCTTCAAGACTAGGAATAATTTTTTTTAAGATGCAATCTATTGGTTGGTTCTTGCAAGGGTTCACCTTTAGGTGTTGACAATTGATATTCTCTTGATCCAAAGCTTCTTGTGATGACAAAGTGACCCAACCAGTTAGGCTCAAACTTTCCTTTACTCTCCTAATTTGGAAGATTCTTCTAATTCTATTTTAGGACAAGATCCCCCACTTGAAAAGAATGACATTTTATTTATTTTTTATAGCTCTATTTCTATTAGTTTTGATATACTTACAAGTGATTGAGGGTGTAAAGACGACGCTCATCTAGGAATTCTAGCTCATTTAGTTGAGATAATATGTATTTTTCATCGGTGATCAGGTTATGTAGTGACACTCATAGTGATGGGAGATCAACCTCAATAGGAAATATGGCTTCTAATCCATATACTAAGGAGAAAGGGGTTACACCTGTTGGTGTGTAGATATTGGTTCGATAGGCTGAGAGAGTGGGATTTAACTACAGATTCTAGTCAAGACCAGCTTCATTGACTATTTTCCTAAGGATTTTTTGGATAGTTTTTTTTGTAGCCTTAGCTTGGACATTGCCCTAGGGATAATAATCAGTAGAGAATCAGTGTTAGATGTTCAATCTTTTACATAGCTCTTTCACAACCTAATTCTTGAAGGGTGTTCCATTGTCTGAGATAAGGGTTTGTAGTAAACCATAATGAAAGATTAGGTAATTCAAGATAAACTTGGGAACTTTCTTCCCCATTATGTAGGTCACAGGAATGGATTTGACCCATTTGGTAAAGTAATCAGTGGTTGTTATGATAAAATTATGGCCATTGGATGAGGGTGAGGTGATCTTTCCTATGAATTCAAGTCCCCACTATGAGAAAGGCCAAGGTGTGATCATTGGTTGCAATTCTTTAGCTAGAGCATGAATCAGATCTCCATGTTATTTACACTAGACACACTTCTGCACATATTGATGGGCTTTCTCTTTCCATGGTTGGATAGTAGTACCCCATCATCAATAGTTTCTTAGATAAATTAATACCACTATAATGGGCACTACATATGCCATCGTGTTCTTATTTTAAAGAAATCAAGGCTTCCTCTTGGTTAATACATTGTAGTAATGTCTCTTTGATGCTTCGGTAATAAAGGGTATCACCTAGGTTGAAAAATTGAGCTACCTTTTTAACAAAGGTCTTTTTAAGGTTGGAGGTGATGTTCGATGGGAGGGATCTTCTAATTAGGTAGATAAATATTTCATGATACCACGAGGATCAAGGACTAACAATGACACACATGAATTTAGATTTATGGATTTTGAAATTTAGTTTAAGAAGTTGTTATACCAAGAATTTGCATTGAAGGATGTTTTTTGACATGTCTAACAATGATCTAATTGTTTCCATAGCATTTGTTACTCTCTTTTCATGCAAGGAATCTGCTCAAAATTTATATCTATGAAAAGGTCTTTGAGATTCTCCACAATATTCTTGTAAGGATTAATATTTTCATCTTTAGTTTGGTAGTCATCATTTACTTAGTTGATAACTAGTTGTGAGTCTCGATAGAATTTCATCTCTTGAATCTTCCATTGAATTATTATCCCTAGACCTGTGATTAGGGATTTGTACTCAACAATGTTGTTAGTACATAGAAATGATAGCTTGTATGACTTTGGAATGCAATCACCTTGAGGGGTTATGAAAATAATACCTTACCCTAATCCATGTTAGGTGAATGTTCCATCAAAGTACATTTTCCATTGATTGGTTAGATTGATAAAGAACATTGATTCATCAAGGAACTCAGATATCAAAGGGCTCTCAACATAGATAGGTGCCTCTTCTAGTTTGTATGCAATCACTTGTCCTTTGATTTCCTTACACCACATACTCTATGTCAAATTCTATTAATATCATTACCCATTTTGCCATTCTCCTAGTGAGAATTGATTTGGATAGCATGTAATTTCAATGGGTCGATCTTTGTAATGAGCTTAACTTAATGTGATAGCATGTAATGTCTAAAATTTTGTGAAGAAAAAACCAATGCTAAGCATGCTTTATCAATGGATGAATATTTCATTTCATAGCCCACTAAGGTCTTGCTAATGTATTAGATAGCTCTTTTCTTTCTATTTTCATCATGTTGTACAAGAAAAGAACCTAGTGTTGCTAATGTTGTTGAGATATACAGGATCAGTGGTTTTTTTGGTATTAGTGGCATGAGTATTGGAGGTGTCAATAGATATTCCTTGATCTATTGGTGGTTCCATGTCCAGGATGGATCCCTCTCTATCAAATGATATAGCCTAGAAGTTTCCCTGATGTAATCCAAGAGATACACATTTTTTGGATTTAGCCATACCTTGCATTCTTCAAGTATGTCAAAGATGGGTCCCAAGACTTGTATGTGCTCATTCCTTTTCTTTTATTATTCCAAAATATCAACAACATAATCTTCAATTTTTTATGGATCATGTGATGAAAGATGAGGGTCATTTCTCTTTGGTAGGTTTCTCTTGCATTCTTTAATCTGAATGGCATCACATTTCAACATTAAGTTCCCCATGGACAAGTGAATACATTTTTGTGTTGATCCTCCTTCGCGATCATGATTTGATTGTATCCTGAAAAACCATTCATGAGGGATAGAATTTCATGCCCTATTGTTAAGTCCACAATGAGGTTGATTCTAGGAAGAGGGAAATCATCCTTCGAGCATGCCTTGTTTAAGTCTCTGAAATCTATGCATATTCTAATGCCTCTAGTGGGTTTTGAGACTAGTACAAGGTATGAAACCCACTCAGGATAATCTACCAATCAAATAAATCCAACGTCAAGAAGCTTTTGTAACTCAAGTTTGACCAAGAGTGTTATCTCAGGGTGCATCTTTCTTAACTTTTTCTTTACTAGTTTGGCTTAAGGATAGACTACTAAATGATGCACAACCACTTTTGGATCATGCCCTAGCATATCTGTGTACAACCAAGAAAAGTTAGTTCTCTTCTCATTGAGGAACATTTCTAGGTTCTTTTTTTCTTCATCCAACAATGATTCCACATAAAAGGTGATCTTAGGTTCTTCATTTGTTCCTACATTGATTGGAGTGGCCTTTTTAGCTAGTACTGCTAACTTCTCTAGATGTATTTCACTAAGGTGGAGATTGAATACCTCATCCTTGGGTGCCTCAGAGAGGTTTTCACCCTTGAATACATCCTTTGTTTTTACTATTTTAGCATTAGAAAGTGTCACAATGTGTTTTTCACTTAAATATATGCATGTTAGTTGCATTTCATAAATTTTGTGACTGAAGGATTCAAGCATCTCCCCATAGTATGCTCATGTGTCTATCTCTATGCTAAAACCTACTTTGTGATATACCCATGGTAAGTTGTCATAGAGTCCCATGAATTATGAGATTGCTTCATAATTTTTGAATAAATCAAGAATCGGTGGTCCTCATTGGTCCAAGTCAATGAGTTGTGGGTAGACTAGGTGTATTTCAGTTGGTTGATTTCTCGGGGTGAAGGAGGTTGTGGATATCATGAAGAGGGATTTATTCTCAAATAGATCAACAACATCAAAGGGAAAGTCGTCTAAGGTCATATCATGTGATGTCGATAACCAAGAGGAAGCCTTAGCTCGTTTAGTGGAAGTATCTTTTCAAATAAAGGTAACCTTGATAGTAGTGCAACCTAAGCCAAGATTCTTTAAGTTTTTCTTAGGAATGATAGGTTCTAGAAAACCATTATCATTTTCCCTAGTTTCTCATTCTTGTTGTATCCCTAATCTCGCATGAGTTGTAAGCCTTTGTTATCAGCTTCCATAGGAAGAACGGGGATAGGTCATTCATCTTCATAGAGGAGTTTAGATACATCCTCCTCATTGGTATCTTCTTGGTTCAGATCCCCCCACTTGGTGAAGGTGGTGGCTACCATCTTGATGGTTTTAGGTGCTTCTTTTCTAGATGTGGGTTTTCATTGTGACTTGGGAGAAATAGGTAGCTCCGTAAACAAAAATGTGTAATTCATTAGTTTATAATTTCCACAACTATCATCCTGCATCACTACTTTGATATCAAGAATGCTCTGCATAATGGGTGTTTTCATTTCTGAGGTAAACGCAAGGGATGATGGGTCAACAAATGAGGTAGAAGGTCTAGGCCCTCATCATTCTTGGGTACTTGGGGGATTTAATAAAAATTGTCCTCAAGGTTCTTATAGTAGTAAAAGGGCTCAAGATCTCCATGGATGGTAATATCTTGACCCTCAAAAGGAAACCTTACACAATGATGATAGGTTGAAGCTACAGCTTTCAGGGCATGGGTCGATGGTTGGCCAAGTAGGATGTTATAGGGAAGATCAAGTTCTAACACTTAGCATGTAGTTTCTACAATGATTGGTCCCACTTGGATGGGTAGGGTAATGATGCCTTGTGATACCCAATCTTGGTTGGCATATGCTTTGATGGTGGTACTCTTTTCTTTCTCAATAGTATCCTCTGAATAGCCTAGGTTTTTGATCAACTAAAGGGTGAAAATGTTTAAACCAAAATCTCCATCTACCAAGACTCTTTTGACATTTTTCTTATGAATGGAAACCTTGACGTGTAAAGCGTGTTTATGAAATAGCTAAGGGTAGGTCTTGTTCCGAGGAGGTGAGAAAATGGTTAGCGATATTCCCTACTATAGCTTGAAATTGATCTATATCAATATCATCAAGGACGGATGACTTTGATAAATATTTCTCTAAGATTTCCCTATGTTTTGGTTATAGCCTCAATAGTTCCAAGATTGATATCTATGTTGGGGTCTTCTTGAGCTGATCTAGGAGATTATAATTACTGGGATTTGATGTTTGCAAGATAGACTATGCCCTATATTGAGATGGAACTCCTTGAATGGTGATTTTTCCATGTCATGTGGTGACTCCACACTCCACACAAGGACCTTTGATGGTGACAATGGTAATGATTCTATTGGAATAAGCTACCGCATTTGAATGGGTATGTTGCATGTTTGTGTAATCCTTAGCTTTTTTGGTATTGTTTACTTTGCTATGATCTGGCCTAGGGTTCTTGTATATCTTAAGATCTTGATTCTCGGTTGGTACTTCAACAAATATGGTGTCGTTCTCTATGAGGTCCTAGATAATGTTTTTGATTCTCATACAATTTTTTGTTTTATGTCCTTTGATTTTTTGAAATTCACAAAGATCATTCTCATTGTACCAGGATGGTTTCTATTGTGGTTCTTGGTATTTTTCAAAGTTTGGAAGCATTATCAGGTTGGAATCTACCAGATTCTTTATGATGGCTTCAATGGGTTTGGATAAGTGTGTGTACTTGCATTTAGGATAGTTGTTCTTGTTGGGTGTCTGTCATTGTTGTGTTTTGATATTGTTGATTTGATTGTTTTGAGATGTTGTTTGTTGCATAGTTGGTTGAATGTTAGAAACTTGATTATTGTTCGATCTAGGAGTACTTAGGACTACCTTAGCATCTACCACACCATCATTTGTTATGTTCTTGTTCTTATCCTAGACATGAGGCTTTTCATTTGAACTAGTTGATGGGTGATTATCTTTGTAAGCTTCAGTATTTCCCTATGAGATTAGAGCTCTCTCTATGTTAAGCGCTCTAGGGACAAGCTCATCATAAGATGTGATGCAATAAATTTTCAAGTGAAAGGATAGATCTAGATCTAGATTTTCTATTATTATCCCCACTTGTTGTTCATCAAGAAGGGGCCACTTGCTTTTACTAGCTCTTTGTCTCCACTGTTGCAAGAAATTGGTAAAATATTCTCCTTTTTTTTGTCTAAGAGTATACAATTCTTCTAGGCTTACGTCCATGTCAAGATTAAAGGAGAAGTGATCAATGAATTTATCAATAATTTCTTGAAAATTTTTGATACTAGGAGGTAGTTGAGAAAACCAATCCATTGTAGGGCCTATTAAAATTCAGGGGAAGAGGCACATTAAATAGGAATTATTGTAGGCCACCTCCATACACATGACATTGAACTCTTTGACATGGTCCATAGGACTTCCTCTCCCTTTGTATTTGTCAAATTTGGGGATTTCAAAGCTAGGGGGAATGGTACCATTGTGATGTTTCAATCAAATGGATAAGGACATAGATTCTATATATGGGGCTTCTTTTTCTTGCCCATCTGAAGATCCTACATTTCTTGTGATAGCACCTTAAGTTGTGATGCTAGATTTCCTTGCAGGTTTGGTCCAAAGGAACATATGTTGGGATGATGGATGAGTTTTGATATGATAAGGTGTTGTATGGGGTGTATGGTGGGGTGAGATTCTATGAAGGTGATTGATGTGTTGATGTATATGTTCCTAACATGTTTGTATTGATGATGTTCTATTGAGGATTGTAGTAGGAACCTTGTTGTTGTTGTTTTTGTTGTTGGGAATACTACTAAGCTAGTAAGGCTTGTTCTTGAGCTTGTTGTTGTGCAACTAGGGCTTGTTGTTGTTGTTGTTGTGCTACTAAGGCTACTTGATAGGCTTGATGTTGTTGTTGTGTGAAGGTTGCTTGATGGGCTTTATGTTGTTGGTGTGTGAAGGCTACTTGCTATGCTGCTAAGGCTACTTGTTGTTGCTGTTGCTATTTGGTTGCTAGGGTTTCTTGTTATTGTTGCTTATTTTGTTGTTCTACTAGGGCTACTTACTTTTGTTGTTGTTTTTATTGTTGTGCTACTAGGTTTGCTTGCTATTTTTTATGTTGTTGTTGTACTGCTAGGGCTTCTTGCTATTGTTGATGTTGTTGGATGGCTTGTTGATAAGCTTGTTGTGCTTGTTGTAAAGCCAATTCATGTTCTTGCAATGTAGGATCAGATGGTTTTTGGGACATCTATGATGGATTGTGGATGTTGATGTTTTGAGTCGATAGCAGATTGGTGATGAGAGTTTGATGGTTCCCTTGGTTCAACATTCCTTGTAAGATAGTGGATTAGGGTGGATGAATGTTTGAGTTCCCAATTAATTTTTCATAGTAAAGGGGACCATCAAAAATTATGAGGATGTTGCTATTATATTTTGTGATGGTAATGATGCACTAGGACCTTGAGTCCATTGATTAAAGAGATTCCCTTGTCCCATCTCTTGAGGATTTCTTCATGTCAGGGATGTGGACAAGGTATTACTTGGGTTGATGGGATTCATGACCAAGAAATTATTTTGAGGTGGGTTGATAATGGATGGCATGGATGTTCTTTGTGAAACCAATGGTTTGGATAAACCAATTAGAGGATTGGGTAAAGATGTCCCCATTTGCATTAAGGGTTGACTTTTTGGTATGGTATTGACATGCCCTTGTGTGTTTTTTTGAGACATTTGGTCTATATTTCTTTCTGTGATGGTGGGAACACTTGTGGTACTCATAGGTATGGATGAAGAGGGGTGTCCTCAATATGTGGAGGTTTTTGTGGAATAGTGAAGTTCTATAGGTTTATATGGTTGTTTGGGATCTTTGGGAATGGGAGGAGCACCAAAGGTAGGTTTCCAAGTGGTTGTTTGGTATGGATGATTGGTATCAAGGGTACCCACAAGTGTGTTTTTCTCAAATGGAAGAGTTAGACCAAAGTCCTTAGCAAGGCTAGTTGAAGATTGGGAGTGGATTTTTATTTAGCTCTACTGATTGAGTTATGAATCCTTGTGTCAAATTTTGTGCAACAAATGATGGGGAAAAAGAAGCCACGTTTTCAAAGGCTTGATGTTCCATGATTTCCTCCCTAGGAAGTTCAAATGGATTATTCGTGATGTCTTCAATCTTATAGGGTCCTAACAGAGATGATGGTTTTTGTGATGGGGTAACTTGACTTCTTGGATCAAATTCTAGAGGATTTGGATCACTTGAGGTAAATGTGACTTTAATTTTCTCCATGGTTCTCTTGTTTTGTGATCACGTCTTTACAATAAATTTTGGATCACCTTTATGAGAGTTATGTTGTGATTTGTAGTGTTTGAACTCTCCAGTTGACTCAAATCTAGGTAAAAGGGACACTCTAAGTCTTTCTATAGAAATTATGATAGTGGGGGATGAAAAGATGAATGATATGGGTAGTGATCTTTGCAATCATTTCGGGACAACACTTTTGACATAATAGTTTGATGTTTGATGTTGGATAAAGGATGTTTATGAACTTGAAAATCTTACGAGTGGACCCATGACCTTCAAGATGAACTAGTTTAAAGATGATAAATAACTTAACCAAATGCATGGAAAAGGATTCATTTCACATACACAATAGCTAAGTTAGGCATTGGTTTGATAGATTCTTAAGTCCAAAGTGTTGGTGTATTCAAAAGTTTTGTAAATTTTAGTGAAGTGAAAGATGAAAATTTGATGAAGGTGTGGATGAAATGTTTGACCCAATGTTGACTTAGAGTGAACCTTTGTCTGACAAGACCAAGGTAGTGAGAAACATGCTATACCTCTAAAGTTTTCGAATCCTATAGAACCAATGTTTTAAATGGGTTGGTTATCATGAAAAAGACCTGGATTTTGACCCATAAAGAACATATACATGTTCGGATGTTTTCTTAGTGTAAATTCATAAAAAAATATTAACAAGTTGTTTCTATTTTGGTAGAGTGCCAAAATGTAGTTTTCGATTGCTTTTGAACTAAGATGCCTAAGTTTGAAGTGAAGACTTCTAGACATTCTTTTGGGGATTCTGATTTTGTGTGAGATCATTTTAAAAAGTTCAAGTTTATGGAAGAAAGGAAGATATTTATTACCACACAGGTGGTGGTAATATGGGCCTTCCAGCCTCAATATCAGTTTGTTCCTCTTCTTCATCTAAGATTGTTGCAGCATTCCACCATTGAATCGATGTTTCTTTTTTTTTCAAAGATAAAGCCTCTCAAGCTACTAATTATATTTGTTTGTTCTCCCTCAATGAATTCAAAGTTTGGTTGAATAATAGCACCAATAAGATCAAGTTGTTCAATGGGAGTGATCGATCTCCAAATGGTCCTTTGGGGTTCAATTGTATCAATTTATCTTGCTTAAGTGAATTTATTTGACTACAAACACTTGTCTTGATTATCTTTTTCAAATTAAATGTTTATGTCAAAAATACCATAATTTTCACAATGTCCATTTTGTGAGAATCATGATGTTGAATCCATAATTGCTTACGTTGCCTTCGAAAAATATGGATTGAGATATATGTCAAGATATTTATAAATCTCTAATGGGTATGTGTAGGATCATGATGGGCTAAAAAGTGGCGATATGATGGGTATTTGTAGGGTATGTGGCTGATGAGTTTTTTTACCCAAAATTGATGAAATGAATGGGATTTTTAAAGGAGATTCTCAAATTTCCACCAATATAAATTATGCTTTACTTTGAATTTAATAAATTATTATTATTTATTTTCTATTTGAATTACGACTAAAGTCTTGATTGATATGCTGATTGAAAAAAATCTATAGCTTTCAAATGATATCACATTTTTGGAATCCAAAACATGCATCACATTCTATGCTTCGCCTACTATAGGATTGAAAAAAGAAGAATTGAATTTCATAAAGTTTTGACCAAGTTAAGGTGGTCAAACATACGATTTTTTATATTTTTTAAATTTTTTAATAAAAAAATCATAATTAATTATTTACTATGAAAAAAATTACAAAAAAATATGCATCACATCTAGACATGAGTCCTCTACTTATGTCTAAAATCTTATAAAAAAATATTATCATTTTATTGTATTCAAGATGGTCAGACATACACCTACTTCTTATTTTTTCCCTAAAATTTAAGTACTACTTGCATTGAAATTTCAAATTTTCACAAATGGATTTTAAAAAAAAACCTAGTAGTTTAGAAACTACATTCAATTTTCTACATATTCTATTCTTGCATATTTTTGAAATAATATAGAAAACTTATTCAAATTTTTACGTCAAGTTTCCTAACTCTAATTTTTCTAAATTTTTTGCCGCTTAAGGGCCTGTTTTTTCCATGATGATCCTACACATACCCAAACTAGCTCACAATCATTTACAATCCTAGGTTTAAATGTCCATACTTGTTGAATCCCCACTTAGATTTCTCCAAACACTAAGACATTTCGAATAGTTAGAGATTTGGTGACACTAGCTCCTGCCCATGACACACACTTCTCGGAACCACCAATCTCAAAATCCTGAAGATCCTAAGATCCTAAGGATTTTCCTATTTCAAAAATGAATAGTAAAAATGTGTGGTGGCTTTAGAATGACTGTTCTTGTACCAAAAAATATTAAGGATTTTGGATTCTAAACAATGGTTTGTAATAAGGGATTTTGTTCAAAGTGGCCATACACATAGCAAGATTAGCTCAAGATTATGGAGAATCGAGAGGCCTCCTAGTCTCTTCATAAGAAGATATTTTGACATACCACATGGGTACTAAGGGTGATACTTGTTGGTATGACACATCTGCACCTATTGTTTATGACTTTAGTCAGAAACACATTTTCATATAGCGACTTGGAAGAGCTTGGCTTTACCTTGTTACCACTTGGGTCATTCCCTCCTTTCGAAGTAGGGAGGTAGGCCCTCTAAAGATAAAAAATAGCAAGGAGGTACATTTTTAGTTTTATTATCCTAGTTCACATGAAACAAGGAGAGAACACACACCATTCCTTTTCTCTACACTAGCAAGGGGTTCATTTTTAATCCAATTTTAAAGATGTAAGTGATTTTGCAAAGTGTTAAGGAAGGTTTCTATTTCTCAAGATCATCGAATGGTACGAGAGAACTGTATACACATCCAATAACACAACTGTAAATCAAAACACAACAAACACTAATAATTTTTTACCCCTAAAGCTAAGATGAATTCATTTTATGCACCAAACAAAATGTTAAGTTGCCTTGTTCAATTTTAAACCCAAAAAACAATGATGGGATGAGGGTTCAATTTTAGTCTTGTTTGAGCATTTTTTTAAAATCCAAATGAAAATTAGTGAGTTCCTAGAGCATAAATTAAAAAGCATAATAAATTGGATTATAATTGCCCCAAAGCATCAAATGCTTGTTGAAATCATAAAATTTTAAGATGAGAATGCTTCCTCTTTAACTTTGTGTCATCTAACCTACAAAACCTTGTTAGTGTAACAACTAGAACAATGTTAGAAGTGTGTTAGTAATCTGATAGAGTGATAAAATTAAAGAACATGCTAAAAAACTAATCTTTAAATCTCTTACCCAAGTTGGGCATCACTATTCACAATAGTGTCGCTCTAGTGAACTAGGACATCACTCTGGTGAATTGGATGTAACTCTGTAGAGAAACCAGTGAGCATGATAGCATCACTATTTTGTTGGGCATCGTCATTTGCAAATTTTTGATACCTCTATAAAGTATTAGTGTTGAACATTGTTTATTTAATCAGTGTCAATTCATTTAATAGGCATCGCTGAAATTGTGTTGGGTGTCACTTTTTCCTACAAAAGTCAAAACAAATGGAATTCAAGCTAGAAATTGATTAAATTTGATCATTTTTCCCTCCTAGCACCAAAATATCGACAGAGGATATTAGTATGAGCTGATTATCCTTGATCCATTAAGAATCAAATCATATTCATGCCACTAATACTCAATCTAAACAAGATCAATAAAATTTAAAGTTAAACTAAACATTCATTAAAACAAAGCATTTTAAATTATGAAAAAGTTAAAATGTCTATCCTAACCCATCTGAAACTTATCCCATTTTGAGATTGGTGTCATGTTGATGATGTGAATGAAAACATGATTTATGCTAAAAATGAGTATGATGCAAAAAATAATCTAACATGATATTATGCTAAAAGATATAGATATGCAATTTCTAAGATAATCTAAATGAGATTTAAACTAAAAAGTTTCAAACCCCAATTCTCTAATTAGCTAAATGAATGCATTATGGAAGCCATTATTGGAAGCTAAGATATTGTACAACTAAAATTAACTAAAATATTCTAAATGTGAGTTAAAAATGAGTGTAAGTGTGAGTGATTTCAATAGCATGAGTTTGCTCTGAAAAAGATGGATCCATTTGTCTGCAAATAGTGTTTTATTTATAGGAAAGAAAATGAGAAATGAAGGTTTGAGATTGAAAAAGCTAATCAACAGTCAATGATGGAAGAAATTGGAGGCATGGATCATGGATTCTCATCAATGAGTGAGAATGCAAGTTGAAATTTAATCAAGGGTTCACAATCTGTTAAACAAATAGACTTTTGACCTATACAAGAGGTCAAAAGTTAACTTGCACAAGAATTTTTGGAGACAACCTACATATGAAGCTAAGTAAGTTTGTTGAGAAAAAGGAATATTCCCCTTTTCAAATGAGTGAGGAGAAAAGTATATTCCTTGGAATATTCGTGGGTGGAGGAAAAAAGGATATTTAGTTAATTAAAACTAAATTAAGTTGTTCAAAAGTGGAAGGAATATTCCTTTGGAATATTTCCTTGCAAGTGGGGGGAATTAGATTAGTTAGATAATTGCTAATTAAACAATGTTAATTAATGCAATTAGGGGATTTAGAAGAATTAGATGATATTCATTAAATAAATTGATTTAATGAATGGGGGAAAGGTGAAATGACATTTAATTAAATAACTTAGGGCTATTTAATTAAATAAGAAGACTTAGGGAATTAAATTAAATAGTTTGATTTATATACTTTAACAAGACAAAATGTTAGCATGAAAGGGGGGAATTAACCTGATTAAATTGATTAGCTTAATAGATGCAAATGATGCAATTAATTAAATAGATAGGATAATTTAATCAATTAAGCAAAAAGAGGATGGGTTTGAGGAGGAAATGACATTAGTATACTTGATTGGAGTGTATGATATGATTCGAGAAATTTTTTTAGTGTCTACACAACCATTGACAATTCACTCTTCGATATGGAAAAATTGAAATTTTTGATTGATTCCTTTAAAGAATATACTATCGAATTAATAGAAAAAATAGAGAATCAAATAGAGAAAAAGATGAGTGATAAATAATTAATGGAGATAATAGGGAAGTTTCCCCATACACGCAAAAAAATTCAAGAGAATCACAAGGGTGCACACAAGCTTGTGTGGCAAAGGCCAAAGTATTGTTTCAGTTTTGTATGAAGTGGCCCAGAGCCACAAAGAGAATGAAGGATTAAATGGACTCAATTGAGTCCTAGATTAATAAAGCATCCAGTTCCTATGATTCGGTACATGACCTAGATGTAATCACAAGGTCCGCGATAAAAGATCTACATGAGAAATTCTTCCAACTACAAGCCCAAAAAGAGAAGATCATTTTGTAATTCAGTAATATTAGGGATTTGGTAAACTTAAAATTCATATCCATCTCTAGTGACATGTTGAGTGTTGATAAGTTTTCAAAGTGTAATCTAGTACCCAACACTCTGAAAGAAGGTGAAAAACTAGTGATGGAATTGGAAACCCAATGAAACATGCTTAGCATTGCCAAGAAGATTTGGGAAGAAGGAAAATAAGAATGGAAGGCTCACCTTGAGAAGCTTTAAGGGTCAACTTATTCAAATTGATAGTATTCTTTCTTTACTTTTATACCTTTTAGTTTACTATTTCAAACTTCTATGTTCATGTATATGCATATGGTGTAAAGTATTTTATGATAGAATTTTTTGGTCCATTTATGGTAAATATCATTCTTAGGGGGAAGTTAGTTCAGTTTTTCAGTTTATATATATGAATATATTTTCCAGGGGGAGATCTAGTATGTGAGAATATTTTTGTATGCACCCTTTACCCTTGATGTCAAGGGGGGACAATCATTTTTGAAATAATTCTGGCATGTTGCCATCAATGACAAAAGGGAGATTTTTGGAAGAATAAGGAGGTTGTCATTGATGCATTTGTTGGTGTGAACGTTGATTGCAGACCTACATAAATACAACAAACAACCACACAATTAGATTCATATGCAAGTTAAATCAACATTCCCCATAGAATTCATTTACAATGCACAAAATAGGAAATAAATAAATAGAACAAAGAAAGCTATTAAATCCTATTAAAGAAAGAAAAATCTTAATCCCATGGGGGAATTGGTGCCATTTTTATGTGGAAAATGGCCCTTTCCCAATCCCTTTTAAGCTTGATGAAGATTTGTTGATAATTGAAGCTCCTTGATGAAATGGATGAAATTAGCTCCAAATATGAAGATAGTGATTTTGCAATGAAGTTGTGGATCCAAAACTCAAATGAGAGCCTCTTATTTATAAATGAGAGTGATGGAGGATGAGGAAAAATGCATGAATCTGGGATAAAAGACCAACCAATAGCATGAAGCCACTTGTAAACATGTGAGTGGCCAAAGGTGGAGCACATTTTGATGAATATGCCAATAAATGATATTAGGTGGAATTTCAAATTTATGGAATGGCATGTTGGAGGGAGAAAGAAATGAATTAAATTCCACTTGGCTCAATGCACAAGGACATGTAAGAGATATTGAATGCCTTGTTGGAAGGACAAATCCCTTTGGAGGGATTTTCAAATTTGGAAGAATATTCCCTTTCAATGCCATGTTGAGGGAAAATAGAAGATTTAATAAATCAAAAGAAATGATTTATTGAGCAAGTTGTAAAATCTAGAGGATTGGAGTGATTAAGACTAGAATTAATTAGGATTTGATTAATTCAAAGAGAGATTAGTTGATGTGACATTTTGATTTATATTTTTGGATTGATTTAAATCAAAATGACATGAATATGATTTAGACTTAATCAAATAAAGGTTTTGATTTATTTAATTAAAAAGGAGATGATGTTAGATTAAATTAAATAAAGATTGATTTATTTAATTTAATAGAATGACCTTAGAGATTAATTAAATAAAGTCAATTATTTAATTAAAGAGAGACTTTAGAAGCTAATTAAATAAAATAATTTATTTAATTAAGAGGAGATGACTTAATTAGATAAATAATGATTTATTTAATTAAGAGGTGGAATGTGATGAATTTAATAAAATAAGGGATATTTAATTAAATGATTATTAAAGGAGATGATTCAAGATGAAGTAGTTAGTAATCAAGATTAAGTGTAATCGGTACATTTTTCCTGTCTACATTTTGCCCCTCTTTGAAGCAAAGTACCTACTACATTGGTTCAAAGAATAAACTGCCATGATCAAAATTCATATTTTCTCAATTATTAAATGCCCCATTGTTGCCTCAATGATGGAATTGTGCTGGTATACTGCCCCCTCGAGATATTGGACAATTTTTTATATTTTTGGGTGATCTTGTAAAAAAAAGAGGACAAGGTGCCTGACGGGTTCAAAAAGGCTCCAAGATGCTAAAAACATGCAAAAACATGAAAAACGATGCAAAATGACCCTCGGTTGGGTGAAAATGGGCTCAGGGGTCTAAAACTCTAGCTAGATGGCTAAATAGGGTCAAAATCCCTAACTTTTAGGCTTAAATAGGCCTCGAGGGGCCACTTCCAACTCTTTTGCACACCTAGCCTTTTCACATTCTTGTGATTTGAGCTCTGAGGACAAATCAAGATGGCACAACATTTGCTTCCATGACATATTTCCAAGCTCTTGTGAGTGTTCTAGAGGCTTCTCAGCACAGGTCTAATGGTAAGTCATCTTGTCCCGACTTTGTTTTTTGATTTTCAAGTGCATTTATTATGCCTTAGAAGTCAATAAAATCAAGCAGTGCCATATAGCGTTGTTGAAAATATCAAATCAGAACCATGCAGGCCTAAATTACACCACTAATGCAAGTTGCGCCACAATGGTGGAGTTTACAATTAGGGCTTATCTTTCAAAGCGTGTCACACTTGCAAACAGTGCCACAGTGGTCCTATTTGGAATTTAGGTCTAGGTGTCAAACTAGGTCACTTTCAAATTGTGTAGTAGCAGTGGAGTTTGGAACTTTTTGGCTTCCAGCGGCATAGTTTAGGAGTTCCAAATAGTGACACATATGTTGTTTTGGTTGTGTGAACCTCAAACAGGATCTCATTTTTTTATGAAGCTTGATGCAGTGACTTTCTTGATGCATGAGGACATAGAGCCGGTCCATTCACGTGAGCATAGTTCTTCCATTTTGAGAAGATTGGCCTAGGACCCCCCACTACATGAGGTACTCTAGGAGTACTTGGGGCCAATTGGCTTATGGTATGTCACTTATGCCCCAGTTATCAGGACACATCTGGGAATGATGCCAACATTGACAGAGCGCTAGCACAACAAGACATCTTCATTCCACCTTCCCACAAGTGAGGCCAAAGTGACCCTAGAGGATGTGTGGTGTCTTCTACGTTTTCCTATCTGTGAAGAGTGAGTTATCTATGATGTTGATGTCGTTTGAGACAACTACTTCAACATTATAGGCCTTGATGAGATTGTTTTCTCAAAGGGATAGATTGAGTTGGAGTGGCATAGAGGTCAAGTACAATCTTTTAGATTGATCATTGTTGCTATCATTTCAAAAATCATGGCACTAGATTGGTGCGAGTGATACTTTAGTCCAGGATGGGTACTTGCATGGGAGTGGATGCTCCAACGAAGGGATTACTTTTCTTGGGGGCCTCCTTGTACCATGATCTTCATGATTTTTCTTACTGCAATAGCTGGGCTATCAGATCAGGGGTGACATGACTGTATATTTGGGCCTGGGAGCACATTGCAATACTTCACCCCATGAGAGAAACACTGGTTGATATGGAGCTAGATGACCCAGTTATCTAGAGGTACAAGGGTAATCTATCATTCTCACATACAAAAGCAACAGGCATTCAATATTGGCAATGGGTCATTAACGAGATGGAAATTTTCACCTAGAGACCTTCCCTTGGGATGCTGATCTGTTACGATGATGTACTCCAGTTATTCTTTGCTAGGAAGGACCATCTAATGTAGGGCTAAGAGCATACTAGGATAGAGAGATATCTACCATACCATGTGGCCTGATAGTTTGGGGATGCTCAAGATCATCCAGATGACCAATATGTGTCCATCTTTGCATGTACTACGAGAGATACAACATGGGGTCAGACTAGATGCAATACAGAGTTTCATGTAGCTAGTGGCTAGGCCATGGCCTTATGATTAGGGATAAGCAGACCTAAGGATGGCTCATGCATACAGAGATTGGTTTCATCTACCAATTCTATTGATAATTCCAAGAGATATTTTTCCACAAAGGAGACTGAGAGGTCGGTATGTAGGGCGGGGGTGGGGCTAAGGAGGCAGAGGAGGCATGGATAGTGACGGCGATGGGGATGGTAGCAGAGGGTGAGGCATAGGGGGAGATAGCACACCCCCATGGCAGATAGAGTAGTAGCCTGAGTAAGATAGGGGGCATAGGGATGGTTATCAGGATCAGCCCATGGATGGTCGCCAGGACCAAGACAAACAGAGAACCCCACCTAGAGATGGTCACCAGGACCATAGCTAGACCCTAGGGATGGGAAGATATTACAACTACAAGCACAAATATAGATGTTGAATGCAAAGAGATACCAAGTGAGACAAGAGGTCTTGACCTTGAGAGTGGAGCAGGATCGGGCTATCAAGCAGTAGTAGGTTTCCAAGCTATAGGCTAGACAGGAGATGGGTTAGAGACAATAGTTAGAGAGTATGGTCACATCCTCCTCCCAGAGCATTGTATCCATGCAGACATATAGAGATGCCATCTGAGAGGTAGAGTATTATTGTGTTCACTATCACTAGGTTGTACCTTGGGTAGGATTAGTCCCAGATTATTCTTAGTAGACAAGATACAGGCCTCTAGAGGAGCACGGGGAGAGCTTGAGTGGTGAGGGGAGTAGCTAGTAGGGATATCTCTTTTACTTTATCAAAGACATTATTCTTTTTGAGATCCATGGGCTCATTTTTGATAGCCCAGTGGGCGTTTGTGCTTGTATTGACTGTACTATACACTTGATCTCAATCTCATGTACCATGACAATGTATTATTATTTTGATGATATATGAGATGATATGAGATGATTCGATCTGATGTATGGCATGTCCTATTATATTTGTGCATTATGATGGATTTTTTTTACTTTCTATATGCAGTGGTCTATATGTGACGCAATGCGATGTATGATGTTATGATGCTTATGATGTAATGCGGTGATTTATGGATGCATTTCATTTTCAGTATATATTTTCTATGCACTTTTATGATGATGTGTGAATTTTATGATATGTGAATGCTTAGATTATCAAATCTATATTATGCACTTAATGGATGATGATGATAAAATGTATGTGATGCTATCTTTTTCTTTTTCATTATCTTTCTCATGTATGATATGGTGATGCACTTATGGATGATATAATGATGCACATGATATGATGCGATGATGCATTTTTGTAATGATGTCTATGTGATGATGTTTATGTATATGACATGATATGGTGTAGATGGTATGATAATGCTTATATGATGATTCCCATATATGTGACATTTTATGATTATGTAATGGATGCAAATGAATGATATTATGATGTATAACTGATGATGCAATGAATGATTTGATGATGTATATGATATGAGTTAATAATGCATATGTGATCATTCCTTTTATTCTTATGTAATGAATGCAAATGTATGGTTCATGAAATGCTTAGAATAACCAATCTATATTATGATCAAAATGATGAAATGCAATGCATGTGAGATGATCAATGTTTCCTCTATGTCATGATATGATGTGAATTATGCTAATGGTTTGTGGACATGGGATGGATGCAATGGAAATGATTTGTGGTTAACTATCATGGTACCATGTTAGCACAAAAAGAAGATAGAGGAAAGAAGAGAATCCAACAAGCCAAAAGATGATGATGATGATGATGATGATTTGATTACTATTAATTGAGACTTAAAAGGGCCATTTTCCTTATGTTTGATAATACACATAGGCATGATGCATCAAGGTATAAAGAACCAAGATGGTGTTGTACCTAGTGTGATGGACTTTGACTCAAAAATTGGATAGTACTCTTGTTCACACCTAACACACAGAACCTTGTTCAAAATGTATTTTAGATATTCCAAACATCTCAGACCAAAACATAGAAAGGAAAGCCTTCCTATGTTGTCAACAAGATACCCAAAATATCCTCCCTACACTCAAACAAAGCATGTATGACCAAGGTTATCTTACAAGAACATCCAAAAAGCACAATAGATAAAAAGATACTGACTATTGCCCCATTCCTTTCTCTTTAAATCCCTTTGTTTGGACATCATTGAGAAGTCATTGGAATGAGCGCAATAAGATAAGCCAAAAAGACAAAGATAAAGTAAACAAACAAGCTAATGTTCTTCAATACCGCTAGACAAGACTAAACTATGGTGATGCCTGATGTTGATGTCCATTGTAGGAAGGATGCATCCTAGGACATGATGTTATCAAATGATTGATTTGGGACTGATTGGATGATAGGCTATTGAGATAAAGAGTTGACCAACTTGTCTACGTACTAACCTATACTTAAGATCTTGACGCTTTAAGCTTTCACTTTTAACCTGTTAGACTTGTTTCCAAATTTTTTCACCAAAGGTTGAGGATGACAATTATTTATTATGAGTGAAGTTTATTGTGGGTGAAAATAGGATGAGGATGGATGGATTTTTTCAAATATTTGGATTTTTTTGTTGTTTTTGAAATGTTATAAGGCTATTTTTGGTATTTTTTGAGATTTTGCAAATGTTTTGATTTTTTAATTTTCAAATGTTTTAGGGTTTTTTGATATTTTGACCAAGAGACTCACCTAAAGACCTATTCTAGAGGCCTCGAGGGCTGATCAAAAATTAACCTTGACTACATTATACATGCAAAGACCATGTAGTTTGACTGACATAAACTTGATTATTGATGAGATATGAACAAATGGATTGCCAGTTTATTATGATAGACTCCTAAAGGACTGACCTAAGTGTCTTGGGGGAAGATCACAAATCAACTTTTCCTACATTCAAAGCTCAGAGACGACATAGTTTGACAAAACGAATCTATTTTTTACTCTCTTTTTTTTTATCGACTTTTTGACCTATTTTTGGATTTTGAGTGTTTTGAATGTTTTTGGATTTTTTTATTTTCTACTGTTTTTGGTTTTTCTAATTTTAGGAAGACTTCTAGAATATACATGAATCCAATCCAAAGAGAACATGCCCCCAACGTGATGCAATAGACTACTTCGATAAAGGTAGGAAAAACTAACCTTGAGAATGGGCCGATTAGTACTAGGAGGGATCATGATGTGAGCATAGGACCAAGCTATGATGCGAACATAGATGGGTGATGGATGGAGATATGGAATGCGATGGAAGCGTGATGAATGGGTGATGCAGAACAAGTCATGGAGATCTTGGTGGATGGAAAGTGCTTATTTACACAAGGTGCCTATTTTCCAAGTTTTCACCAAGGTATTTGCCCAAAGTGCCACCAAAGTGGTTTTCACTAGAGGAATATTTTTTTCTCTTTGCGGTTTTTAATCCTTTTTTCTGATTTTTTGGATTTTTTTCTTTTTTAATTTTTTTGTTGTCCCCAAGATGCCTATTTGCCAGGTTTTCATCAAGGTGACCATCTTTTCAAGACATTTTCTGATTTTTTGGTATTTTTTGGTTTTATACCCTACAAGATTAGGCATAAAATTTTTTGAGATGGGAGTTGTTCATGGGCTCCTACAGAGGTTCCCCTTCTAGTGTTGATAACTGATATGGCCCTAACTTATAGCTTGTTGTGATGACAAATGGTCCCAACCAATTGGGTTAAAATTTTCCCTTGCCATCTAGATTTGGGATGTTCTTCTAATTCTCCCTCAGCACAAGCTCTCCAACTTAGAAGGTCTGACTTTTTATCTCATTGTTATAACTCTGCTTGAGTAAGATATGGCTACTTGAAAATTTTTCAAGGAATCCATGCACTACTCATCTAGTAATTACATCTCATTCATCCATGATACTCAATACTCCTCATCTGTGATGTGATTCTGTAGTGATATTCTCAGTCATGGGATCTTGATCTCGATGGGCAATATGGATTATGATTCGTAGACTAGGGAGAATGGGGTGGAGCCTATTGGTGTCTAGATACTTGTTTGATAGGCCCATAGGGTGGGATTCAATTGGAGATGCCAATCACAACCAGCTTCATTTACCATTTTCTTAAGGATTTTTAGGATGGTCTTATTTGTAGCCTCAGCTTGGTTGTTGCCTTGGGGATAGTACGAAGTGGAAAAGCAATGTTCAATTTTGAATTTCTGGCATAGGTCACGAACATCCTAATTCTTGAAAGGTGTCCCATTATCTAAGATAATAGCTTGAGGGAAACCATAACAAAAAATTAATTAGTTCAAGATGAACTTTGATATTTTCTTTCCAGTAATATATGTCATGGGGATGGCTTCCACCCACTTGGTGAAATACTAAGTGGCAGTGATGATAAACTTGTGTCCACTGGATGAGGTGGGGGTGATTTTTCCAATGAGATCGAGCCCCCACAGTCAAAAGGGCCAAGGATTTATAATCAGGTGGAGCTCTTGAGTGGGTGCATGGATGAGGTCCCTATGCTGCTGACATTGTATACACGTTTTAACATAGTAATGTGCTTCTCTTTCCATTGTAGGAAAATAGTGCCCTGTCCTCAGCAATTTCTTGGCCAAGGTCATACCACTTGAGTGTGAATGACAAATTTCATTATGTACCTTGGTTAAGGCAGTCAATTCCTCCTTAGCGTTTAGGCAACATAAAAGGGTTCCTTCAATCCTTCTATGGTAAATGGCATCTCCTAGGATGAAAAAATAGGATGCTTTTTTGACAAAGGCTCTTTTGAGGTTTAGGGTTATGTTAGCTGGGAAGACTCCTATTCTCGGATAAGTGTATATATCATGGTACCAAATATCACCGGGACTAACGATTTCACACACAAATTTAGAGTCTGGTACCTTGAATGTAGGCACAAGAAGACGCTATACGCGGAATTCTTTCTTTGGGATGTTGCGTGAGATTTCTAGGAGTGATCTGATTGTATCCATTGCATCTTCCACTCTATTTTTTTCTCTTGGTAACTACTCAAATGAGATATCAATGAAGGACTCCTTAAGGCTTTCCACCAATTTCTTGTAGGGAGTCAACTTGTCATCCTTTTTTTGATACTAATTATTGACTTGATTGATTATGAGCTATGAATCTCTATAGACCTTTAGTGCCATTATCTACCATTGTACTACTATTCTTAGCCCTATGACAAGGGCTTCATATTCCACTATGTTATTCATGGAAGGGAATGAAAACTTGTATGATTTTGGAACATAGTCCCCTTGTGGGGTAATGAAGTTCCCTGCCCCCAATCCATGCTACATGTAGGATTCATCAAAGTACATTTTCCAATGATCTACTACACTTGGGTTGAAGATTGATTCATCTGGGAATTTTGAGACAAGTGAATTCTCTGAGTATATCGGTGCCTCCACCAACTGATCTCTCGTCCTTTGATGGCCTTGCACTCAACATACTCAATGTCATGCTCTATGAGGATCATAGCCCACTTGGTTGTCTACCCTATAAGCATTGTTTTGAAAAGCAAGTACTTAAGGGGTTCTATCTTTGCGATAAGATTTATTTGATGAGCTAGCATGTAATGTATGAACTTTTGTGCTACAAATACAACTGCTAGACATGCTTTCTCAATGGATGTATAGTTCAATTCATTGACCACCATAGTTTTGCTAATATATTAGATAGCTCTCTCTTTTCCATTTTCATCATGTTGTTCCAAGAGAGTGTCGAGAGCTACCGTTGTTGCTAATATGTATAAGATCAAAGTTTTGCTTGGAATTGGTTGCATGAGGACTGGTGGTGTAAGTATTCTTTAATCATGTTGAAGGCTTGATTACACTTTTCATCCCACTTGTTTGCTACCCCCTTGTGGAGTAGATGAGAGTAGGGGATAGCCTTGTTTGCTAGTTGTGCTATGAATCAGCAGATTGACTGGAGTCTTCCTTGTAAAGCCCTTATTTGTTTCAATGTTTTAGGTGCCTCCATATGAACCTTACATCTAGGAGCTTTTTCAATTCCATTTTGACCAACAATGCCATCTGGGGATGTCTTCCTAAGATTTGTCTAACGGGCTTTTCTTTTGGATATACAGCTAGGTGATGAACAACAACCTTTGGATCAAGCCCAGGCATGTCGGCATAGGTCCATGCAAATTTCATCTTTCTTACTTTCAGGAACGTAGCTAAAAATTCCTATTCATCTATGAGAAGTGACTTGGCATAGAATGTTGTGTGGTAGTTCCTCTATTCCCAAGTTGACTAGATTACACTTCTTGGCTAATACTACTCACTTCTTTTGATGAATAGCATTGAGAGGAAGATTGAATCCTTAATCCTTTGGTGCCTTAGAGAGGTTTTCACCATTGGATACATCCTTTATTTTTACTGTTTTTGAGTTAGAGAGTGCCATAGTGTGGTTTTCACTCAAAGACCTAGAGATTATTCTCATATTTTCACTTTTGTGATTGAAGGATTCAATCATTTCCCTATAATAAGCCTGTGTGTCTAGTGTGATGTCGAACTCGGCCTTGTGATCTCCCTATAGTAGCATATCCCATAATCCCATGAATTTCAAGAGCAACTCATCATTTTTTAAAGTGTCTAGAATTTGTGTTCCTCATTGGTCGTAATCGATGAGCTGGGGATAGACTAGGCTTATTTCATTGGTTTTTTGGTCTAACTCAAAACACACGATACTAATCATGAGCAGGGAGGAATCTTTGAAAAGTATAGGCAAGTCAGTTATGGGATCCTCATCACTACTACACACATCAGTTTTGTCTAAGGGTAGATCTATGGATACTGGTAATTAAAGGGTGACTACTAATAGTTGAGGGGGAGTCTTGACCTTTCTAACCAAGGCACCTTTACCAAGTATGGTCATCCTTAGAGGGGTACCTCTGATACCAAGGTTTCTTAGTCACTTCTCTGAAATGAGGGGCTCAAATAGGCCATTCTCATTCTACCTGAGTTTCTTGTTTCTATCATAGCCCATATCGAGCATCATTTGTAGACATTTGCTTCTTTCATCCATTAGAAGATTAGGCACGAGACTTTCATCTTGATATAGGATACTGGATATGTCTCTTTCATCTACTATATATTGACTTAGATCTCCCCAACTTTTGAATCTACAAGGGTCTACTTTGAAAGTATAGGATGATGTTTCAGCTAGTTGGGGTTTCCTATGAGTCTGAGGAGATTGAGGTAACTCTCCTATGAAAAAATAATTATTCTTCATCTAATAATCCCCACACCCATTGTCTTGGATGATGACCTTGATTTCAGGTATGTCAGGGATGGTGGTGTTAAAATGATGAATGTTGAATCATCCAATGAAGTTGTGCACACTTCAAAGGATCTTTCCAAGAGAAATTACACCACACAAAATTGTTGCAACTAAGGGCTACAAAGAGAGATTACTATTGATCTACAACATTAGATCATAGATTGATATTTGATTGATATGTTACAAATGAAAAAAATGCTTGATTATATAGGCAAGAAGGAAAACCTAAGATGCAAGAGATGTTGCCATGTGTCATAATCTAACAACATGTGACAACCTGTGAACCCTATCTAGATGATTATTAAATGTTGAGATAATTTCTAGAAGGACAACTCATCTTCTAGAAGGAATATTATCCCACAAACAAGGAAGGGAATATTATCCCATTTATTAAATGATTTATTAAAAATGCAACCTAGGACTAAATGAAATATGACCTAAGTTAACTTATGCTAGTGTAATAATTAATTAATTAATTACACTAATAGGTGGGTGTCTTTTTCTCAGAAGTGAAGGCCAATGTAGTTGGGTCTACAAATGGAGTGGTGGGGCCTTCATAATTTTTTGGAACTTGGGGGACTTTATAATATTTTGCTTCTAGGCTCTTAGAGTAGGCAAAGGGCTTGGGATCACCATGAATTGTGACCTCCTGATTTTGGTATGGGAACTTGACACACTGGTGGAAGGTGGAAGTGACTACTTGCATCCCATGGATCCACAGACACCCTAGGAGAATGTTATAGGGTAAATCAAGGTCAAGGACCTAACATGTGGTTTCCATAATGGCTAGCCATACTTGAATAGGGAACTAAATAGTGCCTTGAGACACTCCTTCCTAACCATCATAAGCTCTGATGGTGATTCCCTTTCCCTTTTCAATGGAATCCTCTGAGAATCCCAAATTATTTATCAGTTTGAGAGAATAGATATTGAGACCCACACCCCCATCCACCAAGACCCTTTTGACTTTTTTTTTATGAACCAAGACTTCAAGGTGGAGTGCACAATTATGAGATGGTTGTGCGGGGAAGTTTGATTGGAGAATTCTAAGAGGCTTGAGGTGGTGATATTTTCGACCATAGCTTGGAATTGGTCAACACCAAGATCTGCAAAGATGGTGGATGAAGCCAATGCTTCCTCTAGGATTTTCCTATGTGTTGGCCATATCTTTAGTAACTCCATGATGGAGATCTAAGAGGGGGTTCATTTTATCTAATCTAGGACATTATAGCTGATCTAGGACATTATAGCCATTAGGAAAAGTTCTTGTATTTGGAGTAGATGCTCTAGGGGGTAATGATGGTAAAGTAATGTTGACTTTTCCACCACGTGTGGTGACTCCACAATCAGCTTTGGCTCCTTTTAAGGTGACAACAATGACCATTTCATCCATGGATACGATGACATGATCATACACATGGTTCACATTGGCATACTTTTTTTTCCATGGTTGTTCCCTTGGTTATGATCTGACATTGGATTCGTGTATATTTTAAAGTTTTGATTCCCAGCTGGTTGCTCAACATTTATGATCTTGTCATCAATGAGGTCTTGGATTAGATTTTTCAACCTCATGCAGGTAGTTGAACATCTATGCCCCTTGATTTTTTGGAAATCATAAAGGTGATTCTCATTGTACCATGGTGGTTTTACTTGGGGTTCCTGATATTTCTCATAAGTGGGAATATTCATGAGATTTTTGTTTATTAGTTTCTTCATGACAACTTCAATTGGTTCCCCAACGGCAGTGTACTTTTGGTTGGGGGTATTTTTGTTTCATGGAGGTGGTCCCCCTTGATTATTTAGATTGTTGACCTAATTGTTGGGTGATGGTTGTGATACCGTGATAGCTTGCATGTTGTTTTGATTGTTGCTTTGTGGTTGTTGGTAGGTTTGAGTGTTCTATTTTGGAGCACTAATAACAACCTTGGCATCCACCACACCATCATTTGTGACATTTTTGTTCCTTTCCCACGTGCAAGGTTTCTCATTATAGCTAGTGGATGGGAAATTAGCTTGATTTTATCTATATTTAGGTGTTCCACCTTATGCAATAAGGGCTCGTTCAATGCTAAGCACCTTGGGGATTAGTTGGTCATAAGTGGTGATACATTGTACCTTAAGATTAAACGCCAAGGTTTTCTCAAGATTGGAAATGATGGTACAAACTTGTTGTTCTTTAGGCATGGCCCATTTGCTCCTAGTGGCCTTGGATTTCCATCATTGCAAGAAGGAAGTGAATGATTCCCCCTTAGCTTGCTTAAGAGTCGATAGTTCCTCTAGACTGACATCCATACCAATATTGAATGCGTAGTTCTTTATGAATGTGTCTACAATCTCTTAGAAATTTTTTATGAAAGGAGGAAGGCAAGATAAACATTCCATGGAAAGACCATCCAAACTTCAAGGAAATAGCCACATTAGATATGTATCATCATATGTGACCTCCATGCAATGCACCTAGAATTCCTTGATGTGATCTTCAGGGTTTCTCGTCCCAATATATTTGTCAAATTTAGGGATTTCAAACCCCTTTGGGAATGGTACCATTCCAAGGATCCTATCGAAAAAATAGGGACACAAGCTTCTTGGTGTCTTTGTTGTTTTCCTTGATTGGAGATCGAGCATTTGCTGTGAAGGAAATTTTATTTGCACCATCATGTTGTCTTGCAAATCAAGGGGTGGAGTGAATTTGTTTTGAAGTGGTCGAGGTGTTTGAGTGATGGGTGGAGTTTTGGGTGTGTTGGTGGGGTTTTGTTGCAAGCTTTGTTGTGTTCTCAATACTTGCTGATATGCTTACATTTTCTATTGCACCAACAATGCTTGTTTTTGTGCTAGCAATGCTTGTTGTTGTGCCAACAATGCTTGTTGTTGGTCTTGCTGTTATGCCAACAACACTTGTTGTTGTTGTGCAAACAACCTTGTTGTTGGTCGTGTTGTTGTTGTTCCAAAAATGCTTGTTGTTAGGCTAGTAATGTTGCTTCTTGTTGTGCTTGGTACTATTGTAGGGCTTGTTGATATGCTTGTTGCTATGTTGCTTGTAGTTGTGCCTGGTACTGAGCCTACACTTGTGTTTGCTAAGCTTGGTATTGGGATTGCACTTGAGCTTCAACTTGCACTTGTTGTGCAGCCTGTTCAGCCTATGTTGCTTGTACAGCTTGAGCTACTATAAGGCCTGGGCTTGAGTAGCCTACTATGCTTGTTGTGCTCATTGGGCTTCTTGTGCTGCTTGAGTTGCTTATGCTTGCTGAGCAACTTGGGTAGCTTGCTAATTTTGAATTTGTTGTAGTGTTTTTGAAAATGTGATGCTATATGGGTTCACCATGTTTGATTTTAGAGGTGGTGGTGGTGGATTTGGAATGATGTTTATTGTTGTGATGAGGGGTACTATTGTATTTATCATGGTGATTTGTGTGGTGGATGGTGCAATTGATATGCTTGGTCCTTGAGAGACCACGTTTATGGATGGTGTAGTGATTGCTTAGGTTGCTTGGATGGTTCCATTTTTTGTTGTGACATCGATGGAAAGATTGGAGGATTCGACATGTTGTTTTGATTGATGATTGGGAGGTTTTTTTTACTTTTATTGAGTGGTGGTAAAGGAGGTAACTCCAAACTGAGAGGTGGAAGCGATCTAAATATTGGTGGTGTACTCACTTGAGGAAATGATGAAGATGAAGGGTCAAAGATGCCCCCTGGTCCAAATATCCCACCTCCTCCTTCCAAATTCATAGGGAGAGAGTTTTGTGTGTTGAGAGGGTATATCAGTGTTGTGTGAAAAGATGATGATCGGTCATTGGGGTCTTGAAAGGTGAGTGGAACATGTGGGTGTAATTGATTCAATGGGACAGATTGACCCAAGATAGTGTTCACATACAAATCTTGGTTGTTCATAAAGAGGTGTGTTTGTAATGCATAGAGTAATGAGCTCCCCTTGTTAACAATTGGTTGAGTTGGAGGTATGGATGACGTGATTTGGGGGATGCTTTGAGTGATGCATTGAAATGGAGCTATGGATGAGAATGGGGGTGTGGATGAGATTGGGGGCATGATCCCAAGAAGTTTATCCACAATAGTGCTTACATCAAAATCAGAAGGGAGTTTAGCCCCTTCTTTAGCTAATTCAAGCATGTATTGGGAGGGATTGAGTCTCATCATGGTATTGAAAATTCCATGAGTTTCAGGATTTGAACCATTTCAATGATTTCGTCTTGTGTCATCCCTAAGACATTATTGGTGACATCTTCCACTTGGCCTTCCTCTTGAAAATTTTGTGATGATAGAAGAAGACTGAGCATGGGATTTCTAGACCCAACATGATTGATTTCAGATGTGGTTTGACTTATGTCACTCGAAGTTGAATGTTTCTTTGTTTGTTTCCATGTTCTTCTTGTGTTGAGACCTAGTTTGCACCATAAAATAGGGATCAATTTTCAAGAATGTAAGAGATGAACCTCTAATTGTTTAGATTTATCTAATCTTTAGGTACATAAAGAAAGTCTAAGACAATGAAGATCAAAAGGATGATGATGGTGATAATGAAATATGGAGGATTGTTGGATGTTTTGAACTCTTAGGAAACCTTGAGGGGCATACTAAACTTTAGGACTTTGGATTTTGATGCTTTGATTTTTTTATTTTGGATTGATTTTATTTTACTTTATTTTGATTTGGGATAATAAACTCTAAGAGGTTAGATGTTTTATTAGAGTGAACTTGTCCACAAGATGATAATTTGACTAAGTGTGCAAAGAAGGATTCAACTATACACACATAGTCAAACAAGATGATTTGGATTTGTTTTGATTTTTTATTTCAAAAGGATTTTCCCAAAGTTTAGCATAGAGGATTTTTTTCAAGATTTCCAAGAGTTGTTGGTGAGGTGAATTTTGATTTTGATATTTGAAGGATGGATGAAAGTTTTCATTATGAACCTAAGAGACTTGAAAGACTTTTGTTTACTAGACCAAGGTGTTGAATAAAATGCTAATACTCCCTAAGTGGGATACTCAAACCTTTCAAAGAGACTTGGATTTTGACAATAGTAAAATGAATACAAATTTGAATTGTTTCTTGATGCACGTTTGTAAAATTTGAAGGTCAATCTTTCCCTAAACTCATAAAGCATAGACAACCTTTTCTTTTCAGCCTTTTGACTTAGACCTTTGATCTTTGGTTTCCAAATTTTGATCTTTTGGGAAATCATTTGGAAGAGCACATGTGTGGGGTTCAATTGTTTCTTAGCTTTGATTAATGACTTTCTTTTACCACAAACAATTCTTGATTAGGTTTTCAACCTAATGTCCAATGTCCCAATTTATTCTCATCCCACATGGTCCATTATGTGGAAATCAAGGAAATTCAGGCAACAGTTCCCTATTGTTGAGTTTAGTGAGAAAATTTAGATGTAAATTCAAATGTTTAGAAACCTCTAAGGATAGAATCCCTAGGGAAAGCAATAACACTTGAATTTTTTCAAAGGTATTTTCTTCCTAAAGGGTTTTGAAATTTGATGATCATGTTGAATGTTTGTTTTCCAATGTTTAAAATCCAAGCAAAGTTTTTTGATTTAAAGAATTTTCATGTACAACCCTATGAATATTGAGACAATATTTGTTGACTCCCCACTTGGATAAATCTAGCTATGCCTACTTTTAGCAGATGATTAGATGCTTGACCACATAGGCTCCCCCTTATAGTGCACTCACTTCTTGGGTAAGCCAAGCATCAATACCCATGAAACTCCCATAGCATACTTCTCATCTCTACTAAAATCTGTAAAAATGTGGGGTGGCTTTAGAACAATCATTCTTGCACCAACAAATAGTTTAAGGATTTTGGTATTTTAGACAAAGGGTTTTAATATAGGAATTTCGTTTGTGGGGGATCATCCATGTGGAAAGAGACCATTATTTCCCTTCTTATCAAAACAATCCTCATAATACTTGAACTTTCCTCAAGTACCCACACTTATATACTAGTTGGAAGTCGCTTGGCTTTAGCGTGTTCCCAGTTGGGTCATTCCCTTTGGTGATTACTTTTTCCCACAAGGCAGGCCCTCTAAAGATAGACAAAAGTGAGCAATTACATTTGTGGTTTGATTGATATTTGTTGAGAAACAAAGAGAGAACACATGTGATATACCCCACTCACACTCTCAAGATTTTGTTCAATTTTAGAATCCAAATTAAAGTGTGGAGGTAATCACTTATACAACTTAAATATCACAAAAAAACTTTTGATTCTCAAGATTTTTGTGAGGTGCAAGATAAATGCATGTCTTTTATATGATATTATTTTGGATAATAGATTACAAAACATAGAAGCACATGTTCATTTTTAATCCCTCAAAGCAAGAATTGGATTCTTTTTAAGCACCAAAAGGAAATATGAAAGTTGTTTGTTCAAATGTTAAACCTTAAAAATAATCTAGTAAATTGTGTAAGGTTCCTTTTAATTCATTTGTATTGTTCTTTTTAAACCCAAATTAAAACCTATTGAGTCCTACAAGCATGAAAGATAGGAAATTCTTAGAGGAGGGATTATAATTTCTCTTATAAGTGTTTAAAAACACTTGATACAATGAGATGATGATGTCATAGAAGTCTTCATCTTTGTTTCCCTCCTTCACCTTTGATTAGGCCAACCTACAAAAAATGGTTAGAATTATAAAAAAAAGGTCAAAAACTAGTTAGTAATCACAAACAACCAAAATGAAAAGACACATGTTAAAATTAAATTGGTTAGTACCTTTTACCCATCTCCAACGACACAATCTGCATATGCGACACTATTTGAAGAGGTTAGTGGTGCTATATGGCACCCCTAGGACTAACAATAGTGCTCTGCAGCAAAGCCAGTGAGTGCAATTGTGGTGCTATTCTGAGCTAGTAGAATAGTTTAGAATTTGGAATCCTGGCGACGGAGAAATGGTCAAGCGTCGTAGTTTGGAAATTTGAATTTTTGGGCGGAAAGACCTTAGCGGTGGAGTTTGGAGTTTGCAGCATCATTGTATGGTGCCACTGGACTGGTAGCATTGTTGTATGGTACTACTAGACTAGTAGTGTTGTTGTATGGCGCCACTAGGCTAATAGTGGTGTAGTTTCCTGTAGGCACAAAAATTTCAAGAAAACAACAAAATTTTCTCAAAAAAAAAGTTAATATCTTCAAATTGCCCTCCCTCTAGTGCCAAAATGTGAACGTTGATTATAGACCTGCACAAACACAACAAACAATCACACAATTAGATTCATATGCAAGTTAAATCAACATTCCCCATAGAATTCATTTATAATGCACAAAATAGGAAATAAATGAAGAACACAACAAAGAAAGCTATGAAATCCTATTAAAGCAAGCAAACTCATAATCCCATGGGGGAATTGGTGCCATTTTGATATGGAAAATGGCCCTTTCCCAATCCCTTGTAAGCTTGATGAAGATTTGTTGATGTTTAAAGCTCCTTGATGAAATTTTGGCATAACCTAGCTATGAAACCATAAAAAATTATGAACAATTGATGAAATAGATGAAATTAGCTCCAAATATGAACATAGTGATTTTTCAATGAAGTTGTTGATCCAAAACTCAAATGAGAGTCTCTTATTTATAGATGAGAGTGATGGAGGATGAGGCAAAAATGGATGAATGTGGGATAAAAGACCAACCAATAACATGAAGCCACTTGTCAACATGTGAGTGGACAAAAGTGGAGCACATTTTGATGAATGCACCAATAAATGATAGTAGGTGGAATTTAAAATTTATGAAATGACATGTTGGAGGGAGAAAGAAATGAATTAAATGCCACTTGGCTCAATGCACAAAGACATGTAAGAGATATTGAATGCCTTGTTCGAAGGACAAATCCCTTTGGAGGGATTTTCAAATTTACAAGAATATTCCCTTTCGATGCCATGTTGAGAGAAAATAGAAGACTTAATAAATCAAAAGAAATGATTTATTGAGAAAGTCACAAAATCTAGAGGATTGGAGTGATTAAGGCTAGAATTAATCAAGATTTGATTAATTCAAAGAGAGATTAGTTGATGTGATAATTTGATTTATATTTTTGGATTGATTTAAACCAAAATGAGAGGAATATGGTTTAGAATTAATTATTTAATTTAATATAATGGCCTTAGAGATTAATTAAATAAAGTGAATTATTTAATTAAAGAGAGACTATAGAAGCTAATTAAATAAAATGATTTATTTAATTAACAGGAGATGATGACTTAATTAGATAAATAATGATCTATTTGAGAGATGGAATGCAATGAATTTAATCAAATAAGGGATATTTAATTAAATGATTATCAAAGGAGATGATTCAGGATGAAGCAGTGTTAGTAATCAAGATTAAGTGTAATTGGTACATTTTTCCTATCTACAGTTGGAAACATGAGCATGTGAGATGAGAACAAGTTGTACAGTTATGCATTACAGTGTTGTTAATGATGTCAATATCATATTTTGGTATGAATACCATTGTGCAAATTAGTTTGGATGGCTTAAGCATCATTGAGGATGATTATGAAAGGAAATTTTGTAAGAAGGTTTGATTTAGTAAAGGTGGTTGATATGAAAATTGACTAAGTGTCAATATACGTAACTCTATGTCCAGACATCCAATTTTTGGGTCCACATTGATTTGCTATATAATTTATTTCTATGTGGTTTTGGGAAAATTTTGATGGTTATTATAAGAGTCTAAATCCAAAATTTTATATTTTTTTGGCTCTTGGTGCTGAAATAATGAATGATAGTGTATCGTCTTGACAGTAACAAGTCTTTTCTAGTTCAGTGCATATATTTTGGTGAATTCACACTTCTTTGCAGTTTAGAATCTAGGTTTGTAGTTTTGTGGGAAGATTGACAGGTGTTAGTAGTGTGTATATTCTAGATGACATGGAGTTTAGAGGTCCGAGTGTTTGAATGTAGGTGTATAGTTGGAAAATTTTACTATTAGGTCATTTTTAGTGCCTACTAAGGTTGAATATGTTTTGATTTATTATGTGGGTGCTTTTTTGGGCCGATTTTAACCTATTTTGAATCTTTGTGAAAAGTGTGTATGTATAGATCTTGAGCTAACAAGTTATATTTTGCATATTACATCTAATTAGGTTGACCTAATTGATGTTGTAGATGAAGTAGATATATATAAAAAATATTTTTTGGTGTTTTTTGGGGTGTGACATGTGATAAGAGTTTGTGGATGTGAAGCATGAGAATATAGAGTGAATGTAGAGTAGAGATTGAATGTAGAGTAGAGTAGAGTATTAATTTAGACTAGTATGAAGTGTGTAAAGTATATATTTTGAGCTTCAATGAAATTATAATTCATGTATATGTTAAATGCAATTTAATAGTTCAAAACTTGGTTGTGTCCCACAACATCTTCTATCTATTTCTTCTTTTAGTGGGTATTTAGTCCACCTATAGTGATAAATTTTATAATATACTATAACTGGTTATAATATATTGTGAGCCAATCCTCGCCGTGGTTTTCCACATTTTGGGTTTTCCACGTAAAAATGTGGTGTTCATTGTGTTATGGGATGTTGTTGGTTTTTTTCATGCTTTCATTCATTAGTACAAGTTGAATATACTATGAGGATTGAATTCTTAAATGTTTAAATTCTTTAAAATAGTATTGATTCACCCCCGTCTTAGTATTCTAATAGTTAATTCTCAATATATTTACCCTATATTTTGTTTATAATCTAGAAACATTCAATATTTAAAAATATAAATATATGGCTTGAATATGACTTGTATTTCTTACAACTCCAATACCTTAGAGGTGTATGTGCATTGTAAAACATAAAATAGATCAATAAAGTTGAGATTCAACCAAAAGTATTATAAAAGTCAAGGTAATTCTCTAACATTGATATATGAAAGTTCAAAAATAAAATGACTAAGATAATAAATGAAATGTGATTTTGAAGAAACAAATTCATGGTGATATTTTTTGTGGTATTGAAGTTAAAGTTGAGTATTTAATAGTTATATAATGATTAAAAATAATAGGTTGCAAAATTATATCCCTATTTCTAATCAAGTCACAAGCATAAATGATCATAAAAAAATAGTGTCACTTTTAGATTTACAAATATCCTTTGATATACCTAAGATAGTGAATATATTGGAATGTTGAACACATGTTGTCATTGATGTCAAAGGTGCTCATTGATGTAAAAGGAGTGATGCCAGTAGATTGGTGAGATTTAAATGTAATTACTTTTGTCATGTCTTTAAGCTCTTGAACTCCAAAAGTATTATTGTCATGTTATGTCAGACTGTTTGAGATAAGGAAGTATTGTGATAGGTTGAAATTTTTTAATGTTATCTTTTATGTGAAAAAGAATACTTGCAGTATGCTTGAAATATCATTTTGTATCTACTATAATTTTTCAAAGTAGTTTGAAAGTGTTTGTGGAAGTATTTTTTGGATTGCTACTCATGCAGTGTATTATTTTTTCATAGTTTTTTCCTCTGCATTCTACCACAGTTGAATGGTATAGCCTATAGTTTGGACCTAAAGGAATGTTACTCATGTTTTATTATTTTCTAAAGTTTTAGAGGTTGAGCTTCGTTAGATAGAAAAAAACAACATCCCATAACAAGTGAACATCACATTGTTGGGATCTTTGTAATTTGGTAGGACTGGTGTCTTACCTATTGAGTTGGTGCTCAAATATTTTTGTTTGGGGATTGGTGTCTCCAGTAGGTTTTTACCTATAAATACAATTGGGGATTGGTATCTCTTTTATGTTGGTTCCTACTTCATGATTATAAGTTATTCATTATATTATGAGGCTACAATTGGACAGCAACTCCAAAAAGCTCTTCTCACCATGGTTTTTCCCATTTAGGGTTTTAACATATATTTGGTATTATTTGTATGAATGTGTGCTTCTATGTTTATTAATTAATACTTGCTACTTTGATGTTTTATATTTCATGATTGGAGAAGTTGTAGTGCCCCTCCATTCTCATAGTGGATGTGTAGGAAGTTTGGCTTTAGAACTTGGAGATGAAAGTAAAATAATAGACATTTAAAGGTATGTGTTAATGATGTTAAACAATTGATATTGTATATTATGAATTTATGGACTAAATAAAAAGGTTAGGAAATGATTTATTATATGTGTTTAAGGATATATTTATCATGATGTGTGTGTTCAGACATGACCATTACTACGATGTATGTTATTGAAATATTGAAGTGATGAAAGTGTTTTGTTACCTTTGGGGTTTCACTTGATTCTAATATATTATTATTGTGTTGTCATATTATTATGATTTTGATTATGGTTATCTTTATTATTATAAAATATACTAATTTGTGTTCAAGCTTTGTAGTTGCAAGATAGGGTATGAGCTTATATTAGTGTTTTGGTAAGTATGATGCATATTGTTATATTATTGTTATTATGCAAAGATTTAATTAGATAACTGAGTGATACAGTAGTATGTTTATTAGGATAAGTGGAAAGGTCGGCATCATACCATTGGACGTATGAGAGATATACAGGAATAAGATATGATTGCTAGAGCTTCTTTCCTAGTGCTTCGGCTATTATGCACATGTGCTCTAATTTGTATGTTTAAGTAAACAGGTACTAGGCTACATCTCTACCTAAATTAGTAGGGTTGAGCATGCCTCTAATCCCAATGGTGGTTGAGGAGATAACATCTAGACCCAAATTATAACCTAACCCTAGCCATTGTTCTCAAATAGAGACAATTGATAAAAAATATGTTAACTTTTTCGGGTTGTCATGAGACAATGTCTGATCTTCTTTACCCTATGTTTGGAGTGTTGCATTTATTCGATTGTTTCTTATGTGATATGTGATTCTTTGATTTTTTTGTCTAACCTTAGTTTTAGATCCCAACCTGTTGGTGTTAAACCCTGTAGTTAGTTGTGTTGTTATGATTGTGATTAGTGTTATTTATCTTTTGATGTGAATGTTGCTCTTTCATGTGAAGTTATTTTATGATTTATATTTTATCTTAGTTTGTGAATTATTTGAGTGAAGTTAGATATTGAATCTATCATATTTATTGTTATGATTTATATTAATGTGTTTGAGGTGTGATATAATATTATCGATAAATGACATTTATTTATGTTATGTTTTATTATGTTATTATTTTGAGGAATAATTATTTGATTATTGTTTATTATTATCATTATTTGGTATTTGGTTATTATTTATTGAGTAATATTTGTTTTATTTTTGTTTGGATGCAATTTTTGTATTATTAGTCTCTTGATTTATTTTATTAAAATGGTCACTAAATTTATGTTTTATGGAGTCTTTATGTAGTTTTAATGATTTAAAATGTTTCCTATGTGATAGCTTTATGGGTGAGAAGTATTTTTATTTTATAAAATTATTATTTTTGAATCCAGAACCCACCCTAATTACTCCATTATGAAAAGTGACGAATATGGAAGTTGAAAGGGTGGCTGGGAGGTTGTCTTTTGGTTGGAGAAGTGTTCTCTTTATTTTGGGAGGAGATAAAGGGTTTCATTTTAGTTGAGTTATTCTTTTCTTGGGAGTGCATGTTGGATTTGAATTTTTTTCGGGAGATATTTTTTCATGCTTGCAAAGAGGAAGGAGCAATGGGAAATTTGTTGCAATTTGAGGGTTTTGAAAGTTGAAAACTTTGGAGCTCAGCATCAAATTTCTATCATTCCCAAGCATTAGATCCAGGTTGGATTTTCAGATCTTGTGTTAAAATTGTCTTTTGTATGCATGAATGATTTGTTTGATTTAATTTGTTTAATTTTTGAAAATAAATATTGGATAGTTTTATTTCTGTGTGTGAATGAAACATTTATTTATTCTACAATAAAAATTAATACATATTGGTTGTTCTTGTTCTTTACCAGTAAAAGGGTCTAATTGCGTTGCTCATAAATCTAAATTTACAAACTGGATTGGTGAGGTTTTTAAAGAGTTTTTTCATCTTGTTGTCATTTAAATTCTGTCCAAAAATCTCAGAAACCGAGATCGTAGTTTGTGAGATATGGTTAAAACATGGGACTATTGTCAAGTTGCTCCTCTATAACTGCAAATATCTTTATTTCTCTCTGTAACCAGCCAATAGAAGATTGAAATTTTAGATTTATAGGGGTTTGAAAGGGGTTAAATTAATTTAAGTTTTTAATATTTTATTTTGAAAAAAAAAATCCTAGTTGCTAGATTACTTATTCTGTCAGTTGACTTGACTGTAATCGGGTATTGTTGAAAAGAGGGTTTTATGGGATCTGTTTGTTGTTTTGCATATTATTAATTTTGAGTTATTTTTGGTCAATTTTATTCATGTTGCTAAGTAGGTGACAACCAGATCTAAAATTGGTCTTTTACGGATTTTGATTGTGAATTGATATAACTATTTTATGGTTGTTTTATGGCTGTAAAATTTGATTGTTGTCAAAAAAAGAATTAATTCAGTTCTAAAGGTTGCATTAGAGGGTATAGTACTATCTTTTGATCTGTATTGAGTTGTATCATTTCTATTTAAATGTGTTTACTATTTCCATGATGTTAATTTCTTCATGTTTGTTTGATCTTATGTTGAGACTTCTGTATATGTAAAAATCAATTATGTCAGGGATGTGCATTGTTGGTCTTGATTGTGAATTACTAAACTAAGTGTGTTATTATGTTATAATATTGGGAGATTGATGTAATATACTTTATTGTAGTGTTGTGGTTTAATGATAGCCTTTTTAGTTTTCTATCTATTTGTGTTATGTGATTGGGTCTATAGAAGTACCTAGAAGCATTTGTGAAGTTATTATAATTTTTCGGTTGATTCTTATTTTGGTAGTTTTCTTTGGATATTTAGTGTCGGCCACTTGTTATTTTTGTTCTGTTGTTTGCTTGTTTGTGAGGCCTAGTGTTGTCTCCTAGCATTGAGGAATTGGGCCTCAGGGTTCCACGTGGTAGGGTGGTATTTCCGAACCATCCATTGGGATTTAGGTGGTGCAATTCATGCGCAACGTGGAGAGTCTTTCCTTTCGCTTCATTCTATAGTTGAATTTATGTGCAAGTAATATTTTCATAAAAAAATTATGTTTAGTGTATTTTATACATATGTACCTCTTAGATTAATGAATCGTGTTCATGGTAGCATTCTTGTATAGAAAGAGTAAGTGAATTGATACAATCTTGATTATACACATTTTTACTATTGTTTAGTATATAATAGAGAGGTTTAATATAGAAATGTTGCATTTATAATGCATATGAGTTTAATTAAGCAGTAGATATGATATATCTTTATGTACTTATTTTATAACATTGATTAAGAATATATTTATATTGGCATAGTGTTAGATGTGGTTTGGAGATAATTTAGATATGTTATCATATATAATTTGATGTATGAGATTAATTTATGTTCAAGTGCTAATAAAATATGGTTATAGTGTATCAAATATGTTTTTTTTTAGGCTTAATTAGTGTAGGTGTATCTTAGTAGCAACGTTAGGGGACCATGGTGGATAGGTGTGCAAATGGGTTATGTTCAATATTACTTTTAAGTTACAATTTGATTATAATATCATGTTAATGTAATGATGTCATTCATATTAATTGGTTGAGTTGCATTAGTTAGTGTTACTTTATTTTCTTTAAAAAATAAATAAATAAAAATTTGGCTTGGTATTGATGGTTTTTTGTATTAATCCACTAAGTCCCTTAGCAGGGCGTTACATCCGGTATCAGAGCCAAGTTTGCAGTACTGAGATCTTTGGTTAATGTTGTTGCCCATGTCTTGTTATAGTAACTTTTCTTATGCATGTGCTGATGAATGTTTGATGTATGATTAAAAAGTCATAGGGACCCTTGTGTTAGATACTTTGTTTTAATCTATACATTTAGTTGAGACGTTAGATAGAGGATTATACACTTTGTGTATTCTCTTGTTGAGTGTGATTCATTATATGTTTGTAACTATTGTTTTTTCTTGTGTGACCTTGTTTCATTTCTATGAGTTTTAGTTCCTTAAAAGTGTAAATTTAATATTCGGATGTATTTGTGGGTTTAGATTAATTAGTTGTTAAGTTCGCATGTGGATTTCCTTTGTTTGACTAAATGTGCATTAAGAAAATATGTTATTTTGTGCAGTTGGGCTACTTAAATCATTTTATGTAAGTGGAAATGTATGTTATGTGGTTAAAAGGGAAGTCCTGACCTGAATATGTCATCTATTCATGTGTTTTTCTATGTTTTGTTGGAGTGTTTACACTCATATATTGTTTAGTGCATTTTCATAATGCTAAGAATATATTGCACGTAAAATGGTTCTTAGAATAGATTAAGGAAAATATGTAAGTGGTTTATAAATGAATTATAGTTGATATTTTGTGATTGTTATAATACATGTTAAGTGATGTAATGGAATCTTAACTTTGTTTTTAGCTATTTTTATAAATGGAAAACTTGTCTATGAGTGGTGCTTAAAATTTGGGTAGAAGGTGTGACTTATTTTTCCTTTGTATAGATGCTTTGTTTGGAAATGTTGCATTTGCAAATTGCTTGCATTGAATTAAGTTATCTTGTTTCTTCTTCATCCGAGCCCACATACAGTTAATAAAAAAAAAATAGTATTAAACAACATTATAATAGAAAATAATTTAGGTCTTAAACTTGTATGTTTAAACCTTGACTATGAATCAAAGAAATAATGTTTGAATTTATTTGAGTGGTGGACTATATATTCTCTTGAAATTGTACTCCTTATTTATGGTTAATGCATAAAAGATAAATTATGAATGACACTAAGTGTAGTTGCTAGGTATTTAATCTATGTATTTGGAAATAAATTTATGTGAATAAGTTTGCATTATATGATATGATATGTTTTTTATTAGAAATGACTACTTTTGTGGAATAAATAAGATGCTAGTGCAAAGAACTAAGTTTGTATTTTGAGAAATTATGAGGACTATATTGGTATTTGAACATCTTGTTTATTATGTATAGTTGAAACCTATGATATAATGTCCTTTCTTACTTCTGTATAAATAGAAAAGATTTATCCATTGAATGTTTTGTATGTTGAATTGTTATGTGGGGGTAACATGTGAAATAATTAAACTTAGGTATCAGATATGGATGTTTGAGTAGGCATAATCACTATGCAAAGTTTTAGTGTTACTTGTATTGGCCTGAGATAAAGTTTGGGAGAATGTGGGATTGTGTTTTGAAAAACAAATATGTGATGTCATTTTGTTCTGTGAAAATTTGAATAACTTGTGTATAACTAGTTGAACTCCGGATACAAGAATAATGGTGTGGAAGTATTAATGATTTGTGGATGCATTTAAAAATTCATGCTACTTATGTAAAATTCTTAGTGTGGAGGAAAAAAAATCAGTTTGCATATGCATATGTTATAAGGATAAAATGTTATGTCGAATGAATAAAAGTGAATGCGAACTTGTTTAGTGGAGTTGATAAGTGATCACGATAATATTGACATTAATATATCAGCATCATGTGATAAATGGAAAAGATTAGAGTAAAAGAAAAACTAATATAAGGTTATTGACATATGTAATGATATGAATCACATGGATTATGGAAGTAAATGTTCTCATGGAATTGTGTATGTAATTTTATCACATGGATTATGGAAGTAAATGTTCTCATAGAATTGTGTATGTAATTTTATCCCTTGTAAATGTGAGAAACCAGTAACTGTGCATTGGTTGAGTGTTGTGAATACCCCGTAATTGCTTTGTGTGTCCATGGGATGGTGATACTGTGTACCCATCCATGGAGAAAATTGTGTATTTGTTGGTGTGAGATTAACCATACCATTATGTGTGCTTGTATGTTTGTTACCTGATTGAGGGCCAACTCACGTGTGGTTGAAATTTTTTATATGAGTAGCCAAAAGATAGTTTCACAGATTCTTTTCTTTTGGTTCTCCAGTCCCTCAATCCGTGAATGGGTAGTAGCAGCCACAAAGTTCCTTGGGCGGAGTGTGTAGTGTATGCATAATGCGACGCAGAGTAGTCTTAGCTCAACCGATCTTGAGGCAACGTACTCACTACTTCCCCTTATGATGGATCAAGGTACTTGATCCATATGTGTGAGCCTAATCCCCACAGTTTTGAGTACAGCATCATTGGTTTGTTAGTGCATGCCTATCCATCCATAGGGACGTTGAGTTGGCATTAGCAAGTCAACCTCATCTGTATGAGAGGTGAAACTCGGGGAGCCCCATACTGATATACTGATATATATATTATATATACTGTATTCGCACATGTTTTAACATGATGCAATGGATACGATGCCACACCCCACTGATGTTCCAACATAGTGCTGGTGATGATGCTGTGTTGCTAATGGTAGCAAGCTAGGCTCAAGGACATGATGCCACGTGCATAGACATGTGAAGGTGCACTATGAGATTGTGTTATAATAGCCTACTTGTGTGATGAGCGTAATGGGGCCTCACACACTTGTAGAGGGAATACTCATGTTTGTTTTCGACATTGTTTGGGTTGGTTAGCATATGGGTATGTCCTAGCCATGTATACCTCTGGCTACGGTGAGTACCTGCGTGTTCCTTCTCCACGAGGTATCGCTATGTGGGGTGTGTCTAGCACGTGCCTATTTTGTGGAGCCACAAACACACTGCCATGCGGCATACGACCAATGCGTGCCTTCTCCGGCTGGTGTATGACCATGCCGCATTGAGATGCAATGCGGGATGGAGGCCGAGGTGCACATCCCATGCGGATAGCCAAGGAGTGTGAGGGCCACTTGGCTAGTCCATGCCGCGTGACGATGCGAAGCAGGGTGTAGCCGAGGAGCACACTCTGGGACATGTGGATGGTGTGCTCACTCCACACCACATGGGGGCTATTGTATAGCCGGACGTTGTTCCCTCCTTCCTCGTTTGGTGGCTAGCATCTAGTCACGCAGTGTTGTATAGTGCAATTTCTAAGATTGTGAACTTTCTTTATAATTATTGATGATTTTCTAGTGATTGTGAAGGCCAACACCTTGTTTATATTTGATTGTGATGGTTTAGCCACACCTTGTGATCTTATTTTCTCGTAGCCCTCATGGTTACATTTGATTTAATGTTGAAATTGTGCGCATTTATTTCTTTATTGTTGAAATTGAATTTTTATTTTCTTTTATTTATGACTTTGGTGGGTAAACTAATTTATCCTTATTATTTTCGATGTCGGCCATTTGTCGTATTGTGATTCATCTCCAAGGATGTATGAGGCAAACTTTTTGAGTATATACGATGAAGTAGATGCAGGGAACCATGAGGATGGGGGTATGTGAGGTTGTTACACAGCTAGGACCCACTACCCACCTATGTGTGACGACTATCTCTTGGAGGCTAACCACCTTATACAACAAGAGGTAGGTCATTGTGGTTTTGTATGGATGGTCTCACCATGTGAGTGTGGCCTAACACCATCAAGCCACTGAGTGTGAGGTATGGACTATGTGAGATGGATATTGGCTCTTGGCTCATGGATTATGTATCATGGATTAGTATACTGTTTTCCAGTGTCCAGATGGACCCTTGTGTAGCCTTGTGATGTGCTTTTCCCGGTTATGTGATTGTGTATGTATGTGTTAGATGTATATTTTTTATGTGTTGTTGCTTATTGATGTAAAAGAGGGATAACCATGCTATGTTAAATGTGAATGTATTGTCAATCTATGGTATTAAATGGAGTGGATGTTATTGAAATCATAAATTGTAATTGAAAATAAATTTCTAAAACATGAGACAATGTGTATCTTTGAATTAAAAAAAAAATTATATGCATCCCTTGCATAAGATTATGGAGATTTTTGTAAATTAGGAATGGAAAAAGGAGTTAATTGGAGTGCTTGTTATATTTGTTAGTGTAAAATTAAGTATCATACTATAAGAGATGCAAGGATTTCTAAGTAAAGGTACATAGAAAAGTATTACTTTCTAATATGTAGTTAGATAGTGATTTTGATCGAAGATGTTCAGAAAGAGGATGTACATCAAATATAGAATAGAAAATTTTTGGCACTAATGTCTTATGTTTCCACCCTAGTCTGTGACTTCCAGGAGTAAGTCAAGTTTTAGGGGGGAGAATGTAGTGTCTCTCCATTCTCATAGTGGATGTGCAGGAAGTTTGGCTTTGGAACTTGGAGATGAAAGTAAAATAATAGACATTTAAAGGTATGTGCTAATAATGTTAAACAATTGATATTGTATATTATGAATTTATGGACTAAATAACAACGTTAGGAAATGATTTATTATATGTTTTTAAGGATATATTTATCATGATGTGTGTGTTCAAACATGACCATTACTATGATGTATGTTATTGACATATTGAAGTGATGAAAGTACTTTGTTACCTTTGAGGTTTTCACTTGATTCTAATATATTATCATTGTGTTGTCATATTATTATGATTTTGATTATAGTTATCTTTATTATTATTAAATATACTAATTTGTGTTCAAGCTTTGTGGTTGCAAGATGGGGTATGAGCTTCTATTAGTGTTTTGGTAAGTATGATGCATATTGTTATGTTATTGTTATTATGTAGAGATTTACTTAAATAACTGAGTGATACAGTAGTATGTTTATTAGGATAAGTGGAAAGGGTGGCATCATACCATTGGACGTATGAGAGACATACAGGAATGAGATATGATTGCTAGAGCTTCTTTCCTAGTGCTTCGGCTATTATGCACATGTGCTCTAATTTGTATGTTTAAGTCAATAGATACTAGGCTACGTCTCTACCTAAATTAGTAGGGTTGAGTGTGCCTCTAATCCCAATGGTGGTTGAGGAGATAACATCTAGGCCCAAATTATAACCTAACCCTAGCCATTGTTCTCAATTAGAGACAATTGATGAAGAATATGTTAACTTTTTCGGGTTGTCATAAGACAATGTCTGATCTCCTTTACTTTATGTTTGGAGTGTTGCATTTATTCGATTGTTTCTTATGTGATATGTGATTGTTTGATTTTGTTGTCTAACCTTAGTTTTAGATTCCAACCTGTTGGTGTTAAACCCTGTGGTTAGTTGTGTTGTTATGATTGTGATTAGTGTTATTTATCTTTTGATGTGAATGTTGCTCTTTCATGTGAAGTTATTTTATGATTGATATTTTATCTTAGTTTGTGAATTATTTGAGTGAAGTTAGATATTGAATCTATCATATTTATTGTTATGATTTATATTAATGTGTTTGAGGTGTGATATAATATTATCGATAAGTGACATTTATTTATGTTATATTTTATTATGTTATTATTTTGAGGAATAATTATTTGATTATTGTTTATTATTATCATTATTTGGTGTTTGGTTATTGTTTATTGAGTATTATTTGTTTTATTTTTGTTTGGATGTAATTTTTGTATTATTAGTCTCTTGATTTATTTTATTAAAATGGTCACTAAATTTATGTTTTATGGAGTCTTTATATGGTTTTAATGATTTAAAATATTTCCTATGTGATAGCTTTATGGGTGAGAAGTATTTTTATTTTATAAAATTATATTTTTTTGAGTCCAGAACCCACCCTAATTACTCCATTACGAAAAGTGACGAAAATGGAAGTTGAAAGGGTGGCTAGGAGGTTGTCTTTTGGTTGGGGAAGTGTTCTCTTTATTTTGGGAGGAGATAAAGGGTTTCGTTTCAGTTGAGTTATTCTTTTTTTGGGAGTGCATGTTGGATTTGGATTTTTTTTGGAAGAGATTTTTCCATGCTTGCAAAGAGGAAGGAGCAATGGGAAATTTGTTGCAATTTTAGGGTTTTGAAAGTTGAAAACTTTGGAGCTCAGCATCAAATTTCTATCATTCTCAGGCGTTGGATCCAGGTTGGATTTTCAGATCTTGTGTTAAAATTGTCTTTTGTATGCATGAATGATTTGATTGATTTAATTCTTTTAATTTTTGAAAATAAATATTGGATAGTTTTATTTCTGTGTGTGAATGAAACATTTATTTATTCTACAATAAAAATTAATACATATTTGTTGTTCTTGTTCTTTACCAGTAAAAGGGTCTAATTACGTTGCTCATAAATCTAAATTTACAAACTGGGTTAGTGAGATTTTTAAAGGGTTTTTTCATCTCGTTGTCGTTTAAATTCTATCCAAAAATCTCAGAAACCTAGATCGTAGTTTGTGAGATATGGTTAAAACACGGGACTGCTGTCAAGTTGCTCCTCTATAACTACAAATATCTTTATTTCTCTCTGTAACCAGCCAATAGAAGATTGAAATTTTATATTTATAGGGGTTTGAAAGAGGTTAAATTAATTTAAGTTTTTAATATTTTATTTTGAAAAAAAAAATCTAGTTGCTAGATTACTTATTCTGTCAGTTGACTTGGTTGTAATCGGGTATTGTTGAAAAGAGGGTTTTATGGGATCTGTTTGTTGTTTTACATATTATTAATTTTTGAGTTATTTTTGGTCAATTTTATTCACGTTGCTAAGTAGGTGACAACCAGATCTGAAATGAGTCTTTTACGGATTTTGATTGTGAATTGATATAACTATTTTATGGTTGTTTTATGATTGTAAAATTTGATTGTTATCAAAAAAAGAATTAATTCAGTTCTAAAGGTTGCATTAGAGGGTATAGTACTATCTTTTGATCTGTATTGGGTTGTATCATTTCTATTTAAATGTGTTTACTATTTGTATGATGTTAATTTCTTCATGTTTGTTTGATCTTATGTTGAGACTTTTGTATATGTAAAAATCAATTATGTCAGGGATGTGCATTGTTGGTCTTGATTGTGAATTACTAAACTAAGTGTGTTATTATGTTATAATATTGGGAGATTGATGTAATATACTTTATCGTAGTGTTGTGGTTTAATGATAGCCTTTTTAATTTTCTATCTATTTGTGTTATGTGATTGGGTCTATAGAAGTACCTAGAAGCATTTGTGAAGTTATTGTAATTTTTTGGTTGATTCTTATTTTGGTAGTTTTCTTTGGATGTTTAGTGTCAGCCACTTGTTGTTTTTGTTCTGTTGTTTGCTTGTTTGTGGGGCCTAGTGTTGTCTTCTAGCACGGAGGGAGTGGGCCTCAGGGTTTCACATGGTAGGGTGGTATTTCTGAACCATCCATTGGGATTTAGGTGGTGCAATTCGTACGCAATGTGGAGAGTTTTTTCTTTCGCTTCATTCTATAGTTGAATTTATGTGCAGGTGATATTTTCATAAAAAAATTATGTTTAGTGTATTTTATACATATGCACCTCTTAGATTAATGAATCGTGTTCATGGTAGCATTCTTGTATAAGAAGAGTAAGTGAATTGATACAATCTTGATTATACACATTTTTACTATTGTTTAGTATGTAATAGAGAGGTTTAATATAGAAATGTTGCATTTATAATGCATATGAGTTTAATTAAGCAGTAGATATGATATATCTTTATGTACTTATTTTATAACATTGATTAAGAATAGATTTATATTGGCATAGTGTTAGATGTGGTTTGGGGATAATTTAGATATGTTATCATATATAATTTGATGTATAAGATTAATTTATGTTCAAGTGCTAGTAAAATATGGTCATAGTGTATCAAATATATTTTTTTTGGGCTTAATTAGTGTAGGTGTATCTTAGTAGCGACGTTAGGGGACCATGGTGGATAGGTGTGCAAATGGGTTAT
>VDFB02000003.1:408264069-408329069 GCA_007258455.2 Sequoia sempervirens
ATAGTTCACCCTTAGATTAGGGGTGCCCTCACCCTTGACTGGGTGATTTTTTCCCAAATTTGTTAAGATGTTGGGGATTTTTTATGTATTTTCCTAATCTAGCCCAAAGATGAATAAATTATTAATTTAATTAAGTCCATAGGAAAAATAGGGTATTCATTTAGTGTGAAATCGTTAGGGTTGACAATTTATGATGCTATGTTTAACCCTCACTTTAGTGAAAGTATGATCTTACATTTATACTCAAACTAAAAGAATAAATTATTTTATCAAAAAATTAAAGAGATAAGATGACACCAAGTTGAGGGATGCTCAAGCCCCCAAATTAGGATCCCATGAATTCATAATGTTAAGAAAAACATGAAACATATATATCACATACAATAAAAGAAGAAAATCAATAATGCATAGATCAATCAATGGAGTACACTTAAAATCATACACAAAAAATTCATTAAAAAAAATGCATGCAAGGAATACATGAGGAAAAAACTGATACGTGAAGAAAACATGTGAAATAGACAAAGAAAACATTAAAAAAATATGATAAAAAACACAAAACACACAAAGCAAACAAGGTACACACTTAAGGAAACATAACATAAACACAAAACAACAAACGTTAGTACACAAAAACTAAAGATATGAGTCAACAAGGTAAAGAGACCTCAATAGGTAAGGTTGTCTCAATTACCAAGAATCATCCATCAAATACACAACATACACATCTAAAATGATAAAAATGAAACTTTTCACAAGGATACATAGATCTACTAGCTAGAAAGTTGTGCTATGCTAGGTGTCCATATAAAATAAATGATAGGTTCCACAAGGCTAGGAAGTTGTGTTATGCTAGTTTAATTATGAGATAATGGATGTACTGGATAGAAAGTTGTGTTATGATAGGTTTCCATATAAAAATACTCAAGTTCACAAATTATCAAGATTCGTTATGCTAGGTTTGTGGATTGTTTGGAAATCACACTTCAAGGAGAACATAAATGTTTAACGTCATGGGGGACGAATTGGTAACCATGATTTATGGAGTGAAAACTATTCTTAACACATTAGGGGATGAATTGATAACCACACCTCAGGGGGCATGACAAACAAAACCACCACCAAGGGGGTATGTCAATAAGTCAAAGCTCACAAGATACAAATGTGTAGATATGGAAATAAATAGGGTGATATGCCTCACCTTAAAATGTTGGTATACTTGCTATTCTGGAATTTTAAGGAAAAGGAAGGGGGAAGAGGGGATCCTTGAAAATAATACACACCTCCCAAAATTAGTTATCCTTTCTCCCTAAGTGTATAGTAAAGGATAACTATGCAAGATACTATCAAGTTACTACCATAGATGAAATATGTTTGCATGTAATATTGCACCACCAAGGATGGCTATGAGAAAACACATGGAACTAAAAATTACACATATTGAGGAGCAACACAATAGTGAAGAGATTACCATTTGGAATGAATAGGTTCATCAACACATGGAGGAGTGATAACACCACAATCAACAAGTTCTTATATTTTATTGCTCAAGGCTTGACATTAATTGGTGGAATGGTCATGCACTCTATTATATGCATAAAAGGAATGATTTTTATGAAACTTATTACTTGTTGGAGGAGGAAGAGTAATCAAGTGGGCTTTGAGAATCCTCAAAAATTATTCTCTTTCTTGGATAGGGGATAAGGATTAGGAGACAATCCTTTCTCTTATGAATAAAATTTTACTCGCTTACCACAAGAGGTCATAAATATAGCAGATGATGTAGGTTGTGATGTAAATTAAGGATAAGGTTAGAACATAAACCTATTCTATCAAGGTATGGAGTAGACTTCACATGATCCTTAAATCCTTATTTCATTTTTTCCTTATATCCAGCTTTAGAAAAAAAATTAAAAAAATACAAGCCCATAATATTTTTCCAACTTAGATGGAGGAGGAGAAGCCTTGTTTAAATGATTATGAGAATAATTTTTTTTAATAAGAATGGAAATCCTTTTTAGGTGTTGAAATTATAGAATCAGGGGAATATTTACTATACTTTCCCAACATATGAGGTACAAAAGCTAAAGAGCCCCCATCACCATCATGGGATGATGATGTTTGTGAATTTGTAGGAGTAGAAGTTTGTGTAAATGAAAAAAAGGACTCCTTAGGTTTAGTTTATAAGATATTTTACTCTCCCACAAAGGAGGATGTAAAATATAATGAAAATCAATCATCACAAAAACATGTACTTGAATATGAAGCATTATTTTGATGATTATTTGCAATTTGAGAAGAGGATTGACAATATTATCTTGAAGCTATTGAAACAACCTTCGACTCTTTAGGATTTTATGGTGATATTTTACACTCCCCAATGAAAGTTATAGGTGTAAAATGTAATGAACCCCAATAATCACCAAAGAGAACAATATTAGTATCATTATAATTGGAAGGAAATAGTTTGAATTTTGAATATGGAATCAAAGTATTAAGAGAGTTGGAAATTTTATGTTTGGCTTGGGTGTGAATAAATTTATTTATCTAATTTAACCACATATATCTTGTTATTTTATTCATACTTTATTTTATGGTGAAGATTAGAGGGGTCTCCCTTCATGGCATGAATCCTTAGTCTACCAAGGAGAAGATTATATGAAAGAGTATTAGGCATGACATGGATAAGGTTAGGAAAAACCACATTTCCTACCTTAATGGGTAGTGTGATTGTACCCAATGGTTTCTTACCAATATTATCAAGTTTTATGAGATAATTATCCACACCAATCTTATGTAAAAAGTGAATTCTACAAACATTAAGAAGTGATACATTGTCAATTAGAGTATGCCTAATTCCATTATCATTAGTGTGGACAACAATCATGAAAGAATCTATTTGGTTTTGGATTTTAGGAGGTAATTCATATTGAGGGAATGTGATATCCAATTTCTTTTGTCTCCTACCATCTAACAAGGTTTCTATAGTCATTTTATTTGATAGAAGTTGGTACAAAAATCTTCTACAAAGCCTCTTGGAGCATACCAGGGTATGTAGGTGAAGCTTGAATTAATTCCCAAAGAGAGATCTTAGCTAGAGTATTATGAAGTTGTTCAACAAGATCATACTCTTTTCCACTATGTTGATGAGGAAGATGTGTGGGGGGAGAATAGGTTGAGGAAATGTAATGGAAGTGGGAGTGGTTTGGATTTTATTTGGTTGTTTGTTATTTTAAGTGTTATATGTGTGAGAAACTATATGATAATGTGGTATATGTGAAATATTTTTTGTATACAATTTTTTTGAGTGAGTTGTGTTGTAAAGTTTAGGATATAACTAGGAGGTTTTAGTTAGGTTGAAGGAGATCGAATAATGAACATGAGAAGGAGGATAGATGATAAGATTTGGTTTGGGACATCTCTTAAGATGGGTAAAGGGAAACATCTTGAGAGGCTATAAAGTTTAGGTAAGAAACATTTTTTCATTGTTTTTCCCAAGGGATAACCAAGTAACTTAGCTAAGGTTTTGATAAATTTTTGTGAGGGAAACTAGGATTTTTATGAAAATGCAATGAATTATGTGAATTAGGGCCAAACTAGCAATGCACAATAGAATATGAAAGTTTCAAGATAAACTATCATAAAAAGGAACCACATCTAAATAGAGGTCATAGAGTAGGGTCTCAAATAGAAAACTGAGGTCAAACTGATTGGTTGGGGGTGTGGTCACCCTAGACTACAAATAAAGGTTTTTGGAATCTCAGAACATGTACAAATGTGTAATAGTTTGTAGGATTTTCATTTGAAAACTCAATTCTAAGAACTGACATAGTTCAATAAAATTAATATGCTCTATTTGATGATTAGATGCACATGAAGGCATGAATGAGGGATTTTTAAGAATTCAAAGGAGCTGATGGATGAAATAAAATCCACACGAGTTTCCCTAGAAAGTAAGAGATAGAAGAAATTGTTAATAAAATGGATATGTTAATGAGAATGCCAAAAAATGTATTTAAGTTTATATTTTTACAAGTAATAAAATGCTTTAAATGCATTATTTTTTCAAAGTGAACATATTAAACTTGTAAATTGAAATTAAATAACTTAGATCTAAATCCTTAAACAAAGAAAATCAGATCTGAAATCATGCAATTAAATTTAAATATTTTATTTAATTATGATCTAAATTGAAAATACTAAAGTGCCTAGTTTTTATTGAAAAGAGTGCAAATTATTGATTTTTAAAATGAAAAAATGCAAATCAATAATTTAAAAGGCATTTAATTAACCTAGATTTTTTTAATCAATTTTCAAACTTTATGCTATGAAAACCAGAAAATTGCAAGTGTAGGATGTGATAGGCTCACCAAAATGTAGTGTAAGAAAAGTGATCCTAGATCCAATTAGTAAATTAACTAAGATCAATTATTTTTCTTTCCCTACATTAGAACAAAAACCAACTAAGTTTGATGATTGGATGGTTGCCTCAAAGGAGAGATAATCTACTAGGGTTTGGTTCTTTTGAGTTGTAAAGAGGATAAATTTGGTGTTGTTTAATTAGACTATTTAGCATAAACCCTAGATATGAAAATATAATTCATCGCACAAATAAAATAAAAAATTGATGTAATAGTTATAGATTTGATAAGGGAAGATACTTGTGCACCTATAATAAAAATTTGAACTTGAATATGGGGGTCAAGGGAAAGGGCACCCTTGACTAGATATGCTACTTTTAGGATCTACAAACTTTTAATGATGTGTCATAGTCTACTATGTGTTTTCTTGTAGCTTTCTATTGACAAAACCTTCATATTTGACTTGCACACTTGAAAAGAGAGGGAAAGGTTGTGCTATATAGGGGTTTTCCTAAGCCAAACCACATTTTGGTGTTTCCACCTCCACAAATAGCAAATTATGATGATAAAGAGGGCTTACCCTAGGCCGAGCATAGGCCAAATGGACAATAATTGGTTGTATTAACAAATGGTAAATGATAATGTTACCTTAGGTATGAAATCTTCGTCGAAGTGATTTACACACCATAAGTTTCCACCAAAGGTTGTTTGATGGATGCTTGGATTTATTTAAGACTTGCAAGAGGTTAGTCCAAAAAACACAATGGATTGTTGTAGCTAGCATGTAGATGATAACTCAATACATCTTCATAATAAGATCATAATAGTGTATGATTGATCATAATAGCTTCTAATGTTCAAATGAGAAGACAACTTGTTTATATATGCATCTCAATTGATATTTCTGATTATAGGCCAACTTGAGATCCTTTTTAAATCCCAAGGACCTACATCAAAACATTATAATTTGGAATAAAATTCAGGTTATTGGGTTCACAGCAAATACCCCATACCATGCCAACCCTAGAGAGAGGTGCAATTTACCACACAAATGAACTATTTTTATTTTACTTTTTTAAATAAGAACAATTAGAACAATTAACATGCAAGTTCTAACCCATTGCCAATAACCAATCCCCTCAGGTTACAAGGCTGAGTTACTTAAGCAAACAGAAGCAAAAAGAATTAACCATAACATTCAATTCATAAAGCATTAGAATGCATGCATTTAATAAGATTAATTACATCAGAATAATAAATAACACATGATTTCAAAAAAATAACAATTAATTTACAATAATATTACAATACTCATTCCCCAAATGAGATCAATCCAATAAACATGATTACATATTACAATTTCCACCTCGATAATAATGAGGGGTAATGAAATACAATCTACAACTGAAAGGATAAAGCATGACTTGATACAGGATCCCACGAACTCTCCAACTGGAAATCTCATCCACACGAACAAGAAGACAACCCAATGGATTAAGGTGCACGTTCCACCCAACCGTGTGATACCCGAAGGCTCACCCCCCGTGCTAGGAGATAGTAACCAGGAATCCAACACAAGACCATCTACCACTAGACACAGGCTAAAACATAAACTGAACTGAAACCACTATAACCACAATAACACTTAACACAAAGTTACAGTGCTTCCAGAGGACAAGGTCCATGAACATCATCTAAATGCCACACAATATCTGACTGACTACTGACATAGGAAGAGTGTCATACATAAATTACCATGAGTTACCCTAGCTCAACCTTCCTAGGCTACCAGACCCCCATCTTGGGATTTTTTTGGCTTGCTACTCGACCACTTGGGATTATCGCCGCAAGCCTATGCATCTCATCTCATCTCAATGCTTAACAAGCGCATGAACCATGAGAGAGGCATTCATTATCTTTATTAGTGTGAAATTTCCCCATTAATTCTTTTAAATTATCACTTGATTAAACCTTAGTTGAGATACCCTGGCGCCCCTTTGTGTGTCAGACCCCCATAAAGAGCCACTCTCCTATCGACAACACACACGGTACAAAACCACAATGGGTAAAACTAGATAGAGTGACACTCCCAAACTAAAACAGCAAGTAAAGAAAAACTCCTCCAACCCCTTGGAGAAACAAAAGTACAAACCCCACTCCTTCCAAAGGAGGCACAACCCATAACCCTCTCCTAATTCCAAGGAGGCACAAATCCCAAGACAATCCAAAGGTTGACTATCATAACGACAACCCATACAATTAAATGAAACCCTATCTAGAAGACTTCATGACATCTACTCAATTTGCACAACATCAAGAATGATCAAACATAGCTAGCAACCACTTCAGACAATATAAATAATCTAATGTTCGGGTTTCCTAAACCCAAGCCAAGCACTGGTATAGTACAAAAATTCAATTTAAATAATTAGCATTATTCGTTCGTACACAAAATAAAACAAATCACTTAACACCATTGAGAAATTTAAATTTAATATTTTAATTCTATTTGCTCTTTAATAGATAAGAATAAAATCATCTTTATAAATAAACCATTTGCTTCCAACGTCCACTTTAAATAAATCAACTTTTAAATAAATCGTTTGATTACAAAATCATCTTTTAATTAAAACATTTGATTATAATATTCACCTTTAAATATACATCATAAAATAATCTATATTTAAATCTAACTATATATTAAATATACATATAAAAGAATATATATACTTAATGTGTATATATATGCAAATATAAATATGTATCTGTTTAAATATATAATTATTTAAACATATTTTAAATCAGCTAATTAAAAATTTCCATATTACAAATTATTGAAACAGAAAAAGAATAATATATTCATTAGATATACACACAATATATACATATTATATATAAATATATATATAACACATATATATTATATATATAATTAAATAATTATAAATATTATAGTATATATACATTATATATATAAAATATAAAATATAAATTATATTATATAATATATATATTGCATTGAATATATAAAATAATATATATAAAAAACTTAAAAGCCATTTTAAATAAAATAATTATATAAAAAGAAAAAAGGCAAAAGCCTTTTTTGAACATTACAACCCTATGAGGACACACCCACAATGGTGGTACACTTCCCCAAACCCTCCCAATATGGGGATGCTACAAACCATCATGCCTCCATGGATGGGGGGTGGCTATGGGTAGCGCCCAACCACATAACAAGAATTTTATTTTAAATTTAAATTTTATTTAATTTAAAACAAAAAAAAAAATCCCCTTCTACAGGTAAACAAAAACCAGAATAGAACATGACATAATTTTTTCATTGTAGCAGCTAAGGACCATGGTGGATAGGTGTGCAAATGGGTTATGTTCATTATTATTTTTAGGTTATAATATGATTATAATATCATGTTGATGTAATAATGTTATTCATATTAATTGGTTGAGTTGCATTAGTTAGTGTTACTTTAAGTTCTTTAAAATAAAAAAAATAAAAAAATAAAAAAAAATTGGCTTGATGTTGATGGTCTTTTGTGTTAATCCACTTGGTCCCTTAGCGGGGTGTTACATCTGGTATCAGAGCCAATGTTGCAGCACTGGGATCTTTGGGTAATGTTGTTGCCCATGTCTTGTTATAGTAACTTTTCTTATACATGTGTTGATGAATGTTTGATGTGTGACTAAAAAGTCATAGGGACCCTTGTGTTAGATACTTTGTTTTGATCTATACATTTAGTTGAGACGTTAGATAGAGGATTATACACTTTGTGTATTCTCTTGTTGGGTGTGATTCCTTATATGTTTGTAACTATTGTTTTTTTTGTGTGACTTTGTTTCATTTCTATGACTTTTAATTCCTTGAAAGTGTAAATTTAATCTTAGGATGTATTTGTGGGTTTAGATTAACTAGTTGATAAGTTCACTTGTGGATTTCCTTTGTTTGACTAAATGTGCATTAAGAAAAGATGTTATTTTGTGCAGTTGGGCTACTTAAATCATTTTATGTAAGTGGAAATGTATGTTATGTGGTTAAAGGGGAAGTCCTAACCTGAGTATGTCATCTATTCGTGTGTTTTTCTATGTTTTGTAGGAGTGTTACACCCATATGTTGTTTAGTGTGTTTTCATAATGTTAAGAATATATTGCATGTAAAATGGTTCTTAGAATAAATTAAGGAAAATATGTAGGTGGTTTATAAATGAATTATTGTCGATATTTTGTGATCGTTATAATACATGTTGAGTGATGTAATGGAATCTTAACTTTGTTTTTAACTATGTTTATAAATGGAAAACTTGTCTATAAGTGGTACTTAAAATTTGGGTAGAAGGTGTGACTTATTTTTCCTTTGTATAGATGCTTTGTTTGGAAATGTTGCATTTGCAAATTGCTTGCATTAAATTATCTTGTTTCTTCTTCATCCTAACCCACATACAATTAATATAAAAAAAAGGGTATTAAACAACATTATAATAGAAAATCATTTAGGTCTTAAACTTGTATGCTTAAACCTTGACTATGAATCAAAGAAATTATATTTGAATTTACTTGAGTGGTGGACTATATATTCTCTTGAAATTGTACTCCTTATTTATGGTTCATGCATAAAAGATAAATTATGAATGAGACTGAGTGTAGTTGCTAGGTATTTAATCTATGTATTTGGAAATAAATTTATGTGAATAAGTTTGCATCATATGATATGATATGTTTTTATTGGAAATGACTACTTTTGTGGAATAAATAAGATGCTAGTGCATATAACTAAATTTCTATTTTGAAAAAAAATATGATGATTGTATTGGTATTTGGACACCTTGGTTATTTTGTATAGTTGAAACCTATAACACAATGTCTCTCCTTTCTTACTTTTGTATAAATAGAAAATATTTATCCATTGGATGTCTTGCATGTCAATTTATTATGTGGGGGTAACATGTGAAACAATTAAGCTTGGGTATCAGATATGGATGTTTGAGTAGGCATAATCACTATGCAAATATTTAGTGTTACTTGTATTGGTCTGAGATAAAGTTTGAGAGAATGTGGGATTGTGTTATTTTTTTAAAAAAAAATATATATGTGATATCCTTTTGTTCTGTGAAAATTTGAATAACTTGTGTATAACTAGTTGAACTCCGGATACACGAATAATGGTGTGGAAGTATTAATGATTCTTAGATGCATTTAAAAATTCATGCTACTTATGTAAAATTCTTAGTGTGGAGGAAAAATTAGTTTGCATATACATAGGTTATAAGGATAAAATGTTATGTCAAATGAATAAAAGTGAATGCAAACTTATTTAGTGGAGTTGATAAGTGATCACGATAATCTTGACATTAACATATCAACATCATGTGATATATGGAAAATAGTAGAGTGAAAGAAAAGATGATAAAGGGTTATTGACATATGTAATGATATGAATCACATGGATTATGGAAGAAAATGTTCTCATCGAATTGTGTATGTAATTTTATCCCTTGTAAATGTGAGAAACCAGTAACTGTGCATTGGTTGAGTGTTGTGAATACCCCGTACTTGCTTTGTGTGCCCATGGGATGGTGATACTGTGTACCCATCCATGGAGAAAATTATGTATTTGTTGGTGTGAGATTAACTATACCTTTATGTGTTCTTGTATGTTTGTTACCTAATTGAGGGCCAACCCACGTGTGGTTGAAATTTATATATGAGTAGCCAAAAGATAGTTTCACGGATTCTTTTCTTTTGGTTCTCCAGTCCCTCAATCCGTGAAGGGGTAGTAGCAGCCACAAAGTTTCTTGGGCGGAGTGTGCAGCGTATGCATAATGCGACGCAGAGATGTCTTAGCTCAACCGATCCCAAGGCAATGTACTCACTACTTCCCCTTATGATGGATCAAGGTACTTGATCCATATGTGTGAGCTTAATCCCCACAGTTTTGAGTATAGCAGCATTGGTTTGTTAGTATTTGTCTAGCCGTCCATAGGGACATTGAGCTGACATTAGCGAGTCAACCTCGTCTGTATGAGAGGTGAAGCTCGAGTAGCCCCATATTGATATACTTATATATGCATTATGTATAGCGTATCTGCACGTGTTCTGACATGATGCAATGGATAAAATGCCACACCCCACTGATGTTCCGACACAGTGCTGGTGATGATGCTGTGTTGCTGATGGTAGCGAGCTAGGCTCGAGGACATGATGCCACGTGCATAGACACGTGAAGGTGCACTATGAGATTTTGTTATGATAGACTACTTGTGTGATGAGCGTAATGGGGCCTCACACACTTGTAGAGGGAATACTCATGTTTGCTTTTGACATTGTTTGGGTCGGTTAGCATATGGGTATGTCCTAGCCATGTATACCTCTAGCTACGGTGAGTACCTGAGTGTGTCTTCTCCACGAGGTATCGCTATGCGGGGTGTGTCTAGCATGTGCCTATTTCCGTGGAGCCACGGACACACTGCCATGCGGCATACGACCAGTGCATGCCTTCTCCGGCTGGTGTATGACCATGCCACACTGAGATGCGATGCGCGATGGGGGCCGAGGTGCACATCCCATGCGGATAGCCAAGGAGTGCGAGGGCCACTTGGCTAGTCCATGCCGCGTGACGACGTGAAGCAGGGTGTAGCCGAGGGGCACACTCTGGGACATGTGGATGGCGTGCTCACTCCGCACCACATGGGGCTATTGTATAGCCGGATGTTGTTCCCTCTTTCCTCGTTTGGTGGCTAGTATCTAGTCACGCAGTGTTGTATAGTGCAATTTCTAAGATTGTGAACTTTTCTTTATAATTATTGATGAGTTTCTAGTGATTGTGAAGGCTGACACCTTGTTTATATTTGATTGTGATGGTTTAGCCACACCTTGTGATCTTATTTGCTCGTAGCCCTTGTGGTTACATTTGATTTAGTGTTGAAATTATGCACATTAATTTTTTTTATTGTTGAAATTGAATTTTTATTTTCTTTTATTTATGACTTTGGTGGCTAAACTAATTTATCCTTATTATTTTCGATGTCGGCCATTTGTCGTATTGTGATTCCTCTCCAAGGATGTATGAGGCAAACTTGGTGAGTGTATACGAGGAAGTAGACGTAGGGAACCATGAGGATGGGGGTATGTGAGGCTGTTACACAGCTAGAACCCACTACCCACCTATGTGTGATGACTATCTCTTGGAGGCTAACCACCTTACAAAACAAGAGGTAGGTCATTGTAGTCTTGTATGGATGGTCTCACCATGTGAGTGTGGCCTAACACCATCAAGCCTCTGAGTGTGAGGTATGGATTATGTGAGATGGATATTGACTCTTGGCTCATGGATTATATATCATGGATTAGTATGTTGCTTTCCGGTGTCCATATGGACCCTTGTGTAGCCTTGTGAATTTTTTTTTTTTTCTAGTGATGTGATTGTGTATGTATGTGTTAGATGTATATTTCTTGTGTTGTTGCTTATTGATGTAAAAGAGGGATAACCATGCTATGTTAAATGTGAATGTATTGTCAATCTATGGTATTAAATGGAATGGATGTTCTTGAAATCATAAATTGTAATTGAAAATAAGTTCTAAAACATGAGACAATGTGTATTTTTGAATTTAAAAAAAATAAAAATTATGTGCATTCCTTGCATAAGATTATGGAGATTTTTGTAAATTAGGATGGAAAAATAAGTTAATTGGAGTGCTTGCTATATTTGTTAGTGTAAAATCAAGTATCATACTATAAGAGATGTAAGGATTTCTAAGTAAAGGTAGATAGAAAAGTATTACTTTCTAATGTGTAGTTAGATAGTGATTTTGATCGAAGATATTCAGAAAGAGGATGTACATCAAATATAGAATAGAATTTTTTTTGGTACTAATGTCTTATGTTTCCACCCTAGTCTGTGACTTCTAGGAGTGAGTCAAGTTTTAGAGGGGGAGGATGTAGTGCCCCTCCATTCTCATAGTGGATGTGCAGGAAGTTTGGCTTTGGAACTTGGAGATGAAAGTAAAATAATAGAGACATTTAAAGGTATGTGTTAATGATATTAAACAATTGATATTGTATATCATAAATTTATGGACTAAGTAAAAATGTTAGGAAATGATTTATTATGTGTTTAAGGATATATTTATCATGATGTGTGTGTTCAGACATGACCATTACTACGATGTATGTTATTGATATATTGATGTGATGAAAGTGTTTTGTTACCTTTGGGGTTTTCACTTGATTCTAATATATTATCATTGTGTTGTCATATTATTATGATTTTGATTATGGTTATCTTTATTATTATAAAATATACTGATTTGTGTTCAAGCTTTTTGGTTGCAAGATGGGGCATGAGCTTCTATTAGTGTTGTGGTGAGTATGATGCATATTGTTATGTTATTGTTATTATACAGAGATTTACTTGGATAACTGAGTGATACAGTAGTATGTTTGTTAGGATAAGTGGAAAGGGCGGCATCGTACCATTGGACGTATGAGAGACATACGAGAATGAGATACGATTGCTAGAGCCTCATTCCTAGTGCTTCGGCTATTATGCACATGTGCTCTAATTTGTATGTTTAAGTGAACAGGTACTAGGCTACGTCTCTACCTAAATTAGTAGGTCTGAGCGTGCCTCTAATCCCAATGGTGGTTGAGGAGATAACATCTAGGCCCAAATTATAACCTAACCCTAGCCATTGTTCTCAATTAGAGACAATTGATAAAGAATATGTTAACTTTTTGGGTTGTCATGAGACAATGTCCGATCTTCTTTACCCTATGTTTGGAGTGTTGCATTTATTCGATTGTTTCTTATGTGATATGTGACTGTTTGATTTTGTTGTCTAACCTTAGTTTTGGATCCCAACCTGTTGGTGTTAAACCTTGTGGTTAGTTGTGTTGTTATGATTGTGATTAGTGTTATTTATCTTTTGATGTGAATGTTGCTCTTTCATGTGAAGTTATTTTATGATTTATATTTTACCTTAGTTTGTGAATTATTTGAGTGAAGTTAGATATTGAATCTATCATATTTATTGTTATGATTTTTATTAATGTGTTTGAGGTGTGATATAATATTATCCATAAGTGACATTTATTTATGTTATGTTTTATTATGTTAATATTTTGAGGAATAATTATTTAATTATTGTTTATTATTATCATTATTTGGTATTTGATTATTATTTATTGAGTAATATTTGTTTTACTTTTATTTAGATGTAATTTTTGGATTATTAGTCTCTTGATTCATTTTATTAAAATGGTCACTTAATTTATGTTTTATGGAGTCTTTATGTGGTTTTAATGATTTAAAATATTTCTTATGTGATAGCTTTATGGGTGAGAGGTATTTTATTTTATAAAATTATTTTTTTAGAGTCCATAACCCACCCTAATTACTCCATTATGAAAAGTGACGAAAATAAAAGTTAAAAGGGTGGCTGGGAGTTTGTCTTTTGGTTTTTGGGAAAGTGTTCTCTTTATTTTGGAGGAGATAAAGTGTTTCCTTTCTATTGGGTTATTCTTTTTTGGAGTGCATGTTGGATTTGGATTCTTTTTGGGGAGAGATTTTTCCATGCTTGCAAAAAGGAAGGAACAATAGGAAATTTGTTGCAATTTGAGGGTTTTGAAAGTTGAAAACTTTGGAGCTCAGCATCAAGTTTCTGTCATTCCCAAGCGTTGGATCCAGTTTGGATTTTCAGATCTTGTGTTAAAATTTTCTTTTGTATGCATGAATGATTTGATTGATTTCTTTCTTTTGATTTTTGAAAATAAATATTGGATAGTTTTATTTTTTTTTTTTTTGTGTATTGAATAAAATATTTGTTTATTCTAAATAAAGTGAATACCTATTTATTATTTTATATTTATTCATAGTAAAGGGTTTGGAGTGCATCCCTCTTAACTACATTTTTCTGAACTAGGTTAGTGAGAGATTTTTTAATGGTTCTTTTTATCTTTGTTGTACGTTTTAAGATAGCGTATAAAAATCGAAGCCGAGATGGTAGTTTGTGAATGGTTGAATCAGGAGCTATTTGTCAAGTTGCTCATATACAAATATTTTATTTCTCTCATAACTTGACCAATAGAAGATTGAGATTTTAGGGTATGAGGGTTTGAAAGGGGTTAAATTAATTTAAGTTTTTAATATTTTATTTTGAAAAAAAAAATCCTAGTTGCTAGATTACTTATTCTGTCAGTTGACTTGACTGTAATCGGGTATTGTTGAAAAGAGGGTTTTATGGGATCTGTTTGTTGTTTTGCATATTATTAATTTTGAGTTATTTTTGGTCAATTTTATTCATGTTGCTAAGTAGGTGACAACCAGATCTAAAATTGGTCTTTTACGGATTTTGATTGTGAATTGATATAACTATTTTATGGTTGTTTTATGGCTGTAAAATTTGATTGTTGTCAAAAAAAGAATTAATTCAGTTCTAAAGGTTGCATTAGAGGGTATAGTACTATCTTTTGATCTGTATTGAGTTGTATCATTTCTATTTAAATGTGTTTACTATTTCCATGATGTTAATTTCTTCATGTTTGTTTGATCTTATGTTGAGACTTCTGTATATGTAAAAATCAATTATGTCAGGGATGTGCATTGTTGGTCTTGATTGTGAATTACTAAACTAAGTGTGTTATTATGTTATAATATTGGGAGATTGATGTAATATACTTTATTGTAGTGTTGTGGTTTAATGATAGCCTTTTTAGTTTTCTATCTATTTGTGTTATGTGATTGGGTCTATAGAAGTACCTAGAAGCATTTGTGAAGTTATTATAATTTTTCGGTTGATTCTTATTTTGGTAGTTTTCTTTGGATATTTAGTGTCGGCCACTTGTTATTTTTGTTCTGTTGTTTGCTTGTTTGTGAGGCCTAGTGTTGTCTCCTAGCATTGAGGAATTGGGCCTCAGGGTTCCACGTGGTAGGGTGGTATTTCCGAACCATCCATTGGGATTTAGGTGGTGCAATTCATGCGCAACGTGGAGAGTCTTTCCTTTCGCTTCATTCTATAGTTGAATTTATGTGCAAGTAATATTTTCATAAAAAAATTATGTTTAGTGTATTTTATACATATGTACCTCTTAGATTAATGAATCGTGTTCATGGTAGCATTCTTGTATAGAAAGAGTAAGTGAATTGATACAATCTTGATTATACACATTTTTACTATTGTTTAGTATATAATAGAGAGGTTTAATATAGAAATGTTGCATTTATAATGCATATGAGTTTAATTAAGCAGTAGATATGATATATCTTTATGTACTTATTTTATAACATTGATTAAGAATATATTTATATTGGCATAGTGTTAGATGTGGTTTGGAGATAATTTAGATATGTTATCATATATAATTTGATGTATGAGATTAATTTATGTTCAAGTGCTAATAAAATATGGTTATAGTGTATCAAATATGTTTTTTTTTAGGCTTAATTAGTGTAGGTGTATCTTAGTAGCAACGTTAGGGGACCATGGTGGATAGGTGTGCAAATGGGTTATGTTCAATATTACTTTTAAGTTACAATTTGATTATAATATCATGTTAATGTAATGATGTCATTCATATTAATTGGTTGAGTTGCATTAGTTAGTGTTACTTTATTTTCTTTAAAAAATAAATAAATAAAAATTTGGCTTGGTATTGATGGTTTTTTGTATTAATCCACTAAGTCCCTTAGCAGGGCGTTACATCCGGTATCAGAGCCAAGTTTGCAGTACTGAGATCTTTGGTTAATGTTGTTGCCCATGTCTTGTTATAGTAACTTTTCTTATGCATGTGCTGATGAATGTTTGATGTATGATTAAAAAGTCATAGGGACCCTTGTGTTAGATACTTTGTTTTAATCTATACATTTAGTTGAGACGTTAGATAGAGGATTATACACTTTGTGTATTCTCTTGTTGAGTGTGATTCATTATATGTTTGTAACTATTGTTTTTTCTTGTGTGACCTTGTTTCATTTCTATGAGTTTTAGTTCCTTAAAAGTGTAAATTTAATATTCGGATGTATTTGTGGGTTTAGATTAATTAGTTGTTAAGTTCGCATGTGGATTTCCTTTGTTTGACTAAATGTGCATTAAGAAAATATGTTATTTTGTGCAGTTGGGCTACTTAAATCATTTTATGTAAGTGGAAATGTATGTTATGTGGTTAAAAGGGAAGTCCTGACCTGAATATGTCATCTATTCATGTGTTTTTCTATGTTTTGTTGGAGTGTTTACACTCATATATTGTTTAGTGCATTTTCATAATGCTAAGAATATATTGCACGTAAAATGGTTCTTAGAATAGATTAAGGAAAATATGTAAGTGGTTTATAAATGAATTATAGTTGATATTTTGTGATTGTTATAATACATGTTAAGTGATGTAATGGAATCTTAACTTTGTTTTTAGCTATTTTTATAAATGGAAAACTTGTCTATGAGTGGTGCTTAAAATTTGGGTAGAAGGTGTGACTTATTTTTCCTTTGTATAGATGCTTTGTTTGGAAATGTTGCATTTGCAAATTGCTTGCATTGAATTAAGTTATCTTGTTTCTTCTTCATCCGAGCCCACATACAGTTAATAAAAAAAAAATAGTATTAAACAACATTATAATAGAAAATAATTTAGGTCTTAAACTTGTATGTTTAAACCTTGACTATGAATCAAAGAAATAATGTTTGAATTTATTTGAGTGGTGGACTATATATTCTCTTGAAATTGTACTCCTTATTTATGGTTAATGCATAAAAGATAAATTATGAATGACACTAAGTGTAGTTGCTAGGTATTTAATCTATGTATTTGGAAATAAATTTATGTGAATAAGTTTGCATTATATGATATGATATGTTTTTTATTAGAAATGACTACTTTTGTGGAATAAATAAGATGCTAGTGCAAAGAACTAAGTTTGTATTTTGAGAAATTATGAGGACTATATTGGTATTTGAACATCTTGTTTATTATGTATAGTTGAAACCTATGATATAATGTCCTTTCTTACTTCTGTATAAATAGAAAAGATTTATCCATTGAATGTTTTGTATGTTGAATTGTTATGTGGGGGTAACATGTGAAATAATTAAACTTAGGTATCAGATATGGATGTTTGAGTAGGCATAATCACTATGCAAAGTTTTAGTGTTACTTGTATTGGCCTGAGATAAAGTTTGGGAGAATGTGGGATTGTGTTTTGAAAAACAAATATGTGATGTCATTTTGTTCTGTGAAAATTTGAATAACTTGTGTATAACTAGTTGAACTCCGGATACAAGAATAATGGTGTGGAAGTATTAATGATTTGTGGATGCATTTAAAAATTCATGCTACTTATGTAAAATTCTTAGTGTGGAGGAAAAAAAATCAGTTTGCATATGCATATGTTATAAGGATAAAATGTTATGTCGAATGAATAAAAGTGAATGCGAACTTGTTTAGTGGAGTTGATAAGTGATCACGATAATATTGACATTAATATATCAGCATCATGTGATAAATGGAAAAGATTAGAGTAAAAGAAAAACTAATATAAGGTTATTGACATATGTAATGATATGAATCACATGGATTATGGAAGTAAATGTTCTCATGGAATTGTGTATGTAATTTTATCACATGGATTATGGAAGTAAATGTTCTCATAGAATTGTGTATGTAATTTTATCCCTTGTAAATGTGAGAAACCAGTAACTGTGCATTGGTTGAGTGTTGTGAATACCCCGTAATTGCTTTGTGTGTCCATGGGATGGTGATACTGTGTACCCATCCATGGAGAAAATTGTGTATTTGTTGGTGTGAGATTAACCATACCATTATGTGTGCTTGTATGTTTGTTACCTGATTGAGGGCCAACTCACGTGTGGTTGAAATTTTTTATATGAGTAGCCAAAAGATAGTTTCACAGATTCTTTTCTTTTGGTTCTCCAGTCCCTCAATCCGTGAATGGGTAGTAGCAGCCACAAAGTTCCTTGGGCGGAGTGTGTAGTGTATGCATAATGCGACGCAGAGTAGTCTTAGCTCAACCGATCTTGAGGCAACGTACTCACTACTTCCCCTTATGATGGATCAAGGTACTTGATCCATATGTGTGAGCCTAATCCCCACAGTTTTGAGTACAGCATCATTGGTTTGTTAGTGCATGCCTATCCATCCATAGGGACGTTGAGTTGGCATTAGCAAGTCAACCTCATCTGTATGAGAGGTGAAACTCGGGGAGCCCCATACTGATATACTGATATATATATTATATATACTGTATTCGCACATGTTTTAACATGATGCAATGGATACGATGCCACACCCCACTGATGTTCCAACATAGTGCTGGTGATGATGCTGTGTTGCTAATGGTAGCAAGCTAGGCTCAAGGACATGATGCCACGTGCATAGACATGTGAAGGTGCACTATGAGATTGTGTTATAATAGCCTACTTGTGTGATGAGCGTAATGGGGCCTCACACACTTGTAGAGGGAATACTCATGTTTGTTTTCGACATTGTTTGGGTTGGTTAGCATATGGGTATGTCCTAGCCATGTATACCTCTGGCTACGGTGAGTACCTGCGTGTTCCTTCTCCACGAGGTATCGCTATGTGGGGTGTGTCTAGCACGTGCCTATTTTGTGGAGCCACAAACACACTGCCATGCGGCATACGACCAATGCGTGCCTTCTCCGGCTGGTGTATGACCATGCCGCATTGAGATGCAATGCGGGATGGAGGCCGAGGTGCACATCCCATGCGGATAGCCAAGGAGTGTGAGGGCCACTTGGCTAGTCCATGCCGCGTGACGATGCGAAGCAGGGTGTAGCCGAGGAGCACACTCTGGGACATGTGGATGGTGTGCTCACTCCACACCACATGGGGGCTATTGTATAGCCGGACGTTGTTCCCTCCTTCCTCGTTTGGTGGCTAGCATCTAGTCACGCAGTGTTGTATAGTGCAATTTCTAAGATTGTGAACTTTCTTTATAATTATTGATGATTTTCTAGTGATTGTGAAGGCCAACACCTTGTTTATATTTGATTGTGATGGTTTAGCCACACCTTGTGATCTTATTTTCTCGTAGCCCTCATGGTTACATTTGATTTAATGTTGAAATTGTGCGCATTTATTTCTTTATTGTTGAAATTGAATTTTTATTTTCTTTTATTTATGACTTTGGTGGGTAAACTAATTTATCCTTATTATTTTCGATGTCGGCCATTTGTCGTATTGTGATTCATCTCCAAGGATGTATGAGGCAAACTTTTTGAGTATATACGATGAAGTAGATGCAGGGAACCATGAGGATGGGGGTATGTGAGGTTGTTACACAGCTAGGACCCACTACCCACCTATGTGTGACGACTATCTCTTGGAGGCTAACCACCTTATACAACAAGAGGTAGGTCATTGTGGTTTTGTATGGATGGTCTCACCATGTGAGTGTGGCCTAACACCATCAAGCCACTGAGTGTGAGGTATGGACTATGTGAGATGGATATTGGCTCTTGGCTCATGGATTATGTATCATGGATTAGTATACTGTTTTCCAGTGTCCAGATGGACCCTTGTGTAGCCTTGTGATGTGCTTTTCCCGGTTATGTGATTGTGTATGTATGTGTTAGATGTATATTTTTTATGTGTTGTTGCTTATTGATGTAAAAGAGGGATAACCATGCTATGTTAAATGTGAATGTATTGTCAATCTATGGTATTAAATGGAGTGGATGTTATTGAAATCATAAATTGTAATTGAAAATAAATTTCTAAAACATGAGACAATGTGTATCTTTGAATTAAAAAAAAAATTATATGCATCCCTTGCATAAGATTATGGAGATTTTTGTAAATTAGGAATGGAAAAAGGAGTTAATTGGAGTGCTTGTTATATTTGTTAGTGTAAAATTAAGTATCATACTATAAGAGATGCAAGGATTTCTAAGTAAAGGTACATAGAAAAGTATTACTTTCTAATATGTAGTTAGATAGTGATTTTGATCGAAGATGTTCAGAAAGAGGATGTACATCAAATATAGAATAGAAAATTTTTGGCACTAATGTCTTATGTTTCCACCCTAGTCTGTGACTTCCAGGAGTAAGTCAAGTTTTAGGGGGGAGAATGTAGTGTCTCTCCATTCTCATAGTGGATGTGCAGGAAGTTTGGCTTTGGAACTTGGAGATGAAAGTAAAATAATAGACATTTAAAGGTATGTGCTAATGATGTTAAACAATTGATATTGTATATCATGAATTTATGGACTAAGTAAAATGTTAGGAAATGATTTATTATATGTGTTTAAGGATATATTTATCATGATGTGTGTGTTCAACATGACCATTACTACGATGTATGTTATTGACATATTGATGTGATGAAAGTGTTTTGTTACCTTTGGGGTTTTCACTTGATTCTAATATATTATCATTGTGTTGTCATATTATTATGATTTTGATTATAGTTATCTTTATTATCATAAAATATACTGATTTGTGTTCAAGCTTTGTGGTTGCAAGATGGGGCATGAGCTTCTATTAGTGTTTTGGTAAGTATGATGCATATTGTTATGTTATTGTTATTATGCAGAGATTTACTTGGATAACTGAGTGATACAGTAGTATGTTTATTAGGATAAGTGGAAAGGGTGGCATCATACCATTGGACATATGAGAGACATATGAAATGAGATATGATTGCTAGAGCTTCTTTCCTAGTGCTTCGGCTATTATGCACATGTGCTCTAATTTGTATGTTTAAGTGAATAGGTACTAGGCTACGTCTCTACCTAAATTAGTAGGTTTGAGCGTGCCTCTAATCCCAATGGTGGTTGAGGAGATAACATCTAGGCCCAAATTATAACCTAACCCTAGCCATTGTTCTCAATTAGAGACAATTGATGAAGAATATGTTAACTTTTTTGGGTTGTCATGAGACAATGTCTGATCTCCTTTACCCTATGTTTGGAGTGTTGCATTTATTCGATTGTTTCTTATGTGATATGTGATTGTTTGATTTTGTTGTCTAACCTTAGTTTTAGATCCCAACCTGTTGGTGTTAAACCCTGTGGTTAGTTGTGTTGTTATGATTGTGATTAGTGTTATTTATCTTTTGATGTGAATGTTGCTCTTTCATGTGAAGTTATTTTATGATTTATATTTTATCTTAGTTTGTGAATTATTTGAGTGAAGTTAGATATTGAATCTATCATATTTATTGTTATGATTTATATTAATGTGTTTGAGGTGTGATATAATATTATCGATAAGTGACATTTATTTATGTTATATTTTATTATGTTATTATTTTGAGGAATAATTATTTGATTATTGTTTATTATTATCATTATTTGGTATTTGGTTATTGTTTATTGAGTAATATTTGTTTTACTTTTGTTTGGATGTAATTTTTGTATTATTAGTCTCTTGATTTATTTTATTAAAATGGTCACTAAATTTATGTTTTATGGAGTCTTTATGTGGTTTTAATGATTTAAAATGTTTCCTATGTGATAGCTTTATGGGTGAGAGGTATTTTTATTTTATAAAATTATATTTTTTGAGTCCAGAACCCACCCTAATTACTCCATTATGAAAAGTGACGAAAATGGAAGTTGAAAGGGTGGCTGGGAGGTTGTCTTTTGGTTGGAGAAGTGTTCTCTTTATTTTGGGAGGAGATAAAGGGTTTCCTTTCAGTTGAGTTATTCTTTTTTTGGGAGTGCATGTTGGATTTGGATTTTTTTCGGGAGAGATTTTTCCATGCTTGCAAAGAGGAAGGAGCAATGGGAAATTTGTTGCAATTTGAGGGTTTTGAAAGTTGAAAACTTTGGAGCTCAGCATCAAATTTCTATCATTCCCAAGCGTTGGATCCAAGTTGGATTTTCAGATCTTGTGTTAAAATTTCTTTTGTATGCATGAATGATTTGATTGATTTAATTCTTTTAATTTTTGAAAATAAATATTGGATAGTTTTATTTCTGTGTGTGAATGAAACATTTATTTATTCTACAATAAAAATCAATACATATTTGTTGTTCTTGTTCTTTACCAGTAAAAGGGTCTGATTGCGTTGCTCATAAATCTAAATTTACAAACTGGGTTAGTGAGATTTTTAAAGGGTTTTTTCATCTCGTTGTTATTAAATTCTGTCCAAAAATCTCAGAAACCTAGATCGTAGTTTGTGAGATATGGTTAAAACACGGGACTGCTGTCAAGTTGCTCCTCTATAACTACAAATATCTTTATTTCTCTCTGTAACCAGCCAATAGAAGATTGAGATTTTAGATTTATAGGGGTTTGAAAGGGGTTAAATTAATTTAAGTTTTTAATATTTTATTTTGAAAAAAAAAATCTAGTTGCTAGATTACTTATTCTGTCAGTTGACTTGACTGTAATTGGGTATTGTTGAAAAGAGGGTTTTATGGGATCTGTTTGTTGTTTTGCATATTATTAATTTTTGAGTTATTTTTGGTCAATTTTATTCACGTTGCTAAGTAGGTGACAACTAGATCTGAAATGGGTCTTTTACGGATTTTGATTGTGAATTGATATAACTATTTTATGGTTGTTTTATGGCTGTAAGATTTGATTGTTGTCAAAAAAAGAATTAATTCAGTTCTAAAGGTTGCATTAGAGGGTATAGTACTATCTTTTGATCTGTATTGGGTTGTATCATTTCTATTTAAATGTGTTTACTATTTGCATGATGTTAATTTCTTCATGTTTGTGAGATCTTATGTTGAGACTTCTGTATATGTAAAAATCAATTATGTCAGGGATGTGCATTGTTGGTCTTGATTGTGAATTACTAAACTAAAGTGTGTTATTATGTTATAAGATTGTTAGATTGATGTAATATACTTTATTGTAGTGTTGTGGTTTAATGATAGCCTTTTTAGTTTTCTATCTATTTGTGTTATGTGATTGGGTCTATAGAAGTACCTAGAAGCATTTGTGAAGTTATTGTAATTTTTCGGTTGATTCTTATTTTGGTAGTTTTCTTTGGATGTTTAGTGTCAGCCACTTGTTGTTTCCATTCTGTTGTTTGCTTGTTTGTGGGGCCTAGTGTTGTCTCCTAGCACGGAGGGAGTGGGCCTCAGGGTTCCATGTGGTAGGGTGGTATTTCTGAACCATCCATTGGGATTTAGGTGGTGCAATTCGTGCGCAACATGGAGATCTTTCCTTTCGCTTCATTCTATAGTTGAATTTATGTGCAGGTGATATTTTCATAAAAAAATTATGTTTAGTGTATTTTATACATATGTACCTCTTAGATTAATGAATCGTGTTCATGGTAGCATTCTTGTATAGGAAAGTAAGTGAATTGATACAATCTTGATTATACATATTTTTACTATTGTTTAGTATGTAATAGAGAGGTTTAATATAGAAATGTTGCATTTATAATGCATATGAGTTTAATTAAGCAGTAGATATGATATATCTTTATGTACTTATTTTATAACATTGATTAAGAATAGATTTATATTGGCATAGTGTTAGATGTGGTTTGAAGATAATTTTGATATGTTATCATATATAATTTGATGTATGAGATTAATTTACATTCAAGTGTTAATAAAATATGGTCATAGTGTATCAAATATATTTTTTTAGGCTTAATTAGTGTAGGTGTATCTTAGTAGCGACGTTAGGGGACCATGGTGGATAGGTGTGCAAATGGGTTATGTTCAATATTACTTTTAGGTTATAATGTGATTATAATATCATGTTAATGTAATGATGTCATTCATATTAATTGGTTGAGTTGCATTAGTTAGTGTTACCTTAGTTTTTTTTTTTAAAATAAAAATAAAAATTTGGCTTGGTATTGATGGTCTTTTGTATTAATCCACTGGGTCCCTTAGCGGGGCATTACAGAAGTTATTAATGGTAATTAATGTTGAATTAAATATTTTTTACATATATTTTTTCATCACCCCTCTCACTATATTATGTGATCTTCAAGTTTTATTAGCTCATTCTATGAAGCTACCTTCATGGGAGACCACTAATGACTCTTTTAGAATGAAAAATGTATACCTCCTTATATATTTGTGAAATATTTGAGGGAATGTTACCAGTGAAGGGCTCTATTCTATTTCTCTCCCATGGATCCACCATGTTAGCAATGGCATATCCATTCTTTCCTACATGAAAACATGAATGATAGATAAAGTTGAAAATGTGGTCATGTAGAAATTTCTCATAAATGCATAACTTAAGTTGAATTCACATATTATATGATAGGTAGAAACAAAGATATGCTAACAAAATCAAGCTTTTCTAATTAAAGTGACAATAGTTAATAGAATGATTATAAAATTAATGTGAAGATATACAAAATATCCATGATAATAGAATACACGTTAATGATTAGAGAAGTTATTAATGATAATTAATATTAAATTAAATATTTTTTTGCATATACTGATTCATCCCCCCTATCGGTATATTGTGTTCCCTTTAATTAGTATCAGAGTTAAAATCCTTTGAAAATATTAACAACTTGAGGTAGACTTGGGTTGGAACACTAAGTGGCTTGAGAAGGTTTGTCTTCAAATAAGACACCACTTTTTGATGGATCCAATTATGTCTTTTGGAGAGTAAAGATGGAAGCATATTTGATGGCCTTAGGATTTGAGGTTTTGCAATCAGTTGTGGATGGATATGAGATCCCTGAAAGTCCACCAAGAGATGAGGATGGAAATAAGGCTTGTGATAATAATACCAAAGCAAGAAATGCTAATTATGTGGTTTATCTAACTCTAAGTTTGTAAAGATCATGCATTGTAGGACAAAAAAGAAGTATGGGTTAAGTTACACAACATCTATGAAGGTGATGAAAAGGTCAAATAAGTAAAGCTTCAAACATGTCAAGGTCAATTTGAAAGTGAAAATGAAAGAAGAAGAAAAAATTACCACATTCCTACTCCAGGTTGATAAGGTTGTGAACTCTATCAGAGGCCTTGGTGAAGAAATGAAAGACTTGGTATGATTGTGAAAAAGGTACTCAGATCCCTTCCAAATAAGTTTGATGCAAAAGTTTTAGATGTTGAAGAAACTAAATATTTGGATACTCTAACTATGGATGAGTTACATGGAATTATGACTACCTATGAAATGAGAATTGAAAATGAAAAATTTATAAGGAAAGAGGCAGAATTTAAAGTGTCTAAGAGGAAAGATGATCCTGATTTAGATGATGGATCATATCAAGAGGAAGCGAACTTTGTCAAAAAATTATAGAGAGGTTCTAGAAAATATAAAGGTAAGTTTCCTTTCAAAAAATTTGATTGTGGTGAAGTAGGACAGTTCATGGCTAAGTTTCCATACAAAAATTATAGAAATGACGAGAAGAAGTCGTTTCCAAAAGGGAAAAAGTTTCATTTAAAAATGATAAGAGTTTTTTAATCAATGAGGAAGGCACTCATCTCATGATGCTGACCAAGCCACTTCTGAAAATGAGGGAGAAAGGGCTTTATTCATGGCTATGGAAACTTCTGAAGATGTAGAATGAAGTTCAAAGAGGATTATGATGATGTTGAAGTAGATCTTTAGATCTTGTAGAGGAACTACTCCACACTAACAAGAAAATCAGAAAGATAAAGAAAAGAATCATTGACGAAGTGAAATCTAAAAAAGAATTATCCCATAATCTCGATAAGGTGGAGAAGTTGGTCATTGACCTAGAGATCCAAGTGGAATAATAAAAGAGTATTGAATAATTCATACCAAAAAGGTTGCTAGCAAGAGATAAGGATTGTGAAAAACTTGAAGCAGAGATTTCGTCACTAAGAAAAGATATTGAAAAAATAAATCATGAGCTAAAGTTGAAGTTTCAGAAGAGCACTAAGATCTTGGATTAGGTAATAGAAAGGAAAATGTCACCACATATCAAGAATGACATTAGTTTTAATAACATACAAAAGAGTAAGGTGAGTAAGGAGCCCATGAAGTTAGTTGTTGAGTTTCTAAAATAAAATGGCTCCAGAAATTCAAAATCTAAACAAGTTGTGGAAATCAATGAAAGGGAGGTTTGGAAGGATGGTTTCACTCAAGTACATAGACATAATAGAAGATATGGAAGATAAGATTCAAGAGGACAAGGATACAATACCAAGTTCAATCATTCCTTTTTTAGTTATTATTTTAATTGCGATCATTTTGGTCATAAGGATATGAATTGTAGAAAGTTTATGGCAAGAAGAAATAATTTTGTTAGCAAAAACGCATTTGTGTCATTATTTTACTTCAATATAATTTGTCACAAGTGCAATAATTTTGGACATATTGCTAGAAACTATAGAAGCAATTTTATGTGTCCTGTGCTAGACACAAAATGAAATAAGTCTGTTAGGGTTGTGAAATAGATAAATTTTGGACGAAGAAATCAAAGGAACACATGTCGGAGAAGTATATAGTGGCTCAGATTGCTTTTCTTCCTAGAAGGAGAAAAAAATATAGATTATTGATAACAGATATTCAAGTCATATGACCAGATATAAGAGCAATTTCATGCACTTAAAGAAGTTTTATGGAGGATTTGTAACCCTTGGTAGCAATTAAATAGTTTCTAATATTACCAGTAAGGGTATTTTGAATCTTGATGGTGGAAAGACAAAAAATCATGATGTCATGTATGTAGAAGGGTTGAAGCACAATATTCTAAGTGTAATTCAGATGCATTATAAAGGCTACAAACTTTCATTTAGTGCTATAGGTTGTAAAATCAGGAAGTATGATGTTGGTGAGTTAGTTACATAAGGAAGTAGAATTGATAGTGGTGTTATGACCTCACTAAAATCAATGTGAAAAATTATTTTTCCATACAAAGAGAAGAGAGTTGGCTCTGGCACAAAAGATTGGGACACATCAAATTTCATGACTTTGTGAGGAACCATTGGAATTGATTCATACAGATCTATGTGGACCAATGAGGATAAAGATAATTCAAGGTGATAGGTATTTTATTATTATTTTATTGATGATTATTCTAGAATGACTTGGATTACTTTCTTGAAAGAAAAATAAAAATATTTTTAGAATTTTAAAGAATTTAAGTAAATGGTTGAGAATGAAATTGGAAGAATGATCAAGTGTCTCAGATCAAAAAAAGGTGGAGAATTCACTTCTGACATGTAGGGGGTTTTAGTGTGAAAGGGGTACTTTATCTAACTAGTTCATTCTTAGCTCATTCTCCACTAAAGTCCTCTTCACACTAGCTTAATTTTACATACGGATAAGGTGGTCAATCCTTTAATGACGTAAGTTGTCACAGCTCATAGGATGACAACACTTGTCATAATCTAGTTGTATATATCTCTCCCCTTGGCCTATATAACCAAGGCATTTCTTGTGTAATTCTTAGTTTCTAAAGATGAATATAGCTTTGCATTCTTAAGAGGAATATAATTTATTCCTCATATTTTTGGTTTTTCTTTCCTTCAATCATTAGATTCTTGGGTAAGCTAGTTAGAAAATATCACAAATATCATCAAGATCTTCATGATCTAGTTCTTCAGTCTTCTTTGATTTTGTAGCCTTAAAATTAGTCTCAACTTTTGCACCATTGTTAGTACCAAATTCCCTATTTCAAATGCAATTAGAGATCCATACAATTGATCTCTAGTATAATGATCTATATTTTGAAATTCCTTGATAGCATCAACTTTATGACTGTAAGCTTTAGGAAGGGTTCTAAGAATTTTCTTTACCACTTTTGGTTCTTTGACTTATCCACCAAGACCTCTGATGGAGCTTACCACTTCATCTACCCTCTACATGTAGCTTGTAATGTTTTCATCTTCAAACATTTGCATGTTCTCAAATGCAATTTTTAAATTATATATCTTAGCTTGTTTTACCATGTCATCTCCTTCATAGGTACTTTCCAACTTTTCCCGAATTTCTTTACTAGTTTTTAGATTCATAACTTCCACTAATTTGGAATTTGTAAGACTACTCAAGAGAGCATACCTTTCTTTACTATTGCTTTCATAGGATTTAAGTTCATTTTAAGTATATCCATCTTTAACTAATTTCTAGAAATCATATACCAGATTCTACAAAAAGCCTTCCATCCTCGTTTTAAAAAATGCATAGTTTGTTCCATCAAATATAGGGATCTCCTTCTAGTGTGTCATCCCATATCTACCTTAAGAGGTTAATCTTTCTTCCAAGGAACCTTTCTCTAATTCCAATTGTTGAATGCACAAGGTAATTAAGAGGGGGATGAAATAGTTGTACCTTAAAACTTCAAAACCCTCATATTAACATTCAAATCCACATTCATTCATTAAACCCTTAAATCTTTTATGATGAATTAGCATGAAAATAAAACACCATACATAAGAGAACCCCAGATTTACATGGAAAACCCAAGAAGGGAAAAAACTACATGAGAATTAGCTCACAATATAAGTAATATGAACACTGAATACAATAGGGCTTACTATTGAAGGGATCACTACCCAAAGATGAAAGACTCACTACTAGAATAGAAAGGAAGATAGAGAAGAAATGTTATACAGAGAAAAGAATATCAATGAACAAATAATCCACCACAACAACATCAAAACCTTCACAACATGATTAAAGAATTGTAGCCACCTTCTGCTCACTACATTTAGTAAACTAACACATGAAAGATCATATTGTACTTCTCAGTTTCACACTCTAAAACTCTGCACTTCTCGTCATTCAAATCCCTTGCATCTATCTCAACATCCTTTAATAACTCAATTGATACTTATATTGTCTTCAACATTGAAACCCTCTCCAAGGTCAACTATGCACCTCTAACATGCAAATTCAAATTAGTTCAGCGTCAAAACACTTATGTGGTAGATAGAAATGAAAGTAGACCACATCAAACCTTAATTAGGACCCAAATCAACAACACCAGACTACAACACACTTCTACAAACAATAATTATCCATCACATGTAGTGTAAACAATAGGTAGATCGTTACCCATGCAAACATAATTTAAAATTTTAAGTACAAGCTTCCTCGAACCCAAGGATGACTTTAAAATCACACATTATGATTGAAAATGATCTATAATATTCTTCAAACACCTTGAAATCCAACAAAATCCTTTGCAACAACTTCCACTTGAAGAATGTACACACCCAATACATCCAAATAACTCTACCATACACTCTAAATTAAAAAACCATCTTATGAAGCACCAAACCTCAAAAAAAATTGGCTAAGGTAAAATACCAACATCATCAACATAACTTTAGAATCACAATACCTAAAACACAACTGTGAAGAAACACAGAGCAGAAAAATTTCTCCCAGGAACCTATGTAATACATAGTCACACACTGGTGAACATAAATTATTTTGTACGATGATCTAGTACACTAACTCTTGAATATAACACCTCTAAACATCTCTCGCCAACATATCCAAATCGTACAGGAAGATCTTTAACCTAGAAGAAATGCGAAGCAAAACCAAAATACAACTCTATCACCCAAAACACCTTGTTTCCTCTTTTTATCAATTTTTCTCAAAAGCACTTGGAAACAAAGCGCCAGAGACACATCCTCATCATCTTTAGTACTTCCTCAACCATATGCAATATCTTATAAAATCAACACTAGAGGTTGACAGCAGTAGCTTTAGTAATGACAACATACTACAACTAATCAAAGCATCAACTGCTCATATTATTGCAACAATCATACTCATCTACAAACATCAATGAAAACATAGACTTGTTAACATCAATGGCAACACCAACTAATCATACTTGCAACAATCCTTTTCTTAATACTAACATATTCTCTTACACTCTTACATCTATCATAAATCATTTAATACCTGAAGATATCCTCAATTTAGGTGAACAATTTTGACATTTATAATCAATAGAAATATGTTATGAAATGTACCATACAACTAGTCAAGATTCTAATATAGCTATAGAGTAGGAAAAGTTATCCTAGATCTAATTAGATTAACTAGGATCAACTTATTTTCACTTGACTCCACATTTGGACACAAAACCAAATATGATTGATGATTTGCTTGCTAGCACAAGGGAGATCCAATATCTTAGTGTTTTGGTCCTTTTGAGTTACAAACATGACAAGTTTTATGTATTTTAACAAGCCTATTTGTCATAAATCCCTAGATCCGAAAGTGTACTTTAGCGCACAAAAAAAATGAAAATTAACATAATAAGTATAGATCTATAAGGGAGGTACAAAGAGGTACATAAGAGGGTATTTGCAGGATCATGATGGGACAAAAAGTGGCAATATGATGGGTATGTGGATGATAACTATTTTTTTACCCAAAATTGATGAAACAAAAAAGGTTTTTAAAGGAGATTCTCAGCTTTCGACCAATATAAATTATGCTTTATTTTGAATTAAATAAGTAATTATTAATCATTTTCTATTCAAATTACAACTAAAGTCCTGATTGATAGGCTAATTGAAAAAAATCTATAGCTTTCAAACAATGTCACATATTTTGAATCCAAAACATGCGTCACATTCTATGCTTCGCATACTATAGGATTAAAAAAAGAAAAAATGAATTTCAAGAGGTTTTGACCAAGTTAAGGTGGTTAGACATACAAATTATTATATTTTAAAAAAAATTGTAATAAAAAATTCATAATTAATTATTTACTTGGAAAAAAATTACAAAAAAATATGCATCACATCGGGGCATGAGTCCTCTACTTATATCTAAAATCTTATAAAAAAATATTATCATTTTATCGTGGTTAGGGTGGTTAGATAGACACCTACTTCTTATTTTTTCCCTAAAATTTAAGTACTATTGCATTGAAATTTCAAATTTTCACCAAATAGATTTTTTTTTAAAACAAACCTAGTAGTTTAGAAACTACATTAAATTTGCTACTGATTCTATTCTTACATATTTTTGAAATAATATAGATAACTTATTCAATTTTTTAAGTCAAGTTGCCTAACTCTGATTTTTTTGAATTTTTTTCCACTTAAGGGCTTGGTTTTTCCATGATGATCTTGTACATACCCAAGACTAAAATCTAATCCTAAATTGTAGGGATAGGGGCATGGAAACCCTAGACCAAAAAAGTTTCCCTTTTCAAATCTACAAATTTTAGATGTTGTATTATAGTGTGCACTATGTTTCTTGTTATTGGCTCATAACAAAACCTTCAAATTTTATCTAGACACATGAAAAGAGGGGGAAAGTTGTGGTGTATATGGTTTTTCCTAAGTCTTAACCCATTTTGGTTTTTCCACCTTCATGTATAGAAAATGATGATGATCTAAAGGGCATGCCCTACGTCAGGCAAAGGCCAAAATACTAATAATTGACTAAAATGAAAAATGATCAATGGATAATTTGTTACGTTAGGATTGAAAACCTTGTTGAAGTGATGTTCACACCATAAGTGACCACAAAATTTGGTTGATGGGTTCTTGGATTACTTGATAAACTTCCAAGATGTTATTCCACAAAAAACAATAGATTGTTCTAGCTTGCATGTAGAGCATAACTCATACATCTTCATAATGTTTCAAGGTGTGTTCCCTTGGTCTCCTTGTGTTATGCAACATAGCACTTGAGTTTGTGACATTGCTTAATTGCCTCTCGTCAATTCATTAACTCTAGCAGTTTTATCAGGCATTAATAGGTCAATCTTTTGGTGCAATGATAACTGTCTATGCAATAACTGGTATTTGAACTTGGGTCACAGGTTCAAACCCCTCACTTGCATTAGGGGGGATTGTTGCAAGGTGTGCGCCCTTGGTCTCCTTGTGTTTTACAACACATTGCTTGGGTTTGTGACATGGATTAACCACCTCCTGTGGATTCATTAACTCTAATGGTTATATCGAGCATTAACAGGTCAATCTTTTGGTGCAATGACAACTATCTATGCAACATATAAAAATGGCATGATTGAACATAATAGCTCTTTGTTAATATTTGCTTCCTTCTTCCTAATGTCTTGCAATAATGATCTTTATTGATGAAAGAATTATAATAATATTGCTAATTCTTCCCATTAATTTACCTTGACTACTTTTGGGATGCTCAATTGTAATTCCAAAATTGCTAGCTCTTGCCTTAGGATTTCAAATGGTGAAAAATACATGTATTAAAATGAATTTCTATAATTCCCACAAAATTAATTATCAAAAGGAAACAAATAAAATTATATTTTTAAATGTTAAAATGGAAACAATAAAATATTTAAAATTAAGCCAAAATTGGCAAGACATGGGTGCTAGCACCCTAGTCTAGATCTATTTTGGGGATTTTTATGTTGTTAAATAAATAATAAATAATAAATTCCCAATTTAATTCTAATTTTTAGAAGATGACCATAAAACAGGTAATTTAAGAGAAAATTTGGAGATAATCCTAGTGTGAGATTTCAAGGGTGACAATTTATGATGCTATAGTAACTGTAGGATAGAAAATTGTCACCACTAGAGTTTAGGACCTAGGGCAATGAACTTCTTATGCTCCACATTCAAAGATGCCCTTGAGATCTCAATGCAAAGGAGAAAGAGATCTACTAAGGGATTTTCCTAGGGGTTGATTAGGATCTAATGAGGGGTTCACCACCAAGTTGAAAATTGGAAAAGAAAATGAAATGCAAGTTGAAATGCTAAGACCTAATTCAATGCAAAATTGAACTAAATGACCTAAAAATGCAAACAAAACAAAGCAGAAAGCAGAAAGATTGAAAGTGTGCACCTATAAGTCTAAAGGGGATTAAATGGAGCTTTGAAATCTTGAAAAATCTAACCTTTTGGGCTACTGGGACTCATTCACCATTTTGGGAGAATTAATCCCAGTTTTGGATTTATGTCTAGAAACTTGTTTTGGGAAAATGGGTATCCAAATCTGCAAAAATATTTGAAAAATACCCACAGTGGGACCCATTCACCACTCTTGGAAAATGAGTCTAGTTTGGATTCTCTAGAACTTCAAACTTTTGATCTACACCTCTCATCCTGCTCTTTTTGTTCCTCCAAGTTCCCGACTCTAAAACCCTAATTTTAGGGTTGTAGATGACCTTCTAGTGAAGATTATGGCCTTGAAAATGGGGAGACAACTCCAACAATCTTGTAACCTAATCCTCAATGATCTTCAAGTCTTCAAAGCACCTAGATCTACAATCAGACAAAGAGAGAGAGAGAGAGAAAGAAACTTGTTGATTGTTAGGGAATAGGGGTTTGCCTTGGTCAAACCCCTTTTAGGTAATTAAACCAAATGATGAAATGATGGAATAAAGGCATGAAGCATGGAATGTAACTTGAACATGAATCACAGATAATAATACCCTGAATGACGCCTTGTAAATCTATAACTCAACATGAAATGGGCATGAAGGGTGTAGATCTTGATCTTTGAGAATAGGTGTGGAAAAATGCTTGATCTTGGATCTTCAATGCTAAATCACAACACTAGCTCACTAACATGCTTGATACTTGATATTCTTGACATGATGATGGATCTTGAATTGCTGCAAAAATTGATGAAGAATTCTACCCTTGAATGCCTTAGAATTGATCTTTAATGCTCTCTCAACAGTCTTGTGAAGTCTTGGAATGCTTAACTCTTGCTTGCTTGACTTGATAACATGTAGGCTTGTGTTACTTATGTGAAATAAGGTTTTGAAAGCTTGTTTATATAGGAAATCCACTCAAATGACTGTTAATTTGATCCCAAAGGCTGACATAGGAGAAATTTGAACTTAAAACCCAAATTTCCAACTGAAACCTTAAAAATAGGCCAAATTGGACTCATTCACCATTCTGGGTGAATGAGTCCCACCTAGATGAGACTCATTCACCCAAAGTAGTGAATGGGTTCCGTAGGGACTATTTTGCTTGCTAAAATGTCGAGGAGTGAATAAATTAAGTTTATATGTTGATCTTGTCAATGTTTGATTAAAATATTCCTCAGGATGCACAATATAGGGTCATAGGGGCCTATTAATGATGATATAAAGGTCATAAATGCAATATGGCCCAAAACTAAATGTGAAAGTGTAAATAAATACCCTTTACAACACTAAATTAAGGAAAAATTAGGTCTATTTAGTTTAGAAGGGCCCTAAATCCCATGTGAATGTGTATAACACATTACAACACTAGATTAGGTCCACTTTAGTTTACAAGCCTCCCAAATTTAATGTGAAGGTGTAAATAAATACATTTTACAACATTAAATTAGGAAAAGTTAAGTTAATTTAGCTTAAAAAGGGCTCAAAACCTAATGTGGATGTGTAAAACACCTCACAACACTAGACCAAGGCAGCATTAAGTCCAATTTATCATTAATTATTCCCAAATCAAGAAAGGAAAAGGGATACTTTTTTCTACACTACAATAACATCCCTCTTATAACATGTCATGTGGGTTAGTCATATAATTATGTAGCACTTGTCATGATGATCTTACATAGATCACAAGATTTCAATACATGGACAAAAAATATTATCTAAATGTTGGGTGCCAACCTCCTCATGTGAGGACAAAATACACTAAAGGTAAGTTCCATTTCACCTTTGAAAGGGAACCAACTCTTACATATTAAGACAAAATGCACAAAGGATAAAATAGTGAATTTGTACAAATGTATTAAAATTAAACATTAGAAATGCAAGATTTAGACACCTTTTCCGAACATGCCTTATGGGGCCTAATCCCTAGATATATTAGTTCCATTATCTCTCATCACATGGGAAATTTAATTAAAAGGGGACTTTGTGGAGTTATTGTACAAATTTCTACTATTCAAGTTATAACAAGGATCTCCAAGAAATATTGATTTACCATTTAGAGGTCTTCTTAGAACCAATGCACTTAGCTAGTAGTAGTCCTCCTCAATACATCCCTTATAGGTACCCATTTTTATGAAAGGCAATGATAGAAAAAATAAAAGAATAATTATCTATTAAAAGTCATGGTTAATTACTATTTTATTAGTTACCTAACATTTTTCTAAGGTAGTAGTAATAAATCATTACTTGCATATGTTTTGTAAATCATCCCTTTTGTTAAATTAGTTTATCCTACTTGCTTGGGAGGCAATAGTTTTATTTATTCAAATTAGTATAAATAGAGGGTTTAGACAATAAAAATTAGGTATTAATTAAATATATTGTAAGGAGTATTTCTCAAGGATCTTTCTCCCTTGAAGAGGCCTATGATTTACAATAAAAATGTTATGATATATGAATATAATATATCTCTTGAGCTACTATTCTAATATATAATTTTTTATATTTTATGTTGGACTAATTTGTTGTATGAGCTTCCTCATAGAGGTAGTCAAAGTAATCACATACAAATTAGTATAAATAGAGGGTTTAGACAATAAAAATTAGGTATTAATTAAATATATTGTAAGGAGTATTTCTCAAGGATCTTTCTCCCTTGAAGAGGCCTATGATTTACAATAAAAATGTTATGATATATGAATATAATATATCTCTTGAGCTACTATTCTAATATATAATTTTTTATATTTTATGTTGGACTAATTTGTTGTATGAGCTTCCTCATAGAGGTAGTCAAGTAGGGTAAATTTTCATGGAGAATGGTAAAATTTCACAAAACTATCAATGTATTTATGAGCAAAGAGAGTATAAGACACTTGACTAACTTCACAATATAAATAGCAGCAATAAAAAACAATATGAAAGGAACCTAAAATTCCAAAGGATTTGTGTTGCAACAGTTCTCCTTGAAAGTGATAGGGATGAGTGTTGAACACCAAAAAGCATTTAAATTTTGCTAACAAAATATCCACCCCTTTGAAATCGTATGTATTTAACCTAAAAAATGTCACTCAAATTTCATAATACTCAAACTATATAATTAATGAATAAAATTACTATTGAAGTATTAAAATGACTTGGCAATGAATCATTAAAATGTATTGAAATGATGTTTTAGCAATCTCATGAAAAGAGATTATCGCATATATCTAAGATCATCAAATTATGAGTATTGGTAGATTTGTCGCATAATATGATTTGATGTTTTAGAAATTATAGAAAAGCATGTAGAAAGAAAAATTATGTCTTGCTTCTCCTCTATGATAGATCAATAAGTGTGATCTAAAACATCAATTCAAAAACATACACAATTGATAGGTCGAACATCAAATCTTATCAGAGCCGTCACAAATCTCACCGATTTCCTTCGCTGCCGTGTCAAACATTGAACCTTCACTACATAATATAATAAAAAAACAGAGATAATAATGTGAAAGCTCTGTCAGCGGATTATCAATCTTTGAAAACATTATGGTAGCGACAGAAGGTTGCTTTCTGAAGAAAATGCACAGAAATCAAACCGACACTTTGAATTTGAATGAAATAAAAAATAGAAGGAAAGTAGTGCAATAAATTGACTGCCATGTTAAAACCCTTCCACCAATATTAGGTCAGTGAGGTGGTGGTCATGGCGGCTACAATAACCATTAAAAAACATGGGGTTTTCTTCGTCCGCACTCCAAGTCTTGGCCTTCCAAATCTACAGTTGCAGTCGATGGGCGATGGATTCCTATTTACTTTGACTTGAGGCAATGCCCATCAGCTGTTGAAGTTGACATAATCCTCAACAGAAACGGAAATTTTTGATCAGCTGATGGAAAAGCTGTATGAACAATTCTATGTGAAAGTTGCCACCTTTTGGAAATATTTGTGAAAGTTTTATGTATTAATGTTTGAAATCATATGTTGGGATCATTAAAAAAATTTAAAAAATCATATTTTTTTTAAGAATTTAAAGAGTCAATATGTTATAATCGATATGTTAGATAATGAATCTATAGTGTCATCAAAATATCAGCATATTTCTTTATTGATCATAATTAGTTCTTCTTATGTATACCAAGTATAATTTAGAGTCAAAATACAAGGTATATTAATTGGTTAATGTTTTTGATACATGAACAATGACTGAGTTTGGAGGATAAATCTATGGTTTTCCTTTATAACCTTTCACCCTCAGGAGGTGTTATGGTCATCTTGCAAGTACTCAACATTATAATACAACATATGGCATACTACTACGGAGTTTGGAACAACCACATACTAGAATGCAACATATTTACACTCCCTTTGGCTATCTATGCATCATATTGTTTGGGCTAGCCTACGTCTTCTATAGTCTACGATATCATTTGTTATGTGAAGAGTGTAGTACTAGATTTCAATCATGGATGTATAATGTACCTCCCAACAATCCATTAGACATTGTAATTTTTCATAGCACATAACATTTTTTTTACAAGACTTTTAGTCACTAACAACTCTAAAACCTAAATCATTCCTTTTGTAGATAGTAGAAGAAATAATTGTAAGTGTTATGGCATTTATCACAGGAGCTAAGTATAGAAGGTAATTGAATTTGTGTTTGATTTTCTTATGATAGTTAAGTTCAAATTTCTTCTTTTTTTATAATTATCTCAAATGTTATTTTTTTAAATAAACTTCAAACTCATCAATTCAATTATATTTTTTAATGATTATTTAAAATATTGAATTATTTATTAATAGTCGAATTGGACATTCTAGGCTACTCGGAATGTTAAGATCTATTATAGTTGACAAAAATGAAGATTTACAAGCATTCATAGACAATGATATATTATGTCAAGAGCTAATAATTTTTGTGTTTTCCAATAAGTCATATTATTATGGTTGGTCAATTATGTTTGACATAAATAAATTAACAAAAACAAAGTTAAAATTGAAATTGATGTGTGGATGTGGAAGTGCAATGTGAGTGGCAATGGCATTTAGAAGGTTGATAAACTTTATCCTACTTTTTTGGCCTTATTGTTAACATAACATGGTGTTATGTTGTACACATACTTCAAAGTTCAATGAGATGCCAATTACTATCATATTGAATGACCATATTCTTGAATATGTCATGGAAAGGTTCCTCATCAATATACTTGATTTGGATTATAGTGAAATATTTGGTTTTAAAATTTTCTAGGTGTATTTTATGACATCTCATGTCACTAATGATATTTTCAAAAGGTCAATTAGAGGCCAAATCAAGTTAAAGATTAAAATAGAACCATTTAGAGTTGATAGGATACTAAGGAATTGTCAAAATTATAAGTGTGAGGATTCTTGGAGTACATTTTATTTTTGCGCATAAAATGTGTTTTGACAATATAAAGCATAACATAGATATGCATATGATTACACTCTTATAGGAAACTAGTGAGATTCTTACATTTTTGTTGAGTCAAAATAGGTGGCAACATACCCGCAAGTACTAAAAAAATACCAAGCATTCAAAGTTGTAATGGAATATGAATCCTTCAAGGTTTCAATGAAAGAAAAAGTATTTCCAAAACTGAGATTACTAAGCTTAAAAATTTGTATACTTTAAGTGTTTCTTTTAAACTAACTTTTCAGAAATAATGGTCGCCCCTTCCCTTAGTGAGTTAGACTTCAAGGAATATAATATAGCTACCTTCAAAAGATTGAGTTGAAGTTTCTATTATAGTTGCTTGTATCATCTTTTCCATATTTTTCTTTTAGTTTTCATTCTTAAAGTAAGATAACTATTTCTAAATGCTTTATAAGTATATTTTAGGATAAATTTTAATCATCATCCTGTTGTTATTAATATTGGTTATCTTATTTGGTTTTAGTATATCAAGTACAATTAATATATAAGAAAAATTAATAGAACAATTAATAGTATTAAATGGTTAGCATATCAATGTCTTATTTCTATTTGATTTCTAACAAAGTGTCACTATTGGCATTTCTATTATTAAAGTTAATACAATAATATTTTCAAATCAATTCTTGATTAATTACACAATTTCTTAAAGTATTTGATAAATGTCTAAAATTTCTATATTTTTTGTTATTTTATCATGGTTAATTATTCTTACAAATCACCATTGGGATACAAAACCTTTATCTCAAATAAATTCACTTTTTTATATAAAATTATCACAAATACATTTCAAGCTTTACAATAATAACTCTATTCCTAAAGGATTAACACAAACAGAAATATCTTACATATTTGTCCAATTTCTATTGAGATTGTAATCCAAAGATAATTGTCGTAAAATTGACCTTCTAAACTTTTCAAAATACCCTATCCACAAAAAAATACTACTTTAAAAATTGTTCTATGGGACAATTTAGCTAATTAGTGAGGTGATGGATGATACTTTCCTTGAATATTTTATAACCTTTTTCTTTGATGTATTCTACAATGCTAGGTGCAATCTTGAATGTATCTAAATCTAGATGGTCATCTTGACAACTTGATATTGGTTTCCAAATGATGGATGGATACCACTTGAGGCTAGTCCATAAACTAAATTTTTCCTTCATTCCCCCATATATTTTCTTGCTCTTAACTAGCTGAACATTTGGATAAGCTTAGGGATGTTTTCTTCTCATTCTTAGGGTGAGATCATCCCAACAATCCTCACAATGATATTTAATATCAAGGATATAAAGTAACATTCCTATAGGCCTCAACCACTTTATTTTTGGCTACCTTAATCATCTCCATGGTTTCTATCTTTACTCTCAATCTATACATGTTGGGAAACACTACACTAATTGAGTTTGTTGAACAAAGGTTGTCATTGATGAAGAGGATTGATGTGAAAGGTTTCATTTGTGTCAAGTAACACTTGAACTATCATATATTCCCCTTGACTTATCATTTTGAGTTGTAGAGATTTGTAAAAATATATGTTATATTCCTAGTAGTATGTTGTGTGTCAAAATTTTATTATGGTTGCATACTTATCTATGTTGGTAATTGTACTGTTATATCAATCATATCACTAAATCAAGAAACATACATTATTAGTTTTATTAAGGAGTGACTACCTTCCAGAAGTTGGTGTGAATGTTGTATGCTTACAATATTATGCATGTATCTATTCACTGCAATAGTGGTGGTCCAAAAGACTATACCAAATTTGTTGAGTTTAGTATTTATCAAGTTCAATGTTTCTTAGGCCTTCCTTCTAGTGATGTTGTACGCTTTGCTGTTTGAAAGGAGAGTATGCCTACACTTGTTCTATCATATTCTAGAGTTTCCAAAGAAAATGTTCAACATGTAGAAAGATTGAAGTGACAAAAGGTTCTATGTGTTTTTTATGTCATCCAATTAGTGTTTGAGACTTGTGTGGTAATGGTTATTAGCATGGGGAATTCAAATCTTGCATGTGGTGTCAACATAGGACCTGATTAAGGTCCTTCTAGTAGTGCATGTTATCATGCTCTTTTGGCAGCAACAAAATTTTATTTTGGACCAATGTGTTACATGTTTCATGTAATTTCAATTTAGGTCCACCTTATGTCATCTTGGCTATTTGTGGATTCTTGGTTGACATAGAAGAGTGTGAATGAAATATCTTGCATAATATAATTATCAGTTGTATAGATACATTATGTGAAGCATGTCAAGTAGAATTACACCTGTGTGAAGAAAAGTTAGTTGTGGGTGTGAAATTGAAGAGAAGGTGATGAATATAAAATGTGTTGTTGTATTTCAATGTGTGCGCTAGTATCAGAAGATCATATGCAATAAGGAAGAGCGGTAGATGTAACTCTGACACGTGTATGAGATATATAGAAGATCTATAAGCATTATCTTTGTATTACGATAGGACTAGTGTTCTACCTATTCTTCTGATTCCACTGGGAATTGGTGTCTCCAATAGGTTTGTGCTTACAAATACATTAGGGGATTGTTGTCTCTAGTAGGTTGGTGCCTGCTATAGATTGTAAAATTCACTTGTAGATTTTTTCTTTGTGAGGTTGGATTTGGATAGTAGATCCAAGTAGCTATTCTCCCCATGGTTTTCTGATCTTGGGTTTCCATGCACATCTAGTGTTCTCTTATGTGTATGTGTGCTCTTGATGGTGCTTAGTTGTAGTGAAGATTCATGTTTCATGTTTAGTCATTTGTGTCCGGGTTAGTTGTGAAGAAACATGAATACATTCTGATAATTATGGTTGAGTTAAGAATCTTTGAATTTATTACATCTACTAATTCACCCCCCCCCCTTTCAATAGATTTTGTTCCCCTTAATTTGTAGCAGAACCAAGTTTCTTTGAAGAAGACAAACAACTTAAGTTAGTTTTGAGATGGCACACTCAGTTGCTTAGAAAGGATTTTCTAGAAATAAACCACCATTGTTTGATTGATACAATTTTGTATTTTGGAAAGTTAGGATGCAAACCTACTTGATGGCCCTAGGAATGGATATCTAGATTTCAATGTTAGAGGGATGTGAGATTCCTGAAAACCCTCCTAGGGGTCAAGCCAGAAAAATAGCTTGTGAAATTATTGTTAAGGTAAGGAATGTTATTTTATGTGGATTGAATAACTTTGGATTTGTGAAAGTTATGCAATGCATATTAGTGAAGGAAATATGGGGTAAATTGTAGACCAACTACGAAGGTGATAAAAAAACTCAAAGATGTAAAGCCGCAAACTCGCAAATCTTAGTTTGAAAGCCTAAAGATGAGAGAAGATGGTTATATTTTTGCATTCCTGCTCTAGCTTGATGAAGTTGTCAACTCTATTTGAGGTGTTGGTGAGGAATTGAAAGAAATGAGTGTTGTGGAAAAGATACTCAAATCTCTCCTTAGAAGGTTTTCTTCTAAAGTCGCTACAATTGAAGAAGCCAAGGATCCAAATTCTTTGAAGATGACTGAACTACATGGAATACTAACTAATTTTGAAATGATATTTTAAAGTGAAGATTTTAAAAGGATAGAGGTTGCATTCATAATATCTAAGAAGAAATATGATCAAGATTCTAATATTGGATTAGATCCAAATAAATCCAATTTTGTCATAAAGCTACAAAGAGGCTCTAGTAAGTACAAAGCCAAGTTACTTTTTAAGTCTTTTAATTACTGTCAAGTAGGACATTTTATGGCTAAGTGTCCCCATAATGATTCTAATAATTTTGAGAAAAATCATGGAAAGAAATCATTTTAGAGAAGGAATAAAGGTATGAGGAAACAAAAGAGTTTCTACACTAATGAGGAAGAAGACTACTCTACTGATGAAGAAGATGAAGATATCTCTAGAGATGAAAAATAAAAGTTTGTATTCATGGATTTTCAAATTATTGAAGAAGATGTAGAAATGAAATCTAGAAATAATGAAGATGAAGTAGATCTTATAGAATAATTTTTATGTGCTAGAAAAGAGATTAAGAGACTGAAGAAGAGAATTGCAAAAGTGTAATGTCGCAAAATTGCACCCTAGGGGTAATTTTACATTTATGCATTTAGCCTTTCATTTGATACACCTAAGTGCATTTATGATAAGAACCTTATGGATCAAAATTTCATGATTCCAACTTCATGATGACTAATGATGAACTGACAATAGTTTGCCACCACATTTCCTAAAAAATAATGTGCTAGATGCCTACACGGTGCATAGGCATCTATGTAGTGTGCTAACATCCATTTGGTTTTTCGAGTTTGAAATGTAGAATCTTGGAATCCTAACTCTTGAAACATGTACCTACAATTAGATCTCTGAGTTTAATGGCTCCTCCCACCTCTTGTAGCAACAAAACATTTCCTTTGCTCTCATTTTAGGGTTTCCTTCTCATTTTGACACTTGAATCTTTTCAATCTTTCTCTATTCTCTAGCTCTTTCTTCTTCGATCTTGCTTCTATAGTGAATCCTATTGAGCTGAGGTCCCTCCAACAGTCGAGGCTCTCTTCCTAGCATTCAACAATGTGTCCATGCATTCAAGAGGGGGTCGAGGACTATTGCTAATGCTCTCCTTTTCTTATCTATTTGTGAATCGATTACTTTGTTCACTTTACTACTTTGTGGTATAGTTTATCATCCTTGAGAAGGGATTACTTTTACCACTCCTTGTTTGTTCAGTTTGTCTACTTTTCCTATTTATCTGGTTGAACATGGAGGTGGGAACACTAAATGGGGAGTTTGACTACAACAAGCCCCAAAATAGCCCGAACATTTTTCCTCATTTGTCTTGTGTCCATGTTGTCAAAGTGAAACTTGGGGAAAGGATTCAAGCAAGTAATCATTTATAAGTCTATCCTTGGATATCCCTTTCATTTTTTATCATTTCCCACCAATTTTTTTATCTATTTTGTTGAATAGACCTCGAGTTTGAGTATGTTAGTAGGGTTAAGGCATTTTTGTTCAAGGTTCTAGTTCTTTTTTTCCTTGGATGCTAGTGCATCCCTTGGACTCCAACATATCACATTGGCATCTTGATATTGCATTGTAGTCCTTTGGTCAAGTGAAATTTCTTTTGAAGCAGAGGTCTTAAAACCCTACTCCCTCGAATTTTAAAGTATTCTTCTTGAATATTATCCCTAGAATGATCTTTGCAATTTCTTCATTCAGTAAAGCTTTAGTTAAGGGTAGTTTGCTCCCTTGGATTCTCTTGAGAACAAAGAGACTCATTAGCAACAAATCCCCTTTCTCTTATAGGGTAAACCCACAAAATAGGTTTACAATTCTAGTGAGGAAGGAAATTGCAAAATTGCTCCTATGATTTTTTTTTTCTTTTTAGGGGTTCGCGCGAACTAAGGTGTTCGAATGGACCCAAAAGGGGTTTGAATGGACCCTAGTTCAAGTGAGCCATATTAAATGGCGGGACTCATTTTTTTGCATTTTTTTATGATGAAGATAATTTGCAAGAGGGGGTTCACTCGAACTTGGGTTCATTTGAACCCCCCCTTTTCCCCCTCCCCCAATGGCACCAAATTTATATGGAATTTTTCCCATCAAAACTTGATTTGAGGATGAAAATGGAGGAGAATTCATAGACCCAACTTGATGATGGTAGTCCTTGAAACAATCTATCCATCAAATATAATTTCAATATATTTTGGTTTTATTATGTATTTGTTTTTTTAGATTGATTAAACATAGTTTTTTCATCGAAAATCAAGCTCTTTGTTCTACACATGTGGAAAAATAGTAGATTATCAAAATAAAATTTAGAAAAATATGTTCAGCCTAGGTATTGATGTCCTTGATCCAATAAAAAAAAATTGAATTTCGATACATACAAAAAAAGTTATGTTGTATACAATCTGCCTATGTCTGAATTGTAATTGGTTTGACTTCTATACTTGATTAAGAAAACAAATTCAATAAAACAATATGAAATCAAATGAACTGGTTAGATATCGTAGTTACAAATATAAATTCAAAAAGCATAGAATTTTATCCTTCATAGAAAAAAAATTATGTTGTATATGGTGAGCATCACTCTTTAAAAATGGTGTTTACTGATAAAAACTAGTTTTCAAAGGAGATGGATAAAGAAGTGCAATCTAATTCCAAAAATTTTGAAAAAAATATATTTAGAATATATAGACAAAATGTCACAAATCACTAGTTTGCATCATCTTCAAATTCCTCGTGTTTTAGCTACTATAGGTGCCTGAAAGTGAAGATTTAATTAGGAAAAATTAGTTCAGTGTCCACTTTGGCCAAAAATTGTAAACCAGTATTGTGGGATCACCGTACATTTTGGTGAACCCGAAGTGAAACATGTTGGATCTTTTTCTACAATGTTTTTATTTTTATGATAATGCCTTCTCTAAGGAAGATTTTGATATGTTGGATAATGCTCTAGATGATTTCATAGAACCATATTCCTCTACCTATATATCTTTTGAGCAAACTTCTTTTTCGCAAGTTGAAGAGTTAGTGAGTGTTGTTGTAGTCTTTGTGGCTTCTACAAGGCCTAAAGGAAACATTTTTTACTTGAATCCATCTATCCCTTCTCCTAATAAGATTCATTCCATCTGTGGAGTCCCATATTCTGATGACTCAACATACTTGTATACCAGTTTTGTATAAGTCACAAACTCTACTTCTTATAATACTGCAACACAGACATACGATACTAGAAGAAATTAGCAAAAATTGAATCAACAACCCTTTGCTCCTACACCGCCTCAACCAATCCTTCCTTCAATGCCTAAACGTTCGACTAAAGCACCTAGAGACTATGATCTTGTCGAGAAACTTCATGTTACTTTGATGAATACTCTAGTTTATCAAGGTATACTTCAGGAGGCCTTACAAAAGATCTTCTTGCCTGATTCCACTAGGCCAATGGATTTTAATGCATTTATGGCTCATATTCATGTAAATTCTCCAAATATCACATTCTATCCATAGGAACTTTCACCCTCAGATGTATAGAAGCAAGTAGACACTCTAATTATCATAGTTAGTGTTAATAGCATTGGTATTAGACGTACCCTCATTGACATCGATTCAACTCTCAACATTTGTGGTATGGATCTATTGCCTAAGATCAATTTTGATTCTTCTTCTTTAGCTACTTCTTCTCTATGCATTCATGTATTTGGTAACATTGGTCATCAAGTTCTGGGAACCATAATCTTACCTTTAAAGCTAGGACCCATTACCTTTCCCACTCTAGTTTATGTGATGCCTAGCCCTTTAGCTTATAATCTTCTCCTAGGAAGACCTCGGATTCATGCTATGGGAGTTGTGACCTGTACTCTACATTGGTCTTCAAATTTTGTAGCTAACAATCAACTTGTCATGATTAAGGTTGAACTTGAAGTTGTCCACCTATGTGAGTTGGTTGTTGCTGGTTGGGCCTTAGTTTTTTCCACTCTTAAGAATTGTATTATGTCACTAACCTCTGATGTGATGACATGTTCCTTGGAAGTACCATCTATGGAGATTTTTCCCAAATTGAATGTCCTTAAAGAGAAGCAACCTAAAGTAGAAAGTCCTAAGTCTTCCCCATTTACTTCTTCTTAATCGAATTAATTTCTTGGTCATGATTGGGGAGCCTTAAAATTCTTTGAATTATTCATTGGAGAATACAAAGTGAATCTCGTCCACCTCGATCTTCTAATAACTTCAAATACCTTTACTAATAAATTTGATGAACCTCTTACCAAGAAGGAAATTTTTGATACTACCCAAGAACTCAACTATTCCCCCATTTACAAGGATGATCAAAATTTTGTTGGGGAGTTTAACATTTGTGACTTCTATGAGAAGGATGGTTGTAGTCTTGTAGACATGTTTGACACTCATTGACATAATGACGCTCTCTATGTGGAACCACCTCCTTCAAAGGCTTTACAAATGCATTATGACCCTACATATAGGATCATTTCTACATATGGTTATGGGCATAAGGATCTTGGATGTATTGAAAAAGGAATTCAATTCCCTATCCATTTTAAGCCTCATAAGTGCAATTTTGGTTTGGGATGCTCTATTGAACAATCTAGACATTTAAACCATTGTGGAGTGTTAACATTATTTTGGTCAAACCTCTCAACTTAGTCCATCCTAAACTAATAGAGGATAAAATATAACCTAACAAAGTTCCTCTAGAGGTATTTTCCTCAAAAGAAGAGTTGGATGAATTCTTAGGTGCCTATTCCCACTTTCCTTTCTTTCACCATAATCGACGATTTTTGTATCACTTGAATAAGAAAGCATACTTCATAGAATCTATTTTGAATATGAACAAGGAGGCTTCTCTATCTAACATCAATGATGGTGTCTCGATACCTCATCCCAAATACTGTAGTCCTCTCCTTAAAGGGGATACTACTAAAGTTTTTATGGACCCTAAATCCTTTGAAAAGGTGATTAAGATTAGAAAATTCCTTTCTTTTGAAGAAGCTAAGGAGCACTCGAACCTCTTACATTCCCATCCCAATATCTTTGTTGGTCGTATGAGAACATGTCTAGTATTAATGAGTCTATAGTGGTTCGCAATATTATTTTATGTCTCAATGCCAAGCCTGTTAAGCAAAAATATAAAAGATCAATCCCAAGGATTCTTTGTTTCTTAAGACTAAGATAGAGAAGCTATTAAAAGCATGCTTTATCCATCTGATTGATTATTTTCCTTGGATATTGAATTTTTTTTTGTTAGTAAACTCGATGGTCATATCTGTATATGAATTGACTTTTATCACCTTAATAAGGCTTCTCTTAAAGATGATTTTTTGTTGCCTATATTAGCAACTCAAGGGCAGACAACTGAGAGGGGGGGTGAATCAGTTGTCATGGAATCATAAACTTATTCAACTTATTAACCTTCATTTCAGATTTGATCATTAATCATGAAAGCATAAATGAGCAACACATCAGAAGCACACATAACACCAATATTTTTACATGGAAACCCTGTTAGGGGAAAAACCATAGTGGAGGTCAATCCACAAGATTATACCCTGTTAAAAGTATAAATAAATATGAATGGGGAATGTACATGCATTCACGCACACTGCTTAGAGCTCACTGCTCAAATACAACAAGGCTTATTTCCCAAGGAAGACACACTGTCTTATAGAAATATTCGATTAAAACCATCTAGATTTGAACTGAGAAAATAGCATTTGCTAATGCCTGGTTATAGTTTCGGTTAAGCACATGAAAACTTCTTCACTCTTCTTCACTCTCTACTCTGCTTTTGAATGATTTGAACTTTATTCGCACACATGACTCATACAATTCGCATTCACACCTCTTCCACACTTCAAAAAATTTCTCTTATATATCCACAACAAGAAATTACATTGCTATAAGTCGGCCACAAAAAGATAATAAAATAATTACAAACAATCGGCCCAAAAAAAATAAATATTATTCATGCGAATCAACCAAGGTTTTCCATAACATAGTGAAGATTAAGTAACATCTCGAGCATGAAAACACTTCAATTAATTTCTCTTCGAAGATCTAACACCTTAATGCGGCCAAGAACATGAAAAACATGAACAACATAAAATATTGGATCACGAGCACAATTATCAATGGGATATTACAAAGATAGAGAATGAACTAGAAACATCAAAATCATCATGAAGCACTAGAGAAGCATCCACAAGTAAACTTAAAGTGTATAATTGGGAACACTAACTGAGGCGACAAAAAACATTAGAATGAAAATCACCGCCTCGATCAACTCTTCATGTGGATCTCAGGCTCAATTTGGATAAACTAGACATACTCAACAAGAAACCCTTTAGTCCAAAACTTCATAATAGAAACTTCTTGAACACAGACAGAGAGACTTCACTTCACCATTGACAACTGTGGCACTTCTTATTACAATTTTCTCAATATCCTCGACATATACAACTTCTATGCAACAATGCTAATAGTGTTGACATTAATGACAACCACATATCAACAACACAACCACAGATCAACAATCTCCTCCTTTTGCATTGATGGCAACACAAGATGTGAAAAACATATTACAACTTCGCTTACTCTTCCTTTATGTTCTGACTTTTCTTTCCTCACATGATCTTCTCCCTAGATAATCAGCAGTTTGTTTTTCACATTACTCTTCTCCCTCTTTGACATCAATGAGAAAGATCTCTTCAATACAAGATCTGAACCACATATCTAAACTTCTAAACATTTGAGCATCTAACTACTCCCCCTGAGTAGTATCCACCACAACATAAATCTGGATGAAAATATGATCATGAAATGTGTGGATTTGATGCAAAGCAATGCATCAGTTCTTATTAGGAGGGATAATCACCCCTAACTTCCCTCTGAGATACTCAAAGGTATCCTTAGGCAATAGCTTTGTAAATATATCTGAAATCTTCTCCTTGGTAGGCACATACTCCAATTTGACTTCCTTTTCACTTACCTTCTCTCTCAAAAAGTGAAATTTGATAGATATTTGCTTGGTCTTTGAATGTAGCACTAGATTCTTGGAAATGTTAATAGCACTTGAGTTATCGCAGAATATAACAATAGTCTCATCATACACAACTCTATATCCTTCAGCATTTGTTTCATCCATAGTACTTGAGTACAATTGTTAGCAGTAGCAATGTATTCTGCCTCTGTAGTAGATAAGGAAATGGCATTTTTCTTCTTGCTTAACCATGAAATTAGCTTCTTTCCCAAGAAAAATGCTCTACCACTAGTACTTTTCCTATCATTCACATCTCCTACCCAATCAGCATCAGTAAAGGCACTCAAAGTAAGATCATCATCTTTAGTATACCATAGACCAAAATCAATTGTCCCTTTCAAGTATCTGAAAATTCTCTTCACAACAATCACATGAGATTCTTTAGGATCAGCTTGAAATCTAGCAACAATACATATAACATTCATGATATCAAGCCTAGTTTGAGTCAAATAAAGCAATCCACCAATCATTGATCTATATCTTTTTTATTTTCCTTTAGAGAATCATCATCAGTTGTCAGCTTGCATTCGTCACTATGGTTGTACCAATAAGCTTTGAGTCTTCCATACTAAATTTCTTCAGCAATTCTTTCACATACTTGGACTGAGATTTAAAAATCCCTTTATCTAACTGAGTAATTTTCAATCCCAAGAATAATTTCATCTCTCCAATCATTGACATTTCAAATTCGTTCTGCATTTCATTAGCAAAATTCATGCACAAGCTATCATCTCCTCCAAATATGATATCATCAATAAAAAGTTCCACAATCAAATCTTTATCATCATTCTTGAAGTACATATTACTATCAGTAGTACCTTTGTTAAATCCAAGTTTCACCAAGTACTTATCCAATCTAGGATACCATGATCTATGGGCTTGCTTAAGACTACGCAATGCTTTCTTCAATTGACACACCATATCTTCCTAATGAGTCAACTAGAATCCATCAGGTTTCTCAACATATACCTCTTCTTCCAATTCGCCATTTATAAAAGAAAACTTGACATCCATTTGATAAACCTTGTAGTCTTTATAAGTATCATAAGTAAGAAACAATCTCACAACTTCAATTCTAGCAACAGGGGCAAAGGTTTCTTCAAAATCAATACCTTCCATTTGAGAATATCCCTTACAAACTAGTCTTTATTGTTTCTAACCACTTCACCTTGTTCATTTAGTTTTCTTCTAAAGACCCATTTAGTTCTAATTGCATTCTTATCCTTAGGTCTAGGAACGAGAATCCATGTATCATTCTCTTCAGTCTCTTCTGATCTCTCTTTTGTTCTTCCATCAATTTCTCCTTTTTCTTGATTTTCTTGATTCACCAAACTGATTTCAACTTGACTTCAGTCTGACCTTGCTTTCCTTCACTTGTACTGTCATTCTGATCATCAAAATCATATTCACAGTTCTAGATAGTGCAGCTATGTCTTCATCAACCTTAACATTTTCACTTTCAACCATTTTCTTCAATCTTTTGTTTTTGATAAAGTATCATTTTAGGGTTGTTCTCACAAAGATCAAGGGCCAATAGAGTCCAAGATTAAAAAGAAACAAAACAAAATACCAAACCAAAAAGAGACATGGACTAACACAGGACCAAAAAAACCAGAACTACTGGCATTCTCCCAGTTCTTTGATATAAGCTTAACCAAATCATCACCGATCCACTCCTGGTGGTCTTCAGTTTTTTTCATCTCCATCTCATCCTTCATGATAGTCGATAGGGTACTAGTGACAGTGAACTAATTTGACCGTGAATCGGGTCAAACCATTAAATTTTTTGTCCATTTTTTCTATTCTTTCTTTCAGTACACTGAGCTCCTCCCTGCTACCCGTAGTGTAGTCAATGTCGTTCTGCTCAATATCCAGTAGTTCTGATGAGTGAGAGGCCAAAACCTCCTTCTGATCTTTACCCTTGTCAGGAATGGATGAGGGACCTTTGGCTTTCACACCTTCCTCACCTTCTGACACCTCTTCAACTCTGCTATCTTTGTTGTCCAACAACTCCTCTTCAGTGTCCAAATCCCTAACCTGCACTTTTTTCTTGTTCTTTGCCAACCTACCAGATCATTGAATGATGGCATCACATCCAATAACCACAGTCTCTGCAGCCACCGTATCACCCAATGAGTCCTTTCTCACAACATTTTTCCCTTTATTTGGAGGCTCCTTCTCCTCCTTACCTTTCTTTTTCAGGGAAAGCTTACTGGAATTCTTAGCAGGGGTAGACTTGAGGTCACAAGCTAGCCGCCACACTGGTTTCATTAGCTTCCTCAATAACCTTAAGTTTTTTGGTAGAATGTTTAGGTTTTTGAGAATCAGCAGGGACTGGGTGACTCTTCTTGATAGGGCCTTTAGATTCGGCTGGAGATAAGTTGGTCTCAATGGGGGGCTCAATTTCCTTAATTCAGATGGCCGAAATGGGTTTTAGAGGGCATAAAGCTTGATGAAAGTGGTAGAGTCTTAGGATAAGACCCTGGTGGAGTGGTAGGGGAGTAGGTTCAATGGGATTTAAAGCAGTAGACTCCACACATTTTTTGACTAAGTTTTCAAGGTCCATTAGCAGAAAAAAGGGAAAGCTCAGTAAAAATTTATGCCTAGGGTTTTTTAACAAGGGAAAATGGTAGAAGTAATAGGTCTTGTACCTTCCTTCTAGTGTGACATATTTCATCCACGCAAGACACACCTGGTTCCATGGCTGACGAAGAGCCTCCCATTCAAACCCAGATTGGTTGTGCACCAGATTCTCATTTCCCACAAAGAATTTTTCCATACTAGCATTGCCCTGGGTCTTTGAATGTTTAGGATGCTTCATGCCAGAGCACTATAGACCCATCACCTATGCAATCACTTCCTCATCCACCATAAAGGAGATTCCTCCCAGAGACACATGTCGATTCTTCCAAGAGTTGATGAACTAAGTTGACAGATTAGGGTCATGGCCCACAAGTCTGTCCATCAGAGGAGCACTACCACCTTTGACATAAATGTGCCAGACCAGGAAATCCTTGCAAAATTCATTTCAATTATTTGGCTTTGTCTGCATCCTATCACCCCCCATGATTCTGCACTATGCACAGTATAAATAGGAACCCTAAAAAAATAGAATGTTAGAGATAATTGCAAGGTGAAAAATCACCCGCATAATAAGGAATTTAAGCCATAAATGGAAATCTTTGGGAGTCAAGCCTAAGGACAGATCACATGCATGAGTAAATAATTTCCCTAAAATAATCTTAGCAAATTCATTAATGAGAATTTCCTCGCATAAATGGCTAAGCAAAAAGGACATGATCAGCAGGGAAGGATTCCTTCCACATAGCATAAATACTGAAATCTAGGCAGGATAGCCATGGGGCCATAGTTAGAAATATCTAAATTGATAGCATTTAAGGGTTGGTCAACTTTAGTTATACCACAAATAGAAGCTATAAGGCGTGAAACCAAAATAGTGGATAAAGAAAGGCCAAAAAGGAACTTTGTCTCATAATTACAAGTCACATCAAAATCAAAAAAAAGAATTTGAAAATCCATGATCTTAAGTAAATCCCCATAAGGAGATTACAAAATTTATGGACCAGCTTAGAATTAATCATTTGGTACTTGTCGTAGCAAAACATGGTTTCCTTTTTCCAAATGAGCTTCATCCTATAATTTGAAAAAATCCACTTGTTATCCATCCCATCAATACAACTAATCATCCATCTCATAAAAAAAATAAGACCACATAGCCCAACAAAAGAGTATGTGGATCCCCTAGAAATCCAGCTAAGCACATGTTGTGTTCTCATCATGGGTCAAGTAATGGATTTGTACCTTCACTATAATACTTTGAATATTAGGTGGAAGTAAACTTAAATCACGCTAGCATTTGGACAATTTCCAATGAGAACCAAAATTGGCTAAGCCGTCAGCCTCTTGGTTCCCCTCTCTGTAAATATCCTAGCCACCTTTTTATTTTAATTTTGACAAAAGGAATCTAATGTCAAGAAAAATATCCTTAGTGTTCCACCATAGTATCCTATCAAATTTAATAGCATCAATAATAGACTTAGAGTCACCTTCAATGCGCAGGTTCTTGATCCCCAAGGAAAGAACTATTTGTAAGCCCTTTAATAGCTCTCTAGCTTTCGCTATCATAGAAGAATGAAGACCAATCCCCCCAGCATAACCAGCCACCAACTTTCCTCTATGATCCTTGATCACACCTCCTATACTTTCTCTACCTAGGTTTCCCTTGGTAGCCCCATCAAATTTTAGTTTAAACCAGCCCCTATCAGGGGGTTTCCAAATAGTGGCTCTCCTAGTTAGAATTTTGGAGTTGTCATACGAATTGGCATCCAGGTTCTGATGCCAAGATTTAACTATGCTTATTTCCATCTCAGTATCACCTTATCCAACGTTTTCCCTTTGAAGAGAGATATATTTTTTTCAATGAGCTGAGCTCCTATACCAAACACCTCTTTCAAATTCATCTCAGTGTTCTTGAAGATCCTTTTGTTCCTCTCTTTCCATAAGCACTAGCATATAATGGGACCAACTTGGTTTCGTATTTCACTAGTTAACGGATGGGTAAATGGTCCAGAACAACTCAAAATAAAGGATGTGATGTCCTTACACATAATCCACTATATCCCCAGCTTTCCAAAATCCAACTCCCACACCTTAGCAGCAAAGGGGCAATGTAACAGTAGATGATCAACCGATTCTTCATTGCATTTACACAAAAGGAATCTGTTGGGGATCTCAAATCCCCTTTTCCTTAGATTATGTTGATTAAGAATTTTGTTATGACATACAATCCACCAAAAGAAGTTAACTTTTGGTATCATGTATTTATTCCAAACCTTTTTCCATAGATTACTGACCACACCCTGATTAGTAAGTTGACTGTAAGCAGATTTAATAGTAAGATCACCTTGATTATCATCGATCTAGAAGAATTCATCCCCATGATGAGAAGGGGGTATATTGGTGAGAGAGAGTAACTCCTATAGCCTCTTGGCTAGAAGACACAAATTAGGGGATAAAGGACAGCAAAGGCTAATGTCATTCCATTTCCTAGCTCTCAAGGGTCCAAAAAGATGATCACTAATATATACACCAAACACTTGTTGAGCCCGACCCTTAAAAAACCTGAACTCAGAAAATTCCAGCAAGGAGTCAAGTAACCAAGAATCCTCCCAAAATATGATTTTATTACCATTACCTAGCTTCCATTTGATCCTATTCCTCATAAGGTCCTGAAGACTACAAATACCCTTCCAAATCAAGGATCCCGTAGGGTGGGCCTCCAAAAGGCATTCAATCAATGGTCGGTTCAAAAGGTATTTTGCATTCATTATCTCACACTAGTCCTTCCTATCCCTCAGATGATCCCAACCCACTTTGTCCATAAGAGCTTTATTAGAATTAGAAATGGTTCTTATCCCAAGACCACCACAACATTTTGGTTGACAAACCTTATCCCATTTAACCAAAGTGAGTTTCTTTTTTCCTCAGTGCCCGACCAGGGGAAAGACCTTTAACACTAGTAGGCCTTACCTTTAGTAGTGTAACCTAGAAAGATTCCTTCATCACTCCTGGCATCAAAATTTCCTATATCTTCATCTCTTTTGATATAACACTTGCTTCCAAAGATTTTGAAATATCTCACAGTAGGCTTTTGACTAGTCCATAGTTCAAAACGAGTCTTACCAGTATCGCCTTTGATTTGTACTCGGTTAAGTATGTACACAACAGTAATCACAGCTTCTCTATAGTAGATATGATGCACATTTCCTTCCAACATCATAGTTCTAGCCGCATCTAGAATTGTTATGTTCTTCCTTTCCACAACTCCATTCTATTGAGGGGTCCATGGTGCAAATAATTGTCTCTTTATTCCATTCTCTTCACAAAAAGAATTAAACGCACCAGAAGTGAATTCTCCACCTCTATCTGATCTCATACACTTAATCTTCAAACCAGTCTTTGTCTCAACCATAGCCTTAAAGATCTTGAACTTTTATAGAGATTTAGATTTCTCCCTTAAGAAAGTAGCCCACATCATCCTTGAATAATCATCAATAAGCAACATGAAGTATCTATAACCTTGTAAACTTCTAGTTCTAGCAAGACCACATAAATCAGTATGCACAAGTTCCAACAATCTATTTGATTTTTGTTGTTTACTTTGAAATTAAATTCGTGTCTTCTTTCCTAACTGACATTCTTTGCATATGGAATTAGTAGGTTTCATGAGCTTAGGAAGATCTCTCATAGCTTTAGTGGAAATTATCTTGACAATGTTATCAAATTTAACGACACATTCTCCTACGCCATAACCAACTCTCATCAACTTGAGCAATCAAACAACTTTTACTACCAGCATTCAGATGAAAGATATTATCTTTTGTTTGTGTACCTGATGCAATCACATTTCCAGAATTTCTCAATATTTTGCACTTACCATCCATGAACTGAAGATTGTATCCCTTATCAGCCATTTGACCAACACTTAAAATATTATGCTTCAAACCTTCAACATACAAGACATCTTAAAATATTATGCTTCAAACCTTCAACATACAAGACATCATTAGTGTTATGCTTACCATCAAGATAAATGCATCCTCTTCCACATATCACACTAGCTTTGTTATCACGAAATCTCACAACACCTCCATAATACTTCTCCAAATTCACAAACTTACTTTTATCTCCTGTCATATGATGAGAACAACCACTGTCAATTACCCATTCATCTTTCTCTTCAACTCGAGCAGCTAGGGATTTCTCCACATTTGTACAACTAGCAGATTCAATAGACACGAGATTATTTTCCTTGATAGCAATAAACATAAATTCATCTTCACTTGCATTTCCTCTTTCAGATTCATCATTTGTTACACCTTCATCAACAACATAGTAACACTTCTTTTGGAATTTAGGCTTGTTAAATATTGGCTTGGAAACTCTCTCAGGACACCTTGATGCAAAATGACATATCTTATTGCAAGAGAAACATTTAATAAGCAACTTTCCCTTATACTTACCTTGTCCTCTGGCTTATATTTTCACAATAAATGCTTCAAGTTCTTCAAGCTCTCTTTCTTCTTCATCCAGTTGTTTCATTTCATCCTCATACTTGAATGTCTTTATTGATAAACTTTCACCTGGATCTTATCTTTGTCTATCTCTTCCAGAAGTAGTAGCCTTAAATGTAGATTCAACCTTTGGAAGGGCATCACCAAATTCACTCAACTCAAAAGCAGTAAGCTTAGTAATCAACATATCTCTGGTAACATTTGTCACAGTTTGGAGTTCTTCAATAGCACTAGCCTTGACTTTGTAAGAATCAGGCAAAGATCTAAGCAATTTCGCAACAATCTCTGATTCGTCTATCTGTCCACCAGCACATCTGATACAACACACAAGTTCATTTACTCTTTGCATGAATGTAGTAACATTTTCATCATCACCCATTTTCAACTTTTCATATTTTCCTTTCAGACTTTGTAGCTTACAATCTTGTATGTCACATACATTGCTTCCATATGAACTAAAGGTACCATGTGTTAATGAAGCAACCATGATATAGTTAACCCACAAGTATAGGTGTCGAAGGAAAATATCTAAATGTTCATAATAAATTAAGTGAAGAACATCAATTGTTATTGGAAAACTTATTAAGGACCCATCAACATGCATTTGTGTTGGATTATCATGATATGAAGGGATTGGACCCTAAATTTTGTACACACAAGATTTATATCAGAGATTATTGCACCCCAGTAAGATAGCCACAAAGAAGAATTAACCTTGCACTAAGAGAAATTGTGAAAGGGGAACTGCAAAAATTACTAATGCAGGATTTATCTATCCCATTTTAGATAGTCAGTGGTGTCTCCATTAGTGATTGTACCCAAGAAAGGAGGGAAATGGCTAGTTTTTGTTGATTTCATGGAACTTAATGTTTGCACCAAGAAGGACCACTTTCCCTTACCCTTCATTGATCATGTTTTGACACACTTGTGGGTGAGTTATGTTTTTCTTTCTCGATAGATTTAACTGTTGCAACCAGATCCAAATTGCACCAGAGGACTATGAGAAGACCACGTTTACCTTTCCTTGGGGGTGTTATGCCTATTTGGTACTCCCATTTGGCTTATGCAATGTAGCTGCAACTTTTTAGAGGGCAGTCATTAGTATATTTTTAGACATTTCTCATGATTGCATAGAAATTTATATGGATGACTTTGCCACTTATGGTGTTGATTTTAATCAAGCATTGGAAATTCTCAGGAGATTCCTATAGAGATTTGAAGACCAAAACTTGTCCTTAAACAATGAAAAGTGCTTCATGATGATGCAGTAATGTGTAGTTCTTGGCCACTACATCTCCCACAAGGGAATTCAAGTAGATCTTGCAAAGATTGAGGTAATCATAAATCTGCCCACACTTGCAAAACAAAAGGATGTTAGGAGTTTCTTGGGCGCAGATATTATAGGTGTTTCATCTAGGATTTCAGCAAGGTAGTAGCACCATTGTATACTCTTCTCACTAAAGATGTTGAATTTTAGTGGACTAGAGCTTGTGACAAGGCATTTTCTGACTTGAAGGTAGCTTTGACTCATGCTCCTATACTCAAGTGGCCTAATTGGGAGCTTCCTTTCCACATCCATACTGATGCATTAGATTATTCCATAGGAGCGGTCTTAGGATAGAAAGGATTTGTTGAAATGTCATTTAATTTGTCGCAATAATTTCCAAGGAGCTAAATTCAACTATATAGTGATAGCTAAAGAAATGTTGGCGAATCTATGCATTGAATAAATTCAAACATTACAATGGGTTACCAAATTTTTGTGTATATTGATCATGTATCCATTAATTCTATAAATAAACCTTGATCACAGTAGTTGGGGATGTATTGTTGATGCAGAGTTTGATGTAACCATTGTGATAAGTTGTAGCCTGTTGTTGCATATTTTCAAGGTTGACTACATCAAGATAATCATTTTATAGATGACTCTTTTCCTGATGAACATCTATTCTCCCTCAGTATACAAACACCTTGGTATGCTGACATAGGCAATTATTTGGTCTTAGGTAGAGTTCCTTCACCTCTCCAAAGAGAAAAGGGAACCTTACGAAAATATTCCTTCTCTTGGATTGTTTGATATTTTTACTAGACCGGACCATGTCATGAGGAGATGTGTAAGAGAAGATGAGACATATGGCATTTTGCATGCATGCCACAATGAACCATGTGGAGGACACTTTGCAGCCAAGAGGACAGCAATGAAGATTTTGAACACTGGATATTACTGGCCAACACTTCACAAGGATGTGGGAAGGTATACCATAAAATGTGATAGATGTCAAAGAATGGGCAGACCAACCAGATCTGATAAGATGCCACTTTTCTCTCAAGTAGTAATCACTCCCTTTGACAAGTGGGGATTGGATTTTTTGGTACCCATTGACTCTCCATCAAATGGTAAGCCTTATATATTGGTATGCACTATTATGTGAGAAAGTGGGTAGAAGTTAAGGCCATGAAGCATGCAAGAGATAATAAGGTTGCAAAATTTCTTTATTTGGAGATTTTCACAAGATATGGAGTTCCAAGTATATATAACTAATCAAGGCTCAATTCACATCAGCCCTTGTTGCAACACTAGTCAATGAGTACAACATAAGGTACAGGAAGTCTACTCCTTATCACCCCTAGGCTAATGGCCAAGTTGAGGTGACCAACAGAGAAATTGAAGCCATTCTAACCAAAATAGTAGCTATTCATAGAAAGGATTAGGCAAATAGATTACCAGAAGTTGTTCAGCTCTATAGGACTACCTAGAAAAAAACTACAAGATACACTCCATTTGTGTTTTTTTATGGAAAGATAGCCATGATTCCTATTGAATTTGAATATAAGACTCTTTGGACTATAGTAGATTTGGGGATGGATATTTCTAAGGCATAGAGAGAAAGAATCATGAAGCTAAATGCTTTGGATGAGATAATAAGAGTAGCCCTACATCATATAGAGGTAGTGCAGAATCAGTGAATCAAGTAGCATGACAAATTTATCAAGGACAAGAAATTGCAACCAGGAGATTGGGCCCTGCTCTATGACTCAAGATATCAGAACAATGCAGGAAAATTGCAAACAAGGTGGCTAGGACCATATGAAGTTGTTGAGGTCTTTCCTAATGGAGTTGTTCAGCTTACTACCATTGACCCAGTCAGATTCAAATTACTTTTCAATGGTCATTGCCTCATATTATATCGCAATCCAACTTCCAAAGAAGAGTTCCTGCAGCAATTCACCCAGCATTTAACACCCGAGCTTCCTGCAGCCAAAGCAAGTGGACCTGTGTCCCTCCTTCTTGCTAATTAAGGTACGTACTTGTCATAATAAAGACTTCCGCTCTTGTGGAAGTCCATTTCTTCACCCATCCGCCCATTCACCTATTCATCACCACCTTTCTCTCTCTTCTATCACTTCATTCCACCTCATCTCATTCCACTTCATTTTCGTTAATTACTCAATTTATTCCCTAAAAAGGCGAATGGTACTTTCTCCATGATCTTTGCAACAAATCCTCTGCACATTCAGGTTTGTGCACATTAATTGCTATATTTTAATCATCTTTTAAGTGCATTCATTTCATCATTGTACATTAGTATAGATTTTCACATAACATGTCAGTATTCTATATCAAATCACCACTCCCATCCCGCATGTGCAGACACATGTTCAAATTTGGGTTGGGGGGAAAGAAAAAGATGTGAATATATTTCCCATGTGTCAATTTATGCTAGGATGTGTCACAAAATTTAAATGAGCTGATTTGAAATATGAGTGAGAGGACAGCCCGTATGTGTGAAGTGACACTAACAACAGATGCCATTTCTTCCCATCATAATTCTCCATTATCACTCCTTTTCTTACCATTATTGACCCTGTCGTAATCCTGAGTTATAAGAAAAAATGTAAAACAAAAGAAAGGGAAAATTCAATCGATATTGGCACTAGAAATTTAGCAGGCATTGCAGGAAGGCATTTGGTTTTTAGGCAAGAATTATAGGAAGGAAATTTTGCATAGTGATAGTTGATTGCAGACAATGGGAGGAGGGCTCATTCAAAATGAGCCCTTGGTTCGTGATGTTTTATTGCAAAATGCACAATGCCTGGCCGAATTTAGAAACTATGGATGGTTAGATTACTTCCTGAAGCTAGATGATTTTGATGAAAGCATTGCACTTGAATTCACCCAGACATTTTCTGAAGGAAAAGCCATAGTAAAAGGGTTGGAGGTTGTGTAAAATGAGGAAAGAAATGCAGAGGTTATAGGGTTACCTATTGATGGTGAACATTAACCTACCTCTAGAGATGCCAGGTCAAATAGGGCTGAATTTATAGTACATGGTGACCCTCTAATCAGTGTGGATAAACAAGGTGGAAAAAGAACCTCTTTGCCCAAACCATGGAAATAGGCAGCCATCTACATTATAAGGTATCTCACCTGTGAAGGTTGTCTGTCAAACCTGCATTCAATGCATTTCAAACTCTTGAGTCACATGAGGCACATGAGGAGGATGAATGTGCCTAACGTGCTATACAATCTTCTCTCAATCATGGCAGTCAAGACCCTAAAAGGTAGTGACAATTTTGTTTCCCACCATTGTCTAATTAAATTGCTAGTTGAAAAGTCTCTACATGATGTGTCTGGAATGACTTGAGAAGAATTTATAAATTTTGATCAAATTAGACCTGATCACTTGCAACCTATGGTTTTTCCTCAACCTCATAGGTCTATCAGGAGATTGAGCATGGCTAAATCCACTCATGGTGCTTCAACCTCTAGCATAGGCCCTAATATAAACCCTCCTACAGTAGAAGAAACCATAGAAATTAGTTCTTCTAGAACAGAGTACTCAGAAAAAGAAAGCTCCTCCTTAGATTTTGATGATGATGTTCCACTTAGCACCCTCATGAAAACTAGGGCACAGAAGAGAGAAGTAAAAATGAGAAAAGGAAAGGCCAAAAGGAAACTAGAAGAAGGAAATGTGCCAAGTTCTAAGAAGAGGAAGGTTGACACTGTTCATCCTGCAGCCAAAGAAAAATGTGAGAGCCCTCCCAGGAAATCAAGACCAGCTGGGCCAGTGATTGTACACCTCCATAGGAAATCCCTAAGCCTAGCAATACATCACATGAGGACCCTAAAGCTCCAATGGGGTAGGAGAATGTTGAAGAAGAAGACATATTTTGGAGTGAAACAAATATAACACTGGCCAATCTTGCTAACATTATAGAAGAGTTTGATGAAAATCAGGATTTCCTGTAGCGTGAGCAAGAAGTCCTGTAGCAAGAGGTCCTACAGCAATAGCGAGAACCAGAGTAGGAGTTCCTATAGCCACAACAAAAACAATAACAAGAACCCCTGCAGTAAAAAGTGGGAAAAGAAGCAGTACCCCCATAGCTAGAGACAACTGGACAACCTGACTCCATGCAGATAGTACTGTATGAGAAGCAACCATCAACAAAAATAGTGGTAGGAATTCATAATACTCCTGATTTTACGGTACAAATAGAAATTTTTAATTTATGGAAAGAAATACAAAGGAGGGAGGAAGAATGGAAAAACGAAAAGAAGAAATTGAAAAATGAAATACAAAAGAGGGATGAGGAGATTGAAGATAAAGATGCGGAAATTTCCACCCTGAAGAAGAGGGTGGATGATATGGTAACCTTGCTACCATAGATTTTGGAATGTATGACCCCTCCAAGGGTCTCTGCTCTGCACTTGAAAGAGAAATATCTCTCTTTTAAGCTATCCAGGATTGTCTCAAGTTTGAATCCTTCTATTGACACTCCTAATGAATTTTTAATGTTTATTGAACTGCCTCGCCTAAAATGAAGAATTTGTTATGTGAGTTTTATTTGCATAATTATGTTGTAACTCAAGACCATGATTGGAATCTATTGTTGTATTTTGGGGATTTCTAATTAAGTTCATTTATGTCTTGGGTGCAAAATGAAATTAGTTGGGGACAACAACATGGAGCTTATTAGCAATTAGAGTCTAACATCCCTCTGCCCATTAGGGCTAAATCAAGCAACCCAAAGCATATTTATAGAGAATGGATCAAAATGCTTCTCAGACCTAGTTATGACAATAGGATCATGCCTTGGATTGAGATAGTTTACAATGAGTACGAGGTAAAGGCAGCAGCAAAGGAGAAAATTATGAGAAGATACCTATCCCAAAGATGGAATAGCCTAACTGATGAGCTGAAACAAGCTAAACCTCATTCCATATACAATTATGCTACAACACTAAAAAGGATTGATAGGTATATTCAAATTGGGAGAACGAATGGGCGATTTTGGCTTCCCCTAACTTTCTAGCCACCCATTCTCATGTGGTTCATGCCAAACTTCAGGTTCTACCAGTATGACATTGTTGCAGAAAAATAGAGATGGAGTAGATTGGACAGATTGGGAAGATTCTATTGGGACCCTAATTCACACTCAGCATCCACTGATGTTGGATAGCTATCAGTTGCAAATTTCAAATCTTTGACCAAGTAGAAGAACAACCCTTCCCTTGCTGGAGGACAAACAAAATGTTAGGTTGGGGGAGTGATGAGCCTAGTTTTTGGTCCGATTTTGATTAAAATCTATAGTTTATTTGTTGGAATTTGTCATGGACTTTGATGTTAAATGTTGATAATGTTTCCCTCAAACCATAGACATTGGGTTCAATCCTATTTCTACAAGTTTTAATGAAATTGGCATATTATGTGGATTATCTATATTGATTTTACATGTGGTTAATGAATGTTCCATAAGGTGGTTATAGATATGCAGTTATTGTGCATACTGACATTGCCATACAGATTTAATTTGAGGATGCTAAGTTGAGGAAGAAACCACCAACTGGGCATGCACCATAATGTCCAGCAAAAGGAATCACTCAAAGGTCAAAGGAGGTCGACAATAGAAGATTCCTCATGCAACTGAATGTAACCACCTTGTAGTGGACTTTAATGATTGAGCAAATGTGAGTGTTATTGTTGTGCTAAATATGTGTTTGGACCTACATGTCTAACTAGATTCCATGCATGCATAACTGTTGCCTCTCTACTTTCTTTGTTTTCCCTAAATGGTGTCCTCCTAGTCGTGGAGTTGATTTCCTTGTCTAGTTGATAGCATAAATAAGGATCTGATGCTCCCTCTTAAGGGGTTGCACAATTCGATATTGTACTTTCACTCTCAAGTTTTTAGTAATACAGATACATTACTCTTTTGTACTCATGATTTACAGTGAATAAAATAAAGTTTTGAGTTTGAGCATCTGAGTCTTTATTAGTTTTAGAAGATACTTATCAAAGGGGGCCCACTTGGTGAGTAATATATCCTCTTAGTTTAGTATTAGTTTAGTATTACTTGTTTTTTAATAATTAGTTAGAAATCTAGCACTGACTATTCCTACAGCCACTAGAATTCCATTTTGTGACTATTCCTCCAGCCAAAGCAGATAGAGTAGTGCCCTATTTTTTGCTTATATTTTCATTTCTGCTATACATTTTACTTTTATGTAGTTGTTGATTGATGATTGGCATTTATGGTATTCCCTTCTAAGCAATTTACATTTAGTATTGTGAGTTATTTAGTTGTAGAATGAAAATGGGTACTTTGGGTTCCTAGTGCACATACTGTGCTGACCCATTTCAAGTTCATGTCCTTGGGTTAACAAGTTAAATGCACCTTCATGATGATTAAAATATATATTCAGGTTAGATGTCCAATCTCTGAATCATGGATGTAAGGTCTTAGTTATTAAATCATTGTAGGAGTCCAACCGAGGGATTAGGGTAGAGAGTTTACGAAGTGTGTTTAAGGGTTTAAGGGTTGAGGGATTAGGGTTGAGCATAGAGGGTAGAGGATTGAGGATAGAGGGTAGAGAGTTTTAGGGTTTAGGGTTTAAGGGTTTAGGGTTTAGGGTTGAGTGTTTAAAGGTTTATAGGGTAGAGGTTAGAGGGTAGAGGGTTTAAGGGTTGAGGGTTTAAGTTTGAGGGTAGAGGATTGAGGGTATAGGGTTGGGGGATTAGGGTTGAGGGTCTAATGTATAGGGTAGAGGGTATAGGAGTTCAGGTATTAGGTTTTAAGGGTTGAGGGATTAAGGGTCAAGAGGGTTGAGGGTAGAGGGTTTAGGGGTTTAGGGTTTAAGGGTTGAAGGTTTAGGGTTTAAGGTTGAGGGTAGATGATTGAGGGTATAGGGTTGGGGGATTAGGGTTGAGGGTCTAATGTATAGGGTAGAGGGTATAGGGGTTGAGAGATTCGGATTTAAGGGTTGACGGTTGAGGGTTGAGGGATTAAGGGTCAAGAGGGTTGAGGGATTAGGGTAGAGAGTTTACTAAGTGGGTTTAAGGGTTTAAGGGTTTAAGGTTTGAGGGATTAGGGTTGAGGATAGAGGGTATTGGGTTGATGGTAGATGGTGTAAGGGTTTAGGGTTTAAGTTTTAATGGTTGGGGGTTTAAGGTTGAGATTAGAGGTTTGAGGGTTGGTGGATTAGGGTTGAGGGTGTAATGTATTGGGTAGAGGGTATATGGGTTGAGGGTAGATGGTAGATGGTTTAAGGGTTTATGGTTTAGGGTTTGAGTGTTTAGGGTTTAGGGCTTAGGGTTGAGTTTTTAAGGGTTTAAGGGTTGAGGATTTAGGGTTGAGGGTTGAGGGTATTAGGGTTTAAGGGTTGAGGGTTGATGGATTAGGGTTGAGGGTATAGGATATTGGGTTGAGGGTATAAGCTAGAAGGTTTAAGGGTTTATGGCTAAAGTGTTTAGGGTTGAAGGTTAAGGGTTGAGGGTAGATGGTAGATGGTTTAAGGGTTT
>VDFB02000003.1:408330867-408387301 GCA_007258455.2 Sequoia sempervirens
TGAGAGAGAGAGAGAGGGAGAGAGGTAGAGGGTAGAGGGTAGAGGGGGGAGAGATAGAATTAGGGTTTAAGGGTTGATGGTATAATGGTTAAGGGTAGAGGGTAGAGGGGAGAGAGGAGAAAGGAGAGAGATAGAATGAGTGAGTGAGTGAGAGAGAGAGTTGAGAGAGAGAGATGGGGTCAGAGGGAGAGAATTGAGAGAGAGAGATAGAGGGAGTGGGAGAGAGATAGGAGTGAGTGAGGGTATAAGGGTTAATGTTAGATGGTAGAGGGAATAGAGATAGAATCAGGGTATAAGGGTATAGGGGAAAGAGATAGAATTAGGGTATAGAGGGTATAGAAAAAGAGAGAGAAAAGAAATCTATAAAAAAACCAACTTTCTCATAATGTGAGCATATTTTGAAGAAGTAGAGATAAGACCATTTTTAGCAAGAAATAATGCGCTCGTGTTATAACGTGAGCTTGTTTTGGCTTACTCTAAAAATTCTAAAAAAATCAATATACCAATGATCTCAAGGCCCACATTCTACATATTCTCCTGGTTTTGTGCATGCTCCAACAAAAAGTAGCTTTTTTATGATGTTGTGAAGTGTGCATGCATATTTTTCACATTCCACCACCTTTTTCATGATCTTTCCACCACCTTTCCATGAAATAGCATATTTTTCATGTTGAAAGGCATATAATATCAATTCAAGTTTGAATTCCATTCAAAAGTGATATATAATTGAAGTTTGGAGGGGAAGAAGCTTTTGAAAAAGTCAAATTGTTGAGGAGTTTGAAGAAAGAAAAAGCAAAGGTTACATAATTGGTTAGAACTCCTCCATTTGAAACTTTGGTTTTTTAGGTATGTGAATTCTTTACACATATTATTTCATTCTATTATGGCTTGCTTTCATTTTTGTTATTTTTCATATTCCATGTTAATCATTGTTTGTTTGTCATTATAACCTTAGGTTGTCAATGCACATTTTAAATTACACAATTCTATACACTTTCCAATTACATTTTTAAACCATATCTCTTTGAGGCATTTTGTTATTTAAAAATTGACTTACCTTGTGTATGCTTCCACATTTTGTATACACATATATATGACATAAGTTTTAAGGAAGTAAAATAAAACATCATTTCTCAATCCTTTATTATGGATGTGCATACCACTCTCCAAAGATTTCATTGAGGTATTTTGTCAAACAGTTATATCAAGTAGTTGATTGCATTGTCTATGCTACCAAATTTTCCATACATGTCTCTCAAAACTTGGAATATACTCCTCCCACATTGATAGATCCTAGATGTAACCTTTTTGTTTTCATATCTATTTCTAAATTTACCTCATCACTAAACCTACCTCATCACTTATGTTGTGATATATTTTAAATGTTTCCTTTATTAGTCTACCTACAAGGGATTCTAGTCCTTCTCTCCACTATTTCAAGACTCTTTATTCAAGGCTAAGTTAGCAACATGGGGAAAGGTGCACCCTATCTTGCAATCATGGCTCAAAATGGAAGCATGGACAAAGCATTTGAATTGTTTGACAATAATGTTTTCGTATAAATGTATGCAAAATGTGGTAGCATTGACAAGCTAGTGAGCTTGGCAAGATAGTGAGCTCACTCACTAGCTTACCAATGCGGTAGGGTTGAGAAGGTAGGGGCAGCATATGTCTCACAGAAATGGGGTCTCACGGTGATGTACTCATCACCGTGAGACCCCATTTCTGTGAGACATATGCTGCCCCTACCAAGGAAAGATTCCTAAAACTTTGATCTATCTCTTTGCTAAACATTCACTCTCAACTGGGTCACAAGCTAGTAGTAGTCCTTAAGCACAAAAATAGGTATAATTTCCCAACCAATTTAGATCTCCAAAAATTGAAAGCAATTCTAAGAACCCATTAAGGCCTACTTAAACATATAGATAAATCAAGTATTCTTACTTTGAAAAGTACTCACCTAAAATGGAATGTCCTATTGCTACAAGGCTCAATTAGGCCTTTTTAACAAAGCAAGTACCATCAAAATCAATCCACAACATCAAAAAACCATGGGAAGATCTTAAATAGGTTATAAAACTTCTAAATCATCAATCTCCATCAAATAAATCGCTCACTAATGCAGCAATTCATTAAACCCTTGCTTAAATGCTTAAATTATGCTCAAATAGTGAGGGTTTATTGTAAGTATACATTCCATACCTCCATACACTTTGCCACAAATTCAAAAATCTTGAATTTGGGACCTGCACAAGCTAAACAAACTTTATCCCAACCTTTACCACTATTATTTCTTCATATCATAACTTGTAGGCATCCATTCTTGCATGGAAATCACAGAAAATCACTTGGAGCAACAACAAGAACTCTGGATCTTCACTTCCTCAATGCTAAAAACCTACACCTACACCTAAACCTAATGTATTGATGCCCATTCCACCAAGTCACAAAAGAAAAAATAGGTGGAATGTGGCACTAATACATTTTTAACGCTTCAAAACCCTTAAACTCAAAATTTCAGACCCATAGTTAGTAAATTGACTGTAAAATATTTGTTTCTTAATGGAATTCAATCAAACCACCTCCAAACTAAAGCTAGTTCACCTGCCTAATTCTTTCAATGAGTTTTAGAGCAAACCAAAGCTATACATATTTGTACAAAGCAGAATAGCAGCAAGAAAATAGTAAAAATTCTAAAAATTCAATGATTTTGATTAATTTTCTTATTCAAAACACAAATAACCACCTTACATAGAGATTTTTTAGGCCTTAACAGGCTTCTTACATCATGAAAAAATGACTCAACTGACTATTCATCTCCCATGACTGATGATATTTCCACTATGACTATTGGTATTCCAATTATTCCAATTTTGCAAGTTTTCCTTGACAACATTTTTACAAGATTTTGCATTTTGCAACTTTGAACCCCACTATGCCTAATACAATATGAAAATGGTCTAACAAGACCTTATTTAGATGACAACACCTAACACCTTTTTCTATGCTAGAAATACTCTTCTACAGGATGATTGTAAGTATTTTTTATGAAGCCTTGAATGAAATATATTTTATTTATTTGAATGGATACACCTTTTAGGAACTAATATTCGTCTCATTACCATGCTACAAGTAAAATTATTTGTCATGCCGAAGAAACAAAGAAGGAATAAACTAACATATGAAGAGTATGAAACCTTCAAAGCAAAGGAGAGAGAACGGGTGGTGGCATATCATGAAAAGAAGAAATTGGATACGATTGATGAAAACAAGCCAATTGAAGAGGAACCTCAACCATCAAAAAGAGAACAGGCATTGGCAGCATAAAGGGCACGAATGTGAAAGCGTCATGGTAGGACACATTCAGATACCGTAGTTGGAGACACTCCATCTACTGCAAGTGAATACGAAGGGACACCATTAAGAACAAGAAAATATGGAGGGATGTCATCTACCACAAGTGAATATGGAGGGACACCATCTACCACAATTGAATATGGTTGGACACCATCCACCGCATCTCAAGTTGAGAGTACATTATCACTCGGATTTGATGAAGAAGGTATGCTATCATCACCACATGAACCTCAAGGTATGTCTTCTACTCCACCCTCGATCGAAGGTACACAATCTAGCCCACCTCAATTAAATATTTATGAAATTCCTAATGTTAAGATGTATGTACCTAGGAGAACACCACCTAGAATTTTGCGTAGAAAGCCAAAGTATTTGATTAATATTGATGAGGATATTTTGCAACACATGGAAGGTAAGATTTTAGCATGCACTTGTAGAAGATATGTTGATAATATTTGGAAATTATTCTTTGGAAGGCTAAATGAGACTGCAAGATGCCAATTATTTGTTGAAATGATGCGAGGTATAAAGTATAGAAATATCATAAAGACTCTTGGGTTGATAACATCGAATGCATCAAGTGAAAACACTATTGTGAAGAATATAATGGATGCTTATGAGAGTGTGGTTAAGACCTCATGCTCAAAAGATAGTAGTGTCACCTGATGTGTCATTACATCGACTTTGGTGAGAAGTCAAAAAAAGAGAGCTCATCTCACTAGAAAGACGAGTGAACAAATGAGAATTAGTAAAAAACCTTTATCAAAATCCGTTCAAAGGTGGCAAAGAATTGAGGGCACTGATTCAAATGAATTATGGGCATTCTCAGGGAGACTACCATGAAAAGATAAAAAATCTGTTGAAGCATTGAAAACATTGATTGAAGAGTATTGGAAGAATAACTCAAGGCCATCTCTGAATCAAAGGGATGTGGTAAGAAGGAGAATCAGTAGTCAAAGCCATGAACCACATCCAAAGCATTTTTTGGATATAACTCACCCATTTTTTTTGTAAATTTTAAAAGGATAATCCTCAAATTAGTATTTTTCAAAGATTTTTTGAAATGCTTAAACATTTTTATGTCAAGATAAATCACACATGCACTACTTGTTGTTATAGACTACATATTGAATTCTCTAACCATTATGATGTTTATCATTCTATATGTTTAGATTTGCATACTAACGATGTTTTGCAGGATTGTGGCATAGAAGCCCCACCAACATCTTCAAGAGAGTTCTTATCAAAAAAATTATGTGAAATAGAGGATGGCCAAATATTCTACAGGACAACATGTTTGGATGGTTCATGCAAGCGTTGCGGTAGCTTGCAGCATATTCTAGTATGTCAACATATGGAAAGCACAGATGAGGTCGGATAGAAACTAGTAGAGTTTGGGAAGTATAAAATAGTGGTATATGTTACAAAATATGGGTCTCACACAAAAAGGTGTGATTTGGTTATTTAGAAAATTCTAGTGTATCAGTTTATGTCCATATTTCATGACAATATAGTGTATGAGTATGCAAGACATACCCATAAAGCCCGATGGCTAGAAACACAATTCAAGCTATGCAAGGACACCTTTCCAATTGGAAGCATAGTATCAGTGGTTGAATTTGCAAATAACTACACTCTATAGCCACAGTGTGAGGTGTAGTAACAGTATTACAACTCCACATAGGTTTTGATATTTTTGCACATAAGATTCATTCATGTAGCTGATAGTACAAAGGAGCAAAGGAAGCTATTGAGGGAGTATTACTTTTATATTAGTGATGATCGCACACATTCTTCAGAGTTCATGGAAGGTTGCTTCCAGATGTTCTATAGTTATTTGGCTCAGAGGGGCATAGCATACAATCGGCATATAATATGGTCGGATAACTATGTAGCATAGTTCAAGAATTCGTGCATGTTCTACTGGTTGAGCAGGATGCATGTCATTACAGGTGTTGCACATATGTGAAACTTTTGTGAGGTCGGGCATGGAAAGGGGGAGCATGTGTGAAAAGAGCATTAGTATGAGAAGAATTAAATTATAAAGACAGTGCAAAGTTAACATATGCAAGATCAATCGTCGAGTGGCGTAATGCTTCGATGGGTCAAGGTAATGAAGGTACATCTTCAGTTCATATTTTTTTGGTTGATTGATGATACTAACATTGCACCATATGAGGATTGTTGTTCACTAACAAGATCGAGTGAGCTACACTCTTTCCTTAGCTCAGATGTTGGTTCATGGAGTATCAATACAGGGAAGATGGCATGGTTTTGTTCTTCATGTACAATGCAAGCCTGGAATGATTGTGAGTTAGGGGAGTGGGTTGACAAATGGTTGACAAGTTATCTTAGCCCACTTCACACATATCGCCCTCCAACGGCATTGGAACTAACACAAATGGAATGATTAGTTGACTTTGGCCATGTATCAGATATAGTTCAACTAGGTAATATATCTACTTGCTTAGTTTTTGAAATTCTTACTATTATCTTACTTTGTAGTGTATTCGTAATGTTGACTAATTTCAAGAGATTTGTTGCACATATCAATGCAGTGAATGTTTATGTAGTTATTGCAGATGAAGACAATGAAGAGGAAATGAACTATTACTTATGTCATTGTGTTGAGGAAAAAAAGAAATTGGAGGCCCCAGTTATAGATGGAGAAAACATTGAATACTTGTAGGCTCAATTGTGTGTTACTGGAACGTGGCTTAGAAGGTACCCACATAAGAGTGTTAAACATTGGTTGTTTCAGGACTTTGAAACTCATCATAAGATTTTTCATTACTTAAACCTTTTTATGGCATCCAATGTTCATTTGACCAAATATAGAGGTAGACCTTTGAACAAGACCTTGTAGAAGGCCCGTGAATCTGACCATGAGGCAATACTTGACACAATAAAGAGTAGAGCATACCTAGATGGTTCGTTGGATTAATTTGTAAGTATGCACATTGGTTCTTATTAATTTATACTTTTATGCACATTAATTTGTTTGATGCCAATGCTATCATCTTCTTTTACTTTTCCTATTTGTAAGTAACCTACTAAAAATTCATTGGTGTCCCCTTATAGAAAATGCAAATTTATGAGCCATCCAAGAGAATCTCAGCCAGAAAAGCAATGCAACATCCTTATTTTGATGATCCTGAAAAATCTCAATTATGATTTGAAGCCATTAAAAAAGTGCATGCGTAGCTTGGTGAGGGAATTTCAAGTTATTCATTTGAAGTTAACCTTATCATGAGCACCTATGATGTAGAAATTATAAGAGCATCTCAAATTTCAAGTTATTCTATTCATGAGAGGTGTTGTGTGCAATAGGTATCTAGGAACTCCAAGTGAAGATGTATAACCAGGAGTGACTAAGTTGAGAGACTGGCATGCCTACAATGGAAGCATCAAAATTTATGCCTTGTTGTTCCCGAGTTGCAACCAAATGGTGTGGATTTGTTTTATATAAGTGTCTTCCATCTATTTTTATTTCATTTCTATTTTGGATGCTCTTTCTTTTTCTTCTTTTACTTTGTGTATTTGTAAGTAAACTACTGAAAATTGATTGGTCTCTCCTTGCTGAAAATACTAATTTATGAGCCATCAAAGATAATCTCAACCAAAAAAGAAATGCAACATCCTTATTTTGATGATCTTGACAAATCTCAATTCTGATTTGAAGCCATTATAAAAGAGCGTGTGAAGCTTAGCGAGAGAATGTCAAGTTACTCATTTGAAGTTAACCTCATCATGAGCACCTATGATGTAGACATTATAAGAGAATCTTGAATGTATGAGTGACATTTTAAAATATCTATGAAAACGGAGTACTTAAGGCATTGTAATGAGATTTACTCAAATATTGAAATTTGGTGTAGGGGTACCAAAGTTATTGAGTAAATTTGGTTCATGGAAGTCTTTAGTTTTTTGTTTTGAGTTTTGTCAATTGAATAAGGTCATATTAGCCAATTTATAATTTAATAAGTCATGTTAGTTGGTTTTGGGGTCATTTTGGAGTTCTTGTTGCATATTTGTCAAAATGATGTACAATTGCAAAAATTGAAAAGTTGTCAATGTTGAAAAAGTGCAAAAAAATGTAAACTTGAAGAAGCCCAACAGTCATGGGAATTCAAAGGGAAGTTAGAATTATTTTCATAGGTTAGCTAAGGTTTGAATATGTTGGGAACTCAAAGTAAGAGGTTATTGAAGGTTTTTGTGAAGGAAAAATAATAAAAAACCCATGTTTTCTCTTGTAATTTTGTGTGTTTCATTGAATTTTTTTGCCGCAACCAATTATACTTGGTCGTATAGAAGTATTATGTCCTAAAATATTTTCCAATTGGTAGAGATAGGTATTAGCTAAGTTTTGGCTTTGGAGTGAAGAAATTTATTGAGTTTTAAGAATTTTATTATCAAATTACTGACTGTGGGTCTGTACTGCCAGCCATAAGGGTTTGAAGACTAAAAATGAATAAATGACTCATTCCACCTATTGTTTCTCTTTGTGGCTTAGTGAAACGAGTCCAAAATAGTAGGATTAGATGTAGGAATAAGATTTAGGAGTGGGGAAATGTTTAGGAATGTTTTTGGTTGCTGTCCCAGAGGAAATTAGGTGAATTTTGACTTAAAAATGGAATTTGGATGTTGGGTTTTCATAAAATTGTCTTAGGAAATATTGGAAGATAATTGATTTGGAATGAGCAGAAATATATTGAAGTGTTTGAAGCTTTGGAAAGGGAAGGGAAGGTGAGTTGAGTGCCTAGGCATGATTCCCTAATTGTCAAACTATGTATTTTGAGTGAAATTTGATGGTTAAAGGAGGGAAGTCGTAGAAACTCTTGGGGGCAGTAGATTTTGATGAACCTTCAAGCATGTGCAAACATAAATAAAAGTGTTTGAGGCCTTTTTTGGCTATGTAGAAGCTTGAAACATTATTTTAAATAAACCCCTTTAGAATGCAATAAAGTGAGGGTTTCATGTTTTGGTGTCATAGGAAGTGATTCTTTGATCAAAAGTTATGGATTTATGCTAGGGATGGTACATTTATGCTAGACATGGTCCTCTTTCATAACCAAACATGTGGAATCACTTCGAGCTACATTCAACCAGCTCGATCCCTTAAGGGTCCAAAATGCAAAAGGGTAGCAATCTTTGATGGGTTATTACTCAAAAACCATGGTGCTTACGAAATCTCTGTCTGAGCCTACGAGATCACGTTGGGCCCCTTTACAATAACCTCTAGGTATGTTTAGGATCATGATGGACCAAAAAGTGGCAATATGATGGGTATGTGTAGGGTATGTGGTTGATGACTTCTTTTATACCTAAATAGATGAAACGAAAAGGGTTTTTAAAAGAGGTTCTCAGATTTCCACCAATATAAATTATACTTTACTTTGAATTTAATAAATAATTATTATTTATTTTCTATTTGAGTTATGACTAAAGTTCTAATTCATAGGTTGATTGTAAAACATCCATAGCTTTCAAACGGTATCACATTTTTTGAATCCAAAATATACGTCATATTCAATGCTTCACATACTATAGGATTAAAAAAAATTGAATTTCATGAAGTTTTGACCAAGTTAAGGTCATAAAACATATGAGTTTTTTATATTTTTTTAAAGTTGTAATAAAAAATTCATAATTAATTATTTGCTTGAAAAAAAATTACAAAAAATATGCATCACATCGGGACATGAGTTCTCTACTTATATCTAAAAAATTATAAAAAAATATTATCATTTTATTGTGGTTAGGGTGGTCAGATAGACACCTACTTCTTATTTTTTCCCTAAAATTTAAGTACTACTGCATTGAAATTTCAAATTTTCACCAAATAGATTTTTTTTTTTTAAATAAACCTAGTAGTTTAGAAACTACATTCAATTTGCTGCAGATTCTATTCTTACATTTTTTTGAAATAATATAAATAACTTATTCAAATTTTTATGTCAAGTTTCCTAACTCTGATTTTTCTAATTTTTTTGCCACTTAAGGGCCTATTTTTTCCATGATAATCCTACACATACCCCTTTCTCGGTTTTTGTTATCTTGGAGTGGTTTTCTCGTGATGTCTAGTTTTCATTTGATGAAAAAAGTGTCAAATGCAAGTAGTGAAAAGTTGCAAAGTGGTGCAACTTTCATTCTAAAATTTTTTTGTCCAAACAAAATATTCCAACACATCTAAATAGATATGTTTACGCTAGGTATGATCCTCTTTCACAACCAAACATGTGGAATCACTTCGAGCTACGTTCAACCGAATTGATCCTTTAAAAGTTCAAAGTGCAAAATGGCTGCAAACTTCAGCATGTTGTTACTCGGATACCGTAATGCTTGGAAACTTCTCATCTGAGCCTATGGGATCACGTTGGGCCCTCTACAATAACCTCTCTCAGTTTTCGCTATCTTGGAGACATTTTTCTGTGGTGGTGAATTTTCACTTGGGAAAAATGTTATCAAATGCAAGTAGTTGAAAGTTGCAAAGTGGTGCAACTTACATTTTGCAAGTTGCGTGACCAAACAGACTATTCCAACATGTTCAATAGGTATGTTTACACTAAGCATGGTCCTCTTTCACACCCAAACATGTAGAATTACTCTGAACTATGTTCAACCAGATCAATCCCTTAAGAGTCCAAAGTGTAAAATGGCTGCAAACTTCAAGATGTTGTTACTTAGATAGCGCGATGCTTAGAAACTTCTCGTTTGATCCTATGAGATCGCGTTGGCTCCTCTACAATAACCTCTCTCGGTTTTCACTATCTCAGAGGCATTTTCCTATGGTGGAAAATTTTCACTTGGGGAAAAGGTTGTCAAATACAAGTAGTTGAAAGTTGCAAAGTGGTGCAACTTTTATTCTATAACTCATGTGACCAAATGAAATGTTCCAACACATCCGAATAGGTATTTTAACGCTAAAAATGGTCCTTTTTTGCACCCAAACACGCGGAATTGCTCTGAGCTACATTCAACCAGATTGATCCCTTAAGAGTCCAAAGTGCAAAATGACTACAAACTTCAACATATTGTTACTCGGATATTGTGACACTTAAAAAAGTTTTGTTTGATCCTATGGGATCACGTTGGGCCCTCTACAATAACCTCTCTTGGGTTTTGCTATCTCGGAGGCACTTTCCTGTGGTGGAAAATTTTCACTTGGGAAAAAAATTGTCAAATGCAAGTAGTTGAAATTTGTAAACTAGTGCAACTTTCGTTCTACAACTAGTGTGACCAAATAGACTATTCCAATACATCTGAATAGGTATTTTTATGCCAGACATGGCCCTCTTTCACACCCAAATTTGCGGAATCACTCTGAGCTACGTTCAATTGGATCGATCCCTTAAGAGTCCAAAGTGCAAAATGACTGCAAACTTCAGCATGTTGTTATTCGGATACCATGATACTTAGAAACTTCTCGCCTGAGCCTATGGGATTACGTTCGGCCTCTCTATAATAACCTCTCTCATTTTTCACTATCTCGAATGCATTTTCCCGTGGTGGTGAATTTTCACTTGAGGAAAAAGTTATCAAATTCAAGTAGTTGAAAGTTACAAAGTGGTGCAACTTTCATTCTACAACTCATGTGACTAAACAGATTATTCCAATGCATCTGAATAGGTATTTTTATGCTAGACATGGTCCTCTTTCGCACCCAAACACACGGAATTGTTTTGAGCTACGTTCAACCGGATCGATCCCTTAAGAGTCTAAAATGCAAAATGGTTGCAAACTTCAGCATGTTGTTACTCGGATACCATGATAGCGAAAATTCTCATCTAATTCTATTGGATCATGTTGGGACCCTCTACAATAACCTCTCTTAGTTTTTTCTATCTCATAGGTATTTTCTTGTGGTTTTGAATTCTCACTTGGGGAAAAAGTTGTTAAATACAAGTAGTTGAAAGTAGCAAAGTGGTGCAACTTTCATTCTACAACTTGTGTGATCAAATAGACTATTCCAACACTTTTGAATGGGTATGTTTACACTAGGTATGGTCATGTTTCACACCTAAACATGTGGAATCACTCTGAGCTACATTCAATTGGATCGATCTCTTAAGAGTCTAAAGTGCAAAATGACTACAAACTTTAGCATGTTGTTACTCGGATACTCTGATGCTTAGAAACTTCTTGTCTAATCCTATGGGAACATGTTGTACCCCTCTATAATAACCTCTCTCTTTTTTTCGTTATCTTGGATTCGTTTCCCCATGGTGTCTAGTTTTCACTTGATGAAAAAAGTGTCAAAAGCAAGCAGTGTAAAGTTGCAAAGTGGTGCAACATTCGTTTTCCAATTTGTGTGACCAAACAAACTACTCCAACGCATCTTGATAGGTACATTTATACTAGGAATTGTCCTCTTTCACACCCAAACACGTGGAATCGCTCTGAGCTATGTTCAACCAGCTCAATCTCTCAAGGGTCCAAAGTGCAAAAGGGAAGCAATATTTGACGGGCTATTACTCAAAAATCGTGACACTTACAAACTCTTTGTCTGAGCCTACGAGATCACGTTGGACCCCTCTACAATAACCTCTCTCGATTTTTTTTATATTGGAGTTTCTTTCTCGTGGTGTCCATTTTTCACTTGATGGAAAAAGTGCCAAGTACAAGCAGTGTAAAGTTGCAAAGTGGTGCAACTTTCATTTTGCAATTCGTGTGACCAAACGAACTACTCCAATGCATCCTGATAGGTACTTTTACACTAAGCATGGTCGTCTTTCACACTGAAACACTACTTCATCTACTATGAATATTATGTTTTCCAAGTGTTGTGAAGATTATGTATCCTTTGCTTAATTGAGTTGTTCCAATCAAAGGATTAAATATGTTGGAATCTTTTTATGAATCATTTCATGGAATGCCAATTGAAAATGTTGTTTTTGCTTTTAGATAAGGAATTTCATGGAACTCTTTGGATTAAACAGAATTTAGATATGTAAGAACAAGGGAGAATTAGGAAATGCATTACTCAAGGATCTTAAATAAGCCTTCTTGGTGTAGGGGCACCAAATGCATTTTGTGTTAATATTGTCAAATGAAGTCTTTTGACAGTTTTAGGTGTGTGAGTTTTTTTCAATTTAATAAGGTCCTAATAGACCATCTAATAGGTAATTAGGAGTCATTGTGTTTATATTATCACATTTTTGTAAAATTGTCAAAAATGCAATATTGAAAAGTTGTAAAACTGCAAAAAAATGTAAAATTGAGGAAGCCCAATGGTCATGGGAATTCAAAGGGAAGTTAGAATAGTTTTAATAGGTTGTTTAAGGTTTAAAATATGTTGGAAACTCAATGGATGAAGGTTTTTGGAGTTTTTATGAAAGATTGAATAATAAAGCTCTTGTTTTCATTAAAATTTTATATCATTTATATTGAATATTGTTGTTGCAAAGTAGTTGCACGGCCTGTACAACCTGATGGTGACTCCAAATTGATTTGAATTTTTGTTTAATTTTCTTATCTATCATTTTGACTGAGTTTGAGGCATTCTCATTGGGGTTGTATAATCTTATTGGGTTTTCCTTGTAAGTGGGTCTGAAACTCCAATTTTAAGGTTTTGAAGACATAAAAATGTGATTATGGCCCATTCCAGTGACTGTAACTCTCGTAGTTGAGTGGAATGGTCTCAATATGGTAGGATTTACTTGATTTAATAGTTTTTGGAGCAAGAGAGGTCATTTGGGTGTTTGGGCATGATGCCCTAGTTGTCAAATTTGAATGTTTTGAGTAAAATTTGATGGTTAAAGGTGGATAGGTGAGGAAAGCTCTTGGGGAAGCAAATTTTGGTGATAGATTAAGCATGCACAAGCTATTTTAAGCGTGTTTTATGCATTGGTGAAGTGTAATGAATTTGGGAAGTGTAATTTTTAGTAAACCACTTTGTAACTTGCTAAAAATAAGGGTTTTGTATAAAGAGGACTTAGTGAGCGGTTTATTGGCTAAAAGTTGTAGATTTGGTGCTATTATAGACTAATAAATGACTATCCATAGGTATTTTGGGTTGGTAGATTGTTTAGAGGAGATTTTTTTTGTAAATTAGGCCCATTTGGCTTAAGGGGACAGCGTAGAAGCATCAGTTTGAGGGATTCGTTAGAAAAGAGTTATATAAACTTTTGAGATATGTTTTGGTATGCCTTAAAGGGTGTCTAAAAATATAATTGGTTAATAGTTTTGAGAGTGGAGTTGTGAGATAGGTCAAAGAAACTAGGTCTGGAGACCTACAAGGCAAATAGTGAAGTTGTGAAGGCAATCACCCTAGTTAGGGTTTTAGAGATTGAAGGCTTGTTGAAATCAGTTGAATTTGTGATTGGTAATTGAATGCATCCTTGCTTTGTATAACTTCTCTCTCGTTGCAATTTTGGGTGGATTATTACTTTCAAAGTATTGGGAATGCTTTGCCTATTTTCTAGTTGGCAGTTGCCATTCTAGAAGGCTCATCTCTTGATATATTTTATACTCATTCTTAATCAATTATCAAGTTAATAATCAGTGTATTTATTTATAGTTAATCTTTTTTTTCAATTTGTGCAATTTTGAATTTGCAACTTTACTGGTATTCCTAGAAATATTGAAGTTGTTTATTGATCATCAAATAATGAAGTTGTTTAGCATCAATCGATTAATATTAAAGACAAACCATGAAGGATAGCAATGATCAATGCTAGGGCTAACCAATAAATAAGTATACATGTGAATAAGGGAAACACACGTACTCAAAAACACATAAGCCTTGAAATATACACACGAATACATAGTAAACACAAATTAATACAAAGTATATGCATGAATACAAGGTATATGCATGAAAACACATAAGTCATAAAGTATACATTAAAATACACATAAGTCACAAAGTATACGCGTAACTCATATCTATTGAACCATGGATTTATAATGCAAATATGAACACCATCGATCAAAAATATTTATATTAACCAAATATCCATGTAGGCATACATCAATATGTGTCGATATAAGTATAAAATATAGGTACAAAATAGCCATATAGGCTTACGAGAATGACATATAGGCATACAATGTCAAATATATCCAATACAAAATATGTACAAACATGCCATATAGGCATACAACAAAGGGCTCTGGAATCAAAAGTCATCGCTCTCCATACTCTTGAAATAAACTCTTTCCCTTTACTTGTTGATCGGATGGTGATACATCTGTCACTCATTTATACTGTAGTTGAATAGTGCTCATGGTGCTCCTTCTAGTGTTTAGTTTCTGGTGAAGTCTTATCTGTTACAATAAGAAGTAAAGATATTAATATATAGAAATTACATTAAAAAAATGGTATATTTAACAAAATAATCACTTATCACCATCTGATGATCACTCTCCACAAGGGAAATATTCAAATGCCCATGCTGAGGCATGTTGAAGCCTTGTATAAACCATCCAAATAGAAATTAAACTACGAATCAATAATTGTTTGATTTTTCACTAACTAACATCTATAACAACGAATGTAAATTGAAATTTATCAATTTTCCTCATACCTCCCCTATCAAAGCCATTGAGGATTCTATAGTAGATGAAACACTGATTTCCATTTCCATCTAAACATTCAAAGGTGTTTCCACTTGCAACATTTGAAAATAAAACAACAAATTATTCAATCATGAAAACTACAACAATGATCCACGACATGACATAATGTATGAGATAATGAACAAAATTTTGAGTACTTATTAAACTATATATTTTTTACTATCATGCTTACTATTTTCCCTATCCATATCTTGTTTGAAAGCACATATTTTTAGAATTTTACCCATAGCAGCAAGTCAGTGAACCATTTGATAGACATGTACAATAACTATGGCGGCATAGAGAAGGCAGTGAACTGTTTGAAAAAATGCCTCAAAGAAATGGGGCCTCATGGTGATGGAATGCCATTACAAACAAATGCACGCCATGGAATTGAATCACCATAAGACCGCATTTCTTTCACACATTTTTTCAAACAGTTCATTGCCTTCTCTATGATATTATTACTTACTATTATGCTTTGATAGAAATTTTTCCAACCATCCATAGTTTGTTGGAAAGCACCTATTTTAGGCTTTTAGCCATAGTAGCAAGGAAGTGAGTAGTTTGATAAAATGCTTTGGTACGCATGTATGGAAAATGTGGTATCATAGAAAAGGTGGTGAGCTATTTGAAGAAATGCCTCGAAGAAATGTAATCTCATGGTGATGGAATTCCATCACCATGAGATTGCATTTCTTCGAGGTATTTCTTCAAAATACTAACTTCCTTGTCTATGCTATTGCTTACTATTATGCTTTGATAGAGTTTTTCTAAGCATCCATAGTTTGTTGGAAAGCACCTTTTTAAGATTTTAGCCATAGCAATGAGGAAATGAGTTGTTTGATAAAATGCTTTGGTAGACATGTATGGAAAATGTGGTAGCATAGAAAAGGTGGTGAGCTATTTGAAAAAGTGCCTCAAAGAAATTGGGTCTCATGGTGATGGACATCACCATGAAACCACATTTCTTTGAGACATTTTTTTCAAACAACTCGTTGCCTTTTCTATGTTATTGCTTACTATTATTCTTTCATATCTTCCTTCCAAGCATCCATAGCATAGACAAGGTAGTGAACTATTTGAAAAGATGCCTCAATAAAAAGTGGTCTCATGGAATTTCATGACAAGAAAATGAAATTGGAAGTTGCTCCTACTTATTACTTATGCTATGTCAAGTAATTGCATCACTACTTATGTTGAATTTCTAAACAACTATATTGTAGTTGAAATTTTTTCATCTATCAACATCTAGTTATTAGTTATGGAATGTGAAGTAATGCTTTGAGTTTGAAAGATATGCAATGCAATGTAATCAATGATATGAATATAAACTACACAAATATATTAAGTACAATTCATTAGTTAAACTTTTTATTCTATTACCTACATGTAGGTTTGAATAAATCCACTGGCACTGGGGGGTGTTCCCTCGAAACCTCCAATATTATTCAACATCCAAAATCACATATTAAAATACCATTCATAAAACAATGCTATTAACATGTAATAAATTTATAATTTTTTACTAGTTACATACCTCAACAGTAGGTACAATAGAGAAATAAGCAGATGTAGGGATGGTGTATCCAGTATCAATATTGTGCAATTTTATTAAAATCATAAAACTAAATTAGTTAATCTTGCATTTCAAAATCAAAATTTAATAAATTAAATTCAATGAACATGCTAACTTTTACCTGAGTATCAATGCCATAGGCCTCATGCAAAATATCAGTTCCCTTTCCATCTCCATAGTTGTGGGCGGATCCTATGTAGCAGCCTCCTAAGTGTCGGTGCAGTCATATGAACAAGTCGCCCTGCAAGATTAACACAAATGTGATCGAAGCCCACCACTCGAAGACTCCCCTAGATGGTGTTGTAGAATAGGGATGGCATGTTGGATGACACTCTAGGTCAAAGAGTTGATGGCCTGCATAGTCTCTACATCAACACTCTCCTTCACAATGGAAGGGATAACAATGTGCTCATGAGGCGGCCTAGTGAGAGGTCGTCTCCCTTTCCGTGTAGTATCTTGCTATGCACCGGGTCTATCTTGAGCTAACCCCCCACCTCTCCCCTAGAAGTCCCTCATATCAAAATAATTTGGGATTTTGTTCAAGATGAACTTACAGTATAGTTTCCTAAGGAAATACTACATGACTTCACAATTGTTGCATGGTGGGTAATCAAAAACCATGTACCACCTATCCCAAAAAAATTTCCTAATTTGTTGGTGGTGACACCAATGAATAGGAAACCTCTTCACATTGAGGGTAAGATTTGCATTTGACCATGGGTCAGTGAATAATGAGCACAAATCACCTTTTCTAATTTTTAAATCTTTTACATCTTTATATGATAATTTATCTTGGTAATAATCCCTAGCTACCTGCCTTCAATCCTACCAACCAATTAATTGTTTGTTGATTGAATCTACATGTTTTAGCATTTCTTTCAGTGAAGTTTCCAAGGTCATTCTTTACACGATTTAACCGTTTGGATCATTCAACCTCCTAATTAAATCCTCAATTTGTTTTTCATTGTTCTCAATTTCACTCATTAAGTTTTGTTGAGTGTTAGGAGGATGTTGAGGGATTGGTGGAGGAGATTAAGGTTATGGTTGATTAACTTGAGGATTTTGTTGTTGTTGTTCTTGTTGTGCTTGTTGAGGATTTTTTTCCTCTTGTTGTTGTTGTGCTTGTTGAGGATTTTGAGGGCGGTTTGCAGGTTGATTAACATCTCCTACAAATTCAAAAAATAAATATCAAAAACAACCTAAAACTAACAAATTCAAAACAAACAAAAAAACAATCCTTACCCCTCAAACCTCCTCGTCGACGTGGCAAAATCCTGGTGATGAAACAACAACCGTTGATGAATAATTTTCCAAAATAGCTCCTCCCAGAATGCGAGCATAGAAAATTGGAGTTTTGGTCGTGGGCAAGAAAAAAAACATAGTCAAATGCAAGAATGAATTCAATTTGTTTTTTTTTTTTGCTTTTAATAGGTCATAATGTGCTCATGTTATGAGCTTTCAAAATGTTTTTAAAAAGTTGGCCACAAATTGGCTACCCATCTTTATGCACCTGCCCAAAATATTTCCCTTCTTCACTTATGTATCAATTTAAAAGAATATTCATAAAAGATTTACTAATTCATTTTAAAATTAATACATACACATGTTACCTTATCTATTATACAATTATCATATATATGTCATATGTACCTTCTAAATCATTGTACATTTGAAAAACATACTTTTTTCCTTTTTTTGTTGTTTTAGATATATAATACATGTTAGAATTATCATGTGTTAGAGAATAATTAATTAATCTTAAATTAATTATTATTCTAATTCCCATGCTCTTAAGCTAAACTTAGGTTTGTTTTATTAGTTAACTCAATGCTTTATTTATGTTAACTATAGAGCTAATATTAAATCAATCTGTCTCATCACATAGGATGTAGACACTTGTCATGATCTAATCCCTTTATGATTAGGTTTGCTCATATAAAGCATTCGGGTAAGTGCACCAAGATGGTTCCCAAAAAGGGGGCTTAAGTGGCCACTTTTTTCCTGAAATCAGGAAATGCTAACCTTGGACATGAAATTGAGGATAGTTACACTCAAAATTTTGAGATGGGACAAAAACAAGGATCGAAGTGCTCTGAGTCTAATTTCTAAACTACTAATTTATTTTAAAATGGTTGAGATTAAGGGGTTCAAAAGAGAGATGTACACAAATTGGTGTTGTTTTTGTCAGAAAAACATAACATAGTAACTCTTGTATGACCTGAGCATGGTTAACTTTTTTGTAGTATTTTTAAAATCACTACAGCTAGAAGTTAGCTAACAGTATCTAGTTGATGCACAATTTTTGTGATAATTTTTTAATGAATATTTGATTTTTTACTAATTTTCTAAGTGGGCACTTCCTGAAAAGCAGAATTTTCGCCATGCTCCCCCTACAAATTTTGGAAAATAATTGATTTTTTTTCTTTTTTAAAAAATTGTAGAATGGAGTCTAGTTTCTAAAAATATAATTTATTTGAAATTTTGATTAACGGTTAATTTATAACAAAAAAAAATTATGGATGAAAGGCTTAACATTGTCAAAAAGTGAAAAAAAATTACATTGTTGGATAGCTAAGAGAGAACCTAACATTACCCATGTGTTTGATTTTGTTGATATTGAACTAGATGCAATCTTGATGGTGAGCACGGACTCGATTATGTGAAAAATTGTAGAATTTGCAAAAACACGTCTCTAGCCTTGTTGGGAATGCCCTCCAAGCCTTTGGGTTGGTATCCCAAGGCAAATAATTTCACTTTTTTCTTTGTTTTTAATGCGAAATAACGCGAGCACGTTTTTTAAAACTTTTTTTCAAAAGTTGCCACAAAATTGGTACCCAACTTCATGCACCCACCCATTCATTCTCTCAAGTGTATTATTCATTTTGTAAGTATTTTCTTTTTAAGGAATAACAATTCTTTGTTTTGTAAAGCTCTTGAGTAGAAAGTGTTATTCTCATTGTTTGATCATGTGTCTCGTGTTATTCACAAATCTAATAATACACTTTTTCCTTGAATACTCTATCCTTTATGTAAATATAAATTTCCTTGCTCATTATGCCAAAGGCATTCCCTATATGAAGTGGAGCAAGGTAATTTGCTGGATTGATGGTTCAACTTGCATGAGAAGGGATGCAAGATGATTACATTAATTTTTTCCCTTCATTTTATGTCATCCTTTGCCACTGAATTCCATTTACATCAGTTATGTCTGCTGCCAGTCTTAAAGATACACACAATTCTCATTCATAAATACCTTGCAGTCCTCACTCGATCTTAATTCTTGTAGAAAATTAGTTAATTGATAGCCACTAGTGTAGCATTTTTAATTCTTGTGCAATGTGGAAATAGGGGACTAGAATGGTTATAATCAATAATAATACAATCTCATGTGGTTGTAGGATACTTGGTGATTGAAGCGGCAGCACGTAGTCATCTAAAATTGTTGTGCACACTTATTTAAAGAGAGAATAACTACCTTATTGCTCTTAATTTGTTAATTTCAACACTAAAATCTCCATTAGTCAATAATTCGTGAAGAGTGAAGGTTTTTACTCCTATAGTGAAATATGTAAGATGATCAGGGTCTACTCTATAAACACCTATATTCATAATACTAAGAACTGCTACAATAATGAATAACTTCATCTTGAATATTATGATCCTAATGTCTGCAAGCTCCCTCATATTTTCCTATTTCAATGTGAATTATTTTATGATAATTTTGTCATTGCTCATGTATTTATAGGTGTGATACTAGAGGTAGTTCAGATTATGTTAGGGGAGAGGGGCCAATAGTTGTGCAGGGTAACTTTGTGAGGATTTAGCAGTCACATGGAATATTGTAGGACCTTCATTGTTTTTTGAAATGTGGATTATCCTCTTGTCTATCTATAACTAAGGTTTGGAGATATGACTTATCATGCAACTTGCCACATCAGCACATCTACTAAGAAGTGTCCAAATTTTAACTTTTTAAAGATTTGACCGAGACTTAATCATGGCATCAAGTGAAGCCACAATAATGGTTTACAATTTGATGGAGGAAAGAAACTGAGAAAAAATGACCCCATGGAAAAAAATTGGTTTTAGGGCTTCGAATGAACCTGCAAGTTCGACCGAACCAAAAAGGTGTTCGACCGAACTAAAGTTCAAGCGAACCCATTAATTACTGGGCCCATATTTCCTGCCCAAAAAATAAAATATAAATGCATATTGAAGGGGGTTCAAATGAACCCTAGTTCGCTAGAACCCCTGGGGGTTCGCTAGAATCCCCCTGGTTCTAGTGAACCCCCCTTTTCCCTAATTTTTGACATTGTTCACAAAAAAAACCTAAATTTTTTCACTTTGAAGCTCAGATTGAGGTTGAAAATGGAGGAATCTTCACAAACCCAATTGGAATCAGGTAGTCCTTGAAACGAGCTATCCAACGAATATAATTTTAATATGTTTTAGTTTTATTATGTATTTTTTTAGTTTTATTAAACATAGGTTTTTTATCGAAAATCAAGGTCTTTGTTTTGCACATGTGGAAAAATATAAGATTATCAAAAAGAAAAATTAAAAATATGAGTGCACCAATATTGAATTCCTTGATCCAACAAAAAAGAAAAAATTGAATTTTGATAAATACAAAAAAAGTTATGCGTTATACGGTCGCGCTATGTCTGAGTTGTAATTGGTTTGACTTTAAAACTTGATTAAAGAAAAAATATTCAATAAAAAAAATATCTAACAAAGAGGAAGCACTAGATATCAGAGTCACAAATCTAAATTTGAAAGAATTAGAATTTTATCCTTCATGGAAAAAAAATTATGCGTTATACGATGTGCGTCACTTTTTAAAAATGTTGTTTTCTGAAAAAAAACCAATTTTTTGTGGGAGATGGAAAAAGAAGTGCAATTTGATTCCAAAAATTTTGGAAAAAATATTTTTAGAATCTTCAAACAAAATGTGATGAGACTCTATTTTGCACCATCTTCAAATTCCTCACAGTTTAGTTGCTATAGGTGCCCGAATGTGAAGATTTAGTTAATAATAATAATTTCAGTGTCCAGTTTGGCCAAAAATTGTAAACCACTATTGTGGGATCACCCTATCCCTAGTAGTTAAACCTAAAATTATTATTTTTTACTTGTAGAATATCATATTTTTATTTAAAATATAACTTATATGAAACCTAAATGGACCAAATACCTATCGGTATCAATAAATCTTTGTTATCTTTAATTTTTGTATTCAACACAAATTAACCAATAGTTGAACACAAAAAAATTATTTGTTGTTATAAACACAACACATAATTATTTAAAATACAACTTATATCAAACAAAAATGGACTAATAGTTGAACACTAAAACTTTTTGAAAATCCTTCACATTTCATGGGAAAAAACAAGGTATTTATTGTGCTCACCTTTTATATTTGTGATAGGACAAACTATTAATATGAAATACTCCAACACTTATGATAACCCAATCGTTGTACACGTAAGAATAATAATTTTTCACTACATATGATAACCATACTTGTTAAATGAGTGACTTATTTTATTAAATGAGCATTTTATTTTATAAATGACACACTTATAGTGGATAGTTATGATATTTTAGTTGAGACAAAAATTATTTATTTCACTTCTTCATGAATGCATTTATGTTTTTTTTATATAACATTCATATGATGTCATGTGCTCAAATATGGGTCTATTTTGACCAACATTTGGTTTTTTTTATTTACATGTGAACAATTTATTTACAATATATACTATTATAAATATGTGCTAAGACTATATATTATAAGAAAAATTTCTATAACAACAATTGGACGCTATACAACTACTAGCCCCTCTCCCCTAGTGGTGCATTGCATGTGATATTTTGTCCCCTAGTCATTATAGCTCTAACCTCAGAAAGATCAAAAGTTGTATCAGAATCATTGTTTAATTGATTACTTATGTTTTTCCCATGAGAATGTATTGAAATTACATTCAATGTTCATTGAGGACTATGCACGATCATAGCTTCACATATCCGAGGTAGCACAACTTACAACGATAAACAAGAAAACATATTTTTATCTCTCTCTCTCTTATTCACTCTATCTCTCTTGCTACCTCTCTCTATCCTTCTCTACCTCTCTCTATATATCACTTCCTGCATCTTTATCTTCTATCTCTCTATTTTCCCCACTCTCATTGTCTCCCTCTTTTTATATATATTTATCCCTCTCCTTCCATCTCTCTCACCCCCTCTATCTATCCCAAGTTATATCTATATCTATATCTCTCCTTTCTATCCTAATCTCTCCCTCTTTCTATCTTAATCTCTCCCTCTCTCCCCATCACTCCCTCTTTCTATATCTCTCTACTTATCTCCTCTCTCTCTATATATACATATCCCTCTCTATCTCTCTCACTCATACACACACTCCATATTCTCCATCCTTATCTCTCTCCCCTCTCTCTATACCTCTCTCTAGCTCTATCATCATATCTCTCTATCTCTCATGCTATCCCTCTATATCTCTATATATCTCCTATCTATATCACTCTATCTTTCCCTCTCTATCTATTGAGCTATCTCTCTCTCTCCCCCCACTCCTTTCTCTCCCTCTCTATTTCCTTCTCACTCCTCTCTATCTCTTTCTATCCATATTTTTCTCTACCTGCATCTCCCTATCTCTTTATCTCTCTCCCTATCTCTCTATCTCTTTCAATATCCCTCTATATCTCCCTCTCCCTCTCCCTCTCTATATTTTGAGCTCTCTCTCTCTCTATATGTGTGTGTGTGTGTGTGTGTGTGTGTGTGTGTCTTCCACCTCTATCTATCCCTCTCTCCTCTCTCTTTATCTCTCCCTCTCCTCTCCATATCCCTCACATTCTTTATTTCCATCTCCATCTCCATCTGGACATTTTTATCCCCTATCTCTATCTCCTTACCCTCTCTTTCTTGCTCTCCCTCTATCTCCCCCTCTTTCTATCCCTCTCTCTCCCTTTTTCCGTATTGCGAACATAACATGACCTTGTTGGTAATGGAGTTTGATTATCTTCTTGTTTTAGAGGTTTTGTTGCAGTTATGTTTGGATACATGTACGTTGATGCATAATTTATTTAAAGCTATCACTTCTCCATCGAAATATTTTTTAACAAATAACATCATTTTCTAAATGCCCTACCAATTGACTTCATAAATATTTTTTTTTTTACTAATTGACCTTCCACACCTCTTCGGCGTACCCCTTGCACAATATCATATTTCATGTTGCTTGCCACCTCTCTCCCTCCATGACGTTTGTTGTTTTCTAAATTCAACGAATCTTTAAATGTCTCTTCATGAACATGATGTTGCACTTGAAGATGGTCTAGGAAACTTTGACTAGTACATGTAAAGCCAAATTGCCCTATGGCCCACAATCCAACATTCATTTTCTAATTTTTATATTAATCACTGATGTTTTAGTGGTTGCAGTTGGATATATTACTCAGCTACTAATTCTTGTTCAATTGACTGAACTGATCTAGCATACTAGGAGGGCTGATGACATCTAATCCCCTTCCTCCACCTGCGCAATAAGTTCTAAGCCATGATCATAAATGGCATTCTATAAAGGGCTACAGGTTTATGGAAATCATAATGCCTATGTTTTCAGAACTGTAAGAAGAATTCTCTTTCAAGGACTTCAAACTCTTGCATCTGAGTGTTTACAAAAGATCGGTTGGTTTAATTTGAAATTTTAAATATATCTTTTTATTAAATCAATGCAATAATTGTTTATAAGTGGTTATTAGTTGGATGTGTAAAATTATTATTATACTATTAATTATTTAATCATTGAATGGAATAATGTTTAAGTAAAATGTTTTTGAATTTGAACAGAATTTTTTTACAGATAATCTAATGATGATATATTAAAATGAAACAACTTCTATATGATCTAATAATAATAGATAGAAAATAAAATTTATTGAGTTTAATTTTCATTATTTACATTTAGTTAGTTAGTCTTTAATTTTATAGTTGTTAGTAGTAAATTATAATTATTAGTTGTTTTGCTGCTGATGCTGTTTTTTAACTGATGTTTGGTTATAACAAAATTTGAAAATCTGTAATATGATTTTTGGATTAAAACTGTGTGCAAATTTTTACATCAACATTTCGGACCATATTCCATGATCCATAATGCAGATGGATCATAAAATATGATCCGAAATGTTGATGTAAAATTTACACACAGTTTTAATCTAAAAATCTTATTACAATATTATCATAGACTCTGAAAATTTTATACTTTTCATTTGAAAACCTATTAAATTCTATTTATCTGAACTAAGAATTTCTCTTCCCCCATGATTAAAAATCATACAACCAAACAATATAATATAATTATAATGTTTCCTAATATTCCACACTGATATCTTCTGACAACTGCTTCCTTATAGTCTGCTTATATTCCTACTACCCCTATCATGACATCATCAAGTACTATTATTGGTTGTATTTCTTTCCAATTATATATGAAAAGGGATTTGTCAGGCAACTACCAAAAGACTTTTATGATGTAGTACACTTTTATGTGAAGTAAATGACAAGTTTATTCTGCAGCTTGCTTTCTAGCTTTCACTTTTAAGGTTCACAGTAAAAACCTTAGCTTGCCTGCTCAGAACAGATCTGGGTAGATGTTCAGATCAAGATTGAAATTCCTTTTCCATCTGCTTTCTCTAAGATTAGACCTGAAGCTCTGTAGTCCGTAATCAATTGGGTGGACTGTTGATTTCTCTTTTATAGCTGTGTTTGATTTAACTTAAAAAAACATATGTTCTTATAAACTGCCTAAATTTCTCTGTTTTTTTTTTCTTTCCAAATCACTTTTAACCATTTAAAGACATTAGATTTTGTGTAATGGTGTTTCCAAATTTAATGAAATAACTCAACATAATCAAAATCTAGAAACACCATATTACGCAGTTTCAACCATATTAAATTTTTATAATTTTCTTTTACTTTTTGTCTATGATTCACAAGCAGGGGTGATGCATTTTCCAAGATTTTGCTTACAATGATTATTAGGAAACATGAATATCTTTGAACAACATTGTTATGATAACGGATTTCTACAATTCATGAAGATAATTGTTAAATGTCTCTGTATTAGATTGTGTCAGTATTTTTGCATCAACGTCTCTGGATTAGATTTTTACTTCCTATGCTCTCTTCTTCATTCTGATGATGGATCATTGCTGCAAAAATAAGACACCATCTAATCCAGAAACATTTAACAATTATCATTGTTATGGTTGAATCATCAAAACAGATCCACATTTGTGGAACAAATTAGGCCAACTTAATTTGAATATTTGCACTGCTACTCAAATTTAAGTATCAAGCCAAATTTTGGAATTACAGGGCTTTATCAATTAAAAAGATGCAAATGGGTCATTTTCGCTAAAACTAATTGTTTGATTTCAATGGTGATGATGGACAAACTTTAGCAGTCTGCAAGATCAATACCAAAAAAATTGACACAGAAGTCCCAAACCTCAAAACTCAAAAACCATTTTTATAAATACTATGGATGAGCAAGTAACAGGTATTTGCCTTATACCTTAGCTTAAGAATATATAATCATACAAACCAGATAATTATTTACAGAACATTAGTTAACAGAACCCCCTTGTTCTGATTTTCTGCTTCTAGGATGTGCAATCATAACAAAAACCTTGAAAACATGGAAGATTTTTGTAAATGACTTGTACTTTCTCATACTTGATCTTCTCACCCCTTTGAGCCAGCAATTCTTAGGCAGTTGAGGCTCCTCCAGCTTGGAATTTAACAGAGTTGATACATCATAATATTCTTCCCACAATACATCCATTTGCTCTGCCTCTGTTGCATCTAATGACAGACTTCTCCTTGTCAAATTCATTCCATGGCTTTCATCCAATGAACTCTGTTCAGTATCATCTCCATTGCATGTTGTCCTCTTCTCACTTAGCAATTCATGAGCAGCATTTGTTGAAGCCATGAAATCCATCACTGAGCACAATATAATTTTCCTCACATACCTGCAAATATGCTTGTTACAAATTGAAACCAGACACACCCACTTCCATAGACTTATGTATATGACTTATAATTTTTGGTCAAAATGATGGGACTTAAATGGGTAAAGCGGTTGTCAAATCCTTCGTTTTCAAAAATTTTAGACAAGATTCCCTGAAAATGGGGTTGGGAGCTGGACATTTCAGTGGTAGAAGGTAAGATAATGCCAAAAGTCTTTTGGATATCTAAATATTGTAGCGATAATTTCGGTTCATTGGGTTGCCCATCAACTTGGCTCATATTGGGGGTTGCTGGGATTCCTTTCCAGGCACTTTCAAATGTTCCTTCACCAAACAGAGCTTAGGAAAATGTGTCCAATGATATACCATAACACAATATAGTGGGGAAATTACCATTCTCACTTTTTTTAAGCATTATTTTAATTCATAATTTATTTTGCTTTAATATATTCATTATCTATTCATCTTTATTATTATTTATTTTATATATAAAGATTATTATTTTTGTGTGATTCGAGATTGATCAAAGTTTTTTAAGGAGTATAGGTATGAACTTCAAAATTTGAATTGTCAAATTTAGATGTTAATATTCTTATCCTATTAACTATTGTGAGTCAACCAGCATGTGTTTTATGTGACATGCTATTTCATTAAATTTAATAATATTCAATGTGAACTTAATTTCATAAGAGTATATTGTTAGTCCACACTTTAATTCTAAAGGACAGTAGACAAATCGGTTCACCATCATCATATAGGCTACCTACATGTCGATGAATGGTGTCATTGGTATTGCTCATTGTTGTTACTTTTGGCCCACCAAGAGGTTTGTCCTTAGAGAACTTGTATAGTTATAGATGGAGGATCCACTTAAGAATTATTTGACCATGCAATCATAAAACAAAATACTCACAATTTAACACAACATAATGTAAACGATAGAAGAAATATGGAGAATAATAATTTTTTGAGCTTACAATCAGAATAAGAACACAATTAGGAATTACAATGAAATACAAGTACAAGCAAGTCTACAACTCCTCAAAACATTATACTCTAAATTAATATTCATTATGATGCTTTCTAATATTTTGCACTCTTGAATTACTCCTAAACTTGGATCCAAAAACAAATACCTTATTATGCAAAATTGGAGAGCTCTTATAATAAATAAAAATGAAATATGTTGGCATCAACCAATATTGTGTTACATTGCCCTATGCATATGTGACAAGGATCATGGCCCAATTATTAAATTATTTCTCCTTTGGTTTGATCAAGGAAACAGGCCTATGACCCCTCTTATCATGTGTGTGGCAAGATGCATGCATTAGAGCTCAATGCAGCCTTAATAACAATTATTCCTCAGACTACTAATCTTATGAATGCTATTAACAATTGGTGTAAGATTCAAATATGTGGTGTAAGCTAAATTAAGCCTTCCATTAGTAGGTGGTATAAGACATCATATTAATCTAAGATAAAACACTTAAAAATGACATGATAAGGTAGAATTGTATTCATCATGAAGCTCTGATGTCAATTTAAAGACAATATGATGAAAATACCCTTGTAATAAAATTATGATGACTATGACACTCCTAGGTACTTACCAAACAAAACAAATATAAAACAAAAATTAAAAATAAAAAAAATCATTATGATAAGAATTAATCACCATAGTTGGAATAACAATCATAAATAGTTGCTAACACATCCAGCTAACCATACCTCAAAGCCAAGGTATACTCATCATAAGATGTAGACCTTATGTCATCAACATATCCAACCCAGTCCACAATCATAAGTCCATATATATATAATCCTACTTAAAAAAATTCTTCAAGGTAACAACACAAACATGCAATAAAAAACCTCAAGACCCTCAATATTGCAGAGTATAATGAGAACATCCAACAAAGGATACATATATAACCTATAATTCTCACTACATAGATGTCAAATCTAAAAATGGTCAATGAATCCAAAAATCCACCAATAGTAGAATGAATAAATATTATGAAGAGAATTTATAGACAATGTCAAATCTTCTAAATTTTGGTAATATTTACTTGTATGATTCATACTCATGGGGTTTCTAATAGAGATTCATTCAATTATTATATATATTTTTAGGATGTAAAAAGTATTTATTAGGATAAATTATCAAAAATGTTTAATAAATAAGTGTTTTATATATTATTTATGTTCTATATATAATTTTTTTAAAGGATAGTAGAATAGTATTATATCTCAAGTTTCAGTAATAAAAAATTTAAATAAATATACTTAACTTCAGACAAAAGAATAAATGATTAAATTGTTTAGTAAGAATTATGAAATGGAAATGTAGATTTCAAGAAAAGAAATGGAAGAGCCTGAGTGCTCAAATCTGAAAATCTAGCTGACGCTAATGCTCAGATTTTGACTTGGAAAATTTTGCATCATAAATTGACAGTAGGGGATAGATTGAAAGTTTTGAAACTCCAACCTGCTTTATGTCCTTTTTCTCAACATAATGAAAGCTTGAAGCATATTTTTTGTGACTGTATATGGGCAAAATGAAAGTGGAATGTGGATTTTGGTCTTCTCCCTATTATTTTTCAACATGTGTTATATTGGAAAGAAGTTGTTTTGGGCATTGGTTTTTATAATAATTTGGTGGTTGATTCTATAAGACAAACTATTTTGCTTAACATTTGGAAAAGTAGATGTTCATTGATGTTTGCTAATCATATTCTTCATCGGGAAGTGGAAATGTTAAAGTTTTACACTGACATCATTCTACAATTTATATTCTTGTGTTTTCAATTAAAAGGTGGCGCTAAAGAAGAAGCTAACCATAGGAAGCACTTGGAGAAGATTAAATATCAGTTCCTACAGCTTCATGATGGGGATATTCGATGTTCCAGAAGCTACAAAGTTTGTTTAAGTTCCGATTATAAGTGTTGTTCATTCATTTTATCATTATGTTGTTGTATTCGATACATGTTAATAGTTCTTTTGTAAAGCAAGTCCATTGTAACCGTTATTTCTGCTTTATGTTGGGCAGATTTCTTATGGTCTTTAAGGTTATTGAACAGGGCTTTGGTTGTATTAGCCTCTTGTAACTGTTTTAGTTTTACTTCTTTTGGCAGTCCCTTTTGAACTGCCCTATTCTTTTTGTATCTTCAGCTTCATTTACTACAAAAACAAAAAAAGAATTATAAATCTAAAAGTGAAGGTAGCTTAAAAATATTATTTTTTAATTTGATAAAATAATTAATTCAACTTCGATATAACTATTTATCATTTTACAATTTAAAGTTATGATTTTTTTAATTCAATAAAACAAATTTTCAAGACATTCAAATTTAAAAATCTTTAAAATTACTAAAGAATTATTGTTTAATGGGTTGAGCATAATTGGTGAAGATGATAGTATGTTCCTTGGTTATACCATCTATTAAAATTTACACCTTCCAAAACTATAATAAATATAAAATGAGACAAAAATTATTTTCAAAAAGAATTTGATGAAAAAATAACCTAAAAACTTAATGTTAAATTGGAAAGATCAATTATTTATACAATTTAGCCCACAGGGGTAGTAGAGTTGGCTTGGGCAGTGGGTTTGCCCCCCATTGGTCTCGGGTTTGACTCCGCTCCCGAGTTTAAGAGGTGGAACTTCTTGCGGGTGAGGGATCTCACCCGCAGGGGACTAGTCTTGCCCTAGCTCGCCCGAGGTACCCAAGATACGGACTGGGCTGCTGGGACACCTTGTTGTATTAAAAAAAAAAATTATACAACTTAAACTCATACTCTAAACCAACGAATTAAAAAAAAACTTAAAAGTCCTTAAAATTTACATAAAGCATAATGATTTTAGGCATAAGGGTCAAAAGGGTTCACGTTCGTGAGGGCTTGGGGTCAAAAGTACTTTCTCCTTATAATATTGACATAATTTTCTACTCTGCAAATCAATTTTTGTTTTGAACAAGAAAAAAAATGCAAAGCTTTGTTTCTCCACCTTCCCCACCAAATCTTGACATATTTTGGACTTTAATACATCTCTTCCTCTTTTTTCAATGCATCTCGTGTTGTCACTAAACGTTATATGCGGCGCTAAAACTTCTTCATTGGGCCGGCATTCACTTTTTCTATAATTTTAAATTGAAATTTAGGTAGGTACCTTTTAAATGGTTAGGGGAATTTTTGTTGAAATAGTGTTTTGATTTTTTTAATACAATTTTATTGGGGGGTGTGACGTCATTCTACTAATTTTACAAATTAAAGTGAATGAATACTTATTGACTCATAGTTGAGTGCTTTATATTTTAGTCATAAAAGAATTGTTTATTTTATGATTGTGTTATTATATTTTGGTAGATAGGAGGGGATAGGGTTCTTATCCATTTTATAACGCACGAAAATATGATTCATCATTATAGGCAAGATTTTATGATTAGTCAAAATATTATTTGTGTTTATAAAAAATGGTAGTATATATTATAAAATAGAAAATCTTATTCATGATTAGAATGCAAATTCAAAGATTTCAAAACAACTCTCACTTTCAAATGATTGAGTTTATTAGGATTTATTGTAATTATCCCAAGCCAATTCTACTACAAAATGATCAAAAGTTAATGCTTGATTGTATCTTGTTTATTCTATGAAGGAATGAGAGGATACAATGTGCTACTCATCATTGCCAAGATTTCCTTAATGTTTTAGCCATTGCTTCCAAGTTCCCCAACTCTAGTACGTCCCACAGTACTTGGAGGCCTATCCCAATTCATGAACGTGAAGTTCAAGCTTAGTAATTGATGTCAAAGATAAACTTTTCTATATTCTAGACCTACCACCAAAAGGTCATCATGCTAAAAGTTCCAGTCATTAGTGGCAAACCCTTAGATATGCAATCTATATTGATCACTCATGAATTGTTCTTCCACATGAACTGTAGCCTATGCTACTATAAGCATTGGTATGTTTGAAAGAAAGTAAAAAGAAACTTCCAAGTTAACTAGGTTCTTTATGTCCATTTCCAATGAACACTTTGATTGTCTCCATTGTTTGAGTCATTCCTACATTGAAGATGGTGGTAATATAGTTTCTATGAGTGACCCCTTGAAGGCCATTTCCCTCTTAGTGAATGTAGAAAGAAAAGTGGTTATATTGTGATGGTAGCTTTGAAGGAATCCAACCCATTGTGTGAGGATGATCGCTAGGTTCTAATTTATGCTTTGTTATCTAAAGAGTGAATCCATCTTGCATAAAGATCTTAATGGTTATAAAATGAATTCCATATTAATGTGATTAGCACTAATGGATTGGATCTCAAATATCATTACAGATGAAATTGTCATCAATTACAACTAGTCAATGGAATGATGGGTACTTTGAGTAATATGAAGTTACTTTCTTTAATTGTGTCATGCATTATTAACTAGCATTCAAGAGGTTCAAACAATTCTTTTTCTTTTCTTTGATCGGTACATGCTTTTGATTGGAGCTATGAACGAATGAGGCCACAAAAGGGGGACCTTATCCTCAGCATGAATGCGAGAGAAAGCCACTCCTATGAGCATGGTAGCCCAGCGAGGGCATAAGGCCTGCAAGCACACCAGCCTAGTGAGGGAATGACAACCAATCTCGCGAGCAAAAAAGCCCAGTGAGGGAACAAGACCCACGAGCACACTAGCCTAGCGAGCGAAGAGGCCTCGAGCCTTAACGCTTAGCACACAAGGCATGAACGCCCACATAAACAACATGGACAAGTCCAAAGAATTGAACCCTAGTGGCCACGAATACAACACCACCACTTAACTATTGCACTATGGGATCAACCCCAGGTTCAAACAATTCTATATATTACTTGATATGACCATATTTTTGGTGGAATCAACAATAATTTTGGTTAGGTAGTTCACAGGTATGTTGATCTCCCTATATGGATATTAAAAGCTTACTTATTTAAATCTATCCAAATTCCTCCAAACTTCTTAGAGAATATTGATTAACTTCTAGTTAGTATATTTATTTATTTTGAGTGATTTTATGATGATGAGGGAGTTGTTACCTATTTTTAGCCACAACTCAAAACAAGTAGAGCTGAATTGCATCCATCAAAGAAGGTACAAAAAAATTTCTGCTTAAGTATTCATTATGTTCCAGAACTTTGATTACTTATGAATTTAAAGTGTTATTATGCAAATCTCAGTCAAAGGAACTCATAAAATTGCATAAAAGAATGTTGCTTTATTCATATTGTAAAAATTGAAGTCCTGCACAAGCCGCGAGAGTAACTGATTTGATTTTTATAATCAAATGACAAATACAAAAAGGAAGTGTATATCATACAACTAAAAATAATGTAAACATAAGATAGAAGGTGATTCGTCATTCCCTGGAATGATGAATCATCGTTACACTTGAAGTCTTCAATTGTTGTGCTTTCAAATTGATCCAGCTCCAGGCTCCAAAGACATCTGCAAATATGATGAAAGTCGGTATTAGAGATGGTCTCTAAGCAATGACAAATCAAGAGCATTCCTATGCTTACACTACCAACAGAAGTATAATCTACGTCATGTTTGCATTCATTAGATGATTAAATTTTAAGGCTGACAGTCAAAGGACATGAACTCCAACTGAAGCTTTTAGCTTCAATTATTTTTGCTAACATGTTTGTTTCAATGTGCAGGAATAGGTTCATCATTTTCGAGATCATTTTATCAGATATGTGGAGTAAAACGGGCTCCCACAAGGGTAGAGCTCGGCATATCATAAAGATGACACCTCTCATTCACATTATTACATGAGAGTCATCAAGTGTTACAGTTATCAAACGAAATTGCTGCCAAGCAATAACATCATAGTGAAAGCAGTCTAGTTCAACATGGTGAAACAATTTGAGCAGATCATCTTATTGCACATAATTCAATAAAACAATCAAAGAAGCATGTTATGAGAGCATTAATTGTATTTGTTGTAGTTCAGTTTCAACTTTGTCTTTCAGTCATGTTTTAATTTTTAATGAGGCATTGAGCTTCCTTAAACTGACTAAAGAATAAGGTATTAAGCTATCTCAATTGTTCCTTACATATTCATAGTCTACAAAATAGACAAAGAAACAGTTTTGACAAATGCTACAGGTAATGAAAGCTTCATGTCAAATGGTAATCTTAATATGTTAGCTGTGAATTGATCAGCATTAACAATAAATGGAGCATATGTTTTCAATGGCAGTCATTATTTACAAAGTTATTCAAAAGCAAATTTTGCATGAATATAGTCAAAACTAAAAGACAATCAAGGGTTGTCATATGAAGAAACACAGTATTAAGTATCAAAGCACAGATTTTTCCTTAAAAGGACAGTATAAGTTACCTTGGAAATCATTCAATGAAAGACATGTAAAAGACAGTGAGTTGTGAGCTATGACAATTATATAAAAGTAAAGGATAGTTGTAGATGCTTAGAGAAGGCCATGAAGAGAAGACGATTATCTACAAATGAATGAAACTCAGTCACAGAAGACCAAAGGGCAGTCAACATAGCAGCAGAACAGTCATTAACTTTCATTGACAAGTAGCTTCCATACAAGCTGCATACATGAGACAAAGTGCAGATGACAACGAATATGCCATTCAAAGCCACAACTATGAAATGTCTACAGTCTATTTCAAAAGAAGATACCATTATGTTCATATCATAAATTAAGAATTATAATATACTCATAATGGAGTTCGTGCACAACAGTATAAAGGATAGCATTGCCATCCATTTGAGAATATTCTTACTGTCAAGGGTGATAGAGAGCAACAGAGCTTGAAGGAAGGTAAAGATTTTGTAAATCTGTTAATGCATAGTGACTATCACAAGCGTGAAGATAGCTTCTCTCTAAAAGAAAATTCACAAGGAAAGCTTTATGATAAACATTGTGGAAAGTAAGATCTCAGCCACTGTGATAAGGTGCAAATATGTCTATGAGGATACAACAAGAGTATCAATCATCACAATTACATGGTTCAGCTATTTACATAACCACATTTTTCACTAAAGTATGGCAGTCACTGTGTCTTCAACAACTCAAATAAAATGCATTGGTAAATGATTAGTTACCTAATAACATGTAGCATCATAACAAACATGTGAAACAATAGGAGCTTTTGTAAGCCACAGTCATGTAGATGGAAGGCTAATGAAATATTTTACAGAGGCTATGACTGAATGGAAGCAATAGAGCTCAAAACCCACGGCCTATCACAAGGAAATGAAACCCCAGAATTTTCTTATGTCTTCAGCCAAAGAAATAAAGAGAATGCACATTTGTACTCTTCAAATGATGACCTGGGGATTTCTTTTCTCTCACAAATGCAAAAATAATGAGATATTCGAGTTTGAGCAGGTAAAGCAAAATAAAGATGGAGTTATATTTTCAGTAAGATGAATATGGTGCATACAACAAACAGATCAAAGCACGCATAGCAAGAAGGCGTGTACAAGAGAGAATACAAATGAAATCATTAGTATAGTCGTGGCCTTAGGGATTCTTTCTTCTTCACAAAAGGAAGAAAATACCAGTATTTCCAGCATGAAAATAACTTACAGCATCATGAGAGGCGTTAAAGAAGGCATGAAGACTTTCCATAAAAGCCACGTCAAACTCCACAAGAACAATAGAAGGTTCGTAGGGCGAGCTCGGCTCCAGCTCTCATGGCAGCCAAAGTCAAACCGAGTGACAAGAAGATACAAAGAGCAAAGAAAGTAATAGAATATATCAGAAAGTATGTTCAATATTGTGCATAGTCGCACCTTTAAAGCTTCATAAAATGCTACATAATGGAGTCAAACCGGTAAAGAACGAACTTACCACATGAAAATCACAAGTTTCAGCTCAGAAAATATTCAAAAGGTGTCGATTCCTACCATTTCATGGTGAAATTCGAGCTTCAAACCCTACTCAGCAATGGCAGCTGACTTCTTCAGGAAGTTTTATCAAAGTCAAAAGAATAGTAATGATTTAGGGTTCGATGATTGCTTTTGTCCATTTTCCCTAACTCATTTTTGATATTTTTGTTAATGATTTTTAATAATCATTATGTCTTTTGATTTTCCCGGTGGCCATGACTTTTAAGTCAATGAGCCTAGCAATAGTATGGTCGACCTTGCCAAATAATGGAACTTTCGCTAAATATTATGGTAGTTTATTAAGCTATTGACAAATATATGCATGGTGGTCACCAATAATTATCAATGAACAATACATATTTTTGAATTTATGCTAAGTATGAAGCTCTAGGTAGAGAATATGCTTTCAAGTTTAGCTATCCTTCATCTTTATTTGCATAATTCAATGTAAATGAATTAATTAATGACGTGTTATAAATCATTAATTATTTCATCTTTTTCAAATGCAAATAAACGTATTGTATAAAGCTGGATCACAATTTTACTTCAGTTACACATCAGACTCAACTAAAGACTTAGACGTAAAGATGGAGTTCCAATGTGCATGGGAAAATTGACAAGAACAAGATAGTTTTGCATGCTTTAGCCCACCTTTTCAGGAAAGTCCAGTTCAGTTTGAGTTGTAGATCAATTGCATGCTTTATGACTGCAAGTTCGAGACTGAGTTCACTCATTTTTGCATGAGTTTGAACCTTATTTTCAGGGATTTTTGCTTCTGCTCGGATTTTACCTTGGGGTTATCATTTTGACACTGAAATTGACTTTCAGTTGCTTGTTCATGCACTTTGAGGTGCATTTTCAACTTTATATATTGAATTTTTTTATCTTTTTCATTCTAGTTCTTGTTATTCAGCCTTTGCATTCTACAAAGTGAATGGTCATGTAACTCAGCTTTTAGATTAATACAATAGTGTTTTTTACAGGTTTACTTATGTCTTTTTGCAAAGATTCCTTCAAATTGCAGTAAAATCAAAATATGCCTTGTCATTTGGCTGTCTTTATGAATGACTTGATGAAGTTTTATTGTGTTTAAATATCAAAACCTTTAAAATCTTTGTCTCATTTATATTTACATGCATTCGAATAGTTAAAGTCACAAGTCTAAGTTTGTGTAAATGAATAATATTCTTCTTTGCTGTGAAAACCCTATTTTCCTTCAAAGGTTATTTATTCAAGCCTTCCTTATAATCAATTTTTGTAGTGAAACTGTCAAAATATACTTGTATGGTTAGTTTTCTGAGGTTTTTTGTGAAGCAAAATTGCAGATCTTTATCAATTAGGTGCACGTCACCTTCAATTTATAGTTTCTTGCATTTGGCAATAGTTCTTCTATCCTTTTTCCCAGTAAGTTACCAGTTATTAATTTGAGAATCACATAATAAGCCAGCCTAGAATCAGGAGGTTCAATCTCGTTATAGGTCACCCACAACTCGAGTTTGATCCAATGTTTCAACAAATTGCTGAATTTAATTATTCAAGCGTTCAGGTGCAATATAATTGACAACAGTTTTTGGCACGCTCAGTGGGAATCTGAAGATCACTTCATAGAAGAAATTAAAAGATACAAGTTGCTTTCCTGGTATATATAACAACATATTTTCACCTTTCAGAGGTACAAATTTATACCTGGTGACTTCGAGCACAATCCATTGGTTTCAGCAGACGAAGTGCTAGTATGTTTACATTTACAAAAGAGGTCTGATTCACTTTGATTTAAAGAAGATTTTCAGATTTCAAATGCTTTAACATGTCTGGTTTTTATGAAAAAAGCATGTTTTCACCTCTGTTTCATAAAAATCCTACCTATTCACATCCTTATCAGCCATATCAGGCCAATCATGCTGCTGGTTTTATCCCAAACAACCATGCAATAATAACCTATCAGCATGCTCAACATGCTTACCTCCCACCCACCCCTGCTCAACCTTCATATCAATATTCATATGTCCAAAATCAGCTCAGAGAGGTTGATGATATGAAGAATAACATGAATAACATGAAGGAAATCTTGTTAGACATTGCAAAATAGGTAGAAGAGTTCAAGAGGAAATACGAGTATGATCAACAACAACAAGAGATGGCCTATCAGGCCCATCTCTATGAGCAAGACTTGTTGATGCAGAGGAGACAGTATGAAGAAGGTCTTGCTGCTAAAGAAGAGAAAATTAAAATGTTGATTGCCCAAGCACCAATGATGGAGGCCCAATCAGTTTCTTGGATAAAGCATCAGCCAACAAAGACAGAGGTTTTCAAGGTTTCTACACAATCTCCAAGTAAGTTTTCGAGACTTGACATTCCAAGTTATAGGGGTAATATTCAATCCAATGTTAAAGATCAGCCCCTACAGGAGCTCATGAATGAAAAAAATATGTCAGATCAATCCATTAATCCTTAGCTTCAGACATGTCCAAAGCCTGAGCTAAGTAATCAAATTGTTGAACAGTTATGGTAGCCTACTTGGACTAAGCATCCTTCCTATAAAATGCCAAACCTTAGTAAGGATTTTTCGTATGTATTAGTTCAAGATCAGAAAGAGGAAGAAATTGTAGGGTCTAACTCAATCAAGGTTCCAAATTGGAGGAATGGAAAAGAGGAGCAGGAAGTTGTTGTTCGCACTGTGTTCCCAACTCAAAACAACAATAGCGAATGTGAAGACGATGTTGAATCAAATTCATTGTTGAACCCCTTAGATTTTGATTCATTTGAAAAGTTTTATGATGCTATTTATAAGATGGCTAAAAGCAGAATGCAGGAATTACCAGTTGAAGATCTTCACTTGCAAACAGAGCATGCCCAAGCTTCACTGGAAGAGGCACTACCTGAGGAGGAAGATTTAATTTCTTTATTTGACCAACTCCCTGGTTTTATTGAGCAAGTTGAAGGGAGCATACAGGCACCTATTTTACTAGCTGATTTGGAACAACCAGAAGATATTGTTGACTTATTTTATGAACTTCCTCAATTTTTTGGTGAAAATGAGGATCTCACATGCATGATGGCATCTATGCCTGGTATGGAGCAACTAAATGATAAAACTCATCTAGATTTAATGCAAAATTATGAGTTAGATGATATCATCTAGAAGCTTTTTGTTCTAACATTGATGATGAGATAGTATCATATGAAAGGGAAACATGTGATCAACCCATTCAAATTGGTGAGACTATTGAGGAAGTTGCAAAGAATAATGCCTTGCAGCCTATGAATTTATTTGACTAGCTGCCCCACTTTGTTAAGGAGTTGTATTTTTTCATGAACGAGGAACATAAGGAACAATAGTTTGAAGACTTGTTTTCAGTAATTCAACAAGGATATTAGCTCCTTAGTCAAAAAGATCCAACCATTGAAAGCATTAATGGTTTCTTTTCAGAGACTATTATAAATGATGCAAAGAAATAGGATTTTCTTTTCATTACAGAGCTAAAGGAAAGAACATCTAATCCTCCTATAAACAATAATAGGAAAATATTTCAAGAAGGTTAGATTGTAGCAGCCAATGAACAACCTGCACATTACCTCCAATCAACATCTTTTCAAGGAAAGAATGAAGTTTTTAGAGATCAGCAAAAGGACAGCTTAACTTCATTTAATGTTCTTGAATAGCATAAACAATGGGCTGAGAAAATAGAGCATAAACAATGGGCTGAAAGTTGTAAGTTGAGTGTCCCGACAAGGGGATGTCCTATCAGACACCTGGCACACTTGGTGGGAAATCAAAAGGAGTTACCAGTTGAATTACCTACTTGGGAGCATGGGATTCAATATCAAAAGTCATCAATGCAGATAGCTTACCATATTCAAAAAAATAGTTGCATGCACCTTTTGTTTAACATAGAAAAGCAGGTGGTTTTCATGATTGAAGAGGTGTTTAATCTATGCACTCGACATTTACTTTTCCTTCATCACTGTTGGAAAATTTGCAAGCAAGAAGCACGTCCTATGTTGGTGAGAAAGGGTAGTTTTTTCTCACAACTAGTGAGCGGTTATCTCTGATCACTACCACTACTGTGTAATGTAGGATAGAGTAGTTTTAGTTTCAGTTATGCTTTCACTAAGTGCCTGCTGCCACATTTCATTTCAGTTTTGTTTCATTTTCAATAAAGTGCGATTGCTGCACATTATTTTTCAAACTCTGTCTTCAACAGAGTTGCAGTAGTTCTTTCAGTTTGTTTAGTTTGAAGTTGAGTTACAAGGTTTTCAGAAATTTGAAGAGCAAAGATTGAATCCATGCCCAATGGATTTACTGAGCATCTGGTCTATACTGTTTAATAGGAAAACACTCTGTAGAGGTCGCCAAATTGTTACCTATTTCTAGCCACAACTCAAAACAGGTAGAGTTGAATTGCATCCATCAAATAAGGTACAAAAATTTTTCTGCTTAAGTGTTCATTACGTTCCAGAACTTTGATTACTTATGAATTTCAAGTGTTATTATGAAAATCTTAGACAAAGTAACTCATAAATTTGCATAAAAGAATTCTACTTTATTCATATTGTAAAAATTGAAGTCCCGCACAAGCCACAGGAGTAACTAATTTGATTTTTATAATCAAATGATGAATACAAAAAGGAAGTGTATATCATACAACTGAAAATAATGTAAACATAAGATAGAAGGTGATTCATCATTTCCTGGAATGACAAATCATCGTTACACTTGAAGTCTTCAGTTGTTGTGCTTTAAAATTGATCCATCTCCATGCTCCAAACACATCTGCAAATATGATGAAAGGCAGTATTAGAGATGGTCTCTAAGCAATGACAAATCAAGAGCAATCATATGCCTACACTACCAACAGAAATATAATCAACATCATGTTTGCATTCATCAGATGATTAAATTTAAAGGTCGATAGTTAAAGGACAAGAACTCCAACGGAAGCTTTCAGCTTCAATTATTTTTGTTAACATGTTTGTTTCAATGTGCAGGAATAGGTTCATCATGTTTGAGATCATTATATCAGATATGTGGAGTAAAACAGGCTCCCACAAGGGTAGAGCTCGGCATATCATAAAGATGACACCTCTCATTCACATTATTACATGAGAGTCATCAAGTGTTATAGTTATCAAACGAAACTACTGTAAAGCAAAAACATCATAGTGAAAACAGTCTAGTTCAACATGGTGAAACAGTTTGAGAAAATCATCTTATTGCTCACAATTCAATAAAACAATCAAAGAAGCATGTTATGAGAGCATTAATTGTATTTTTTGTAGTTTGGTTTCAGCTTTGTCTTTCAGTCATGTTTTACATTTTAATGAAGCATTGAGCTTCCTTAAACTGACCGAAGAATAAGGTATTAAGTTATCTCAATTGTTCCTTACATATTCATACTCTACAAAAGAGACAAAGAAACAGGTTTTCCAAATGCTATAGGTAATGAAAGCTTCATGTCAAATGGTAATCTTAATATGTCAGTTGTGAATTGATCAGCATTAACAATAAATGGAGCATCTGTTTTCAATGGCAGTCATTATTTACAAAGTTATTCAAAAGCAAATTTTGCATGAATATAGTCAAAACTAAAAGACAATCAAGGGATGTCATATGAAGAAACACAGTATTAAGTATCAAAGCACAGATTTTTCCTTAAAAGGACAGTATAAGTTACCTTAGAAATCATTCAATGAAAGACATGTAAAAGACAGTGAGTTGTGAGCTATGACAATTATATAAAAGTAAAGGATAGTTTTATGAATGATTTGATGAAGTTTTATTGTGTTTAAATATCAGAACCTTTAAAATCTTTGTCTCATTTATATTTGCATGCATTCGAATAGTTAAAGTCATAGGTCTAAGTTTGTGTAAATGAATAATATTCTTCTTTGCTGTGAAAACCCTATTTTCCTTCAAAGGTGATTTATTCAAGCCTTCCTTAGAATCAATTTTTGTGGTGAAACTATCAAAATATACTTGTGTGGTTAGTTTTTTGAGGTTTATTGTGAATCAAAATTGTAGATCTTTATCAATTAGGTGTGTCACCTTCAATTTATAGTTTCTTGCATTTGGCAATAGTTCTTCTATCCTTTTTCGCAGTAAGTTACCAGTTATTAATTTGAGAATCATACAGTAAGCTAGCCTAGAATCAGGAGGTTCAATCTCTTTATAGGTCACCCACAACTTGAGTTTGATCCAATTTTTCGACAGATTGTTGAATTTAATTATTCAAGCATTTAGGTGCAATCTGATTGACAATAGTTTTTGGCATGCCTGGTGGGAATTTGAAGATCACTTTAGAGAAGAAATTCAAAGATACAAGTTGCTTTCCTGGTATATACAACAGCATATTTTCACCTTTCAGAGGTACAAATTTATACCTGGTGACTCCGAGCACAATCCACTGGTTTCAGTAGACGAAGTGCTAGTATGTTCACATAAGAGGTCTGATTCACTTTGATTTAAAGAAGATTTGCAGATTTCAAATGCTTTAACATGTCTTGTTTTTATGAAAAAAGTGTGTTTTCACCTCCATTTCATAAAAATCCTTCCTATTCACATCCTTATCAGCCATATCAAGCCAATCATGCTACTGGTTTTATCCCAAACAGTCATGCAACAACAGCCTATCAGCATGCTCAACATGCTTACCTCCCACCCACCCCTGCTCAACCTTTAGATCAATATTCATATGTCCAAAATCAGCTCCAATAGGTTGATGATATGAAGAATAACATGAATAACATGAAGGACATATTGTTAGACATCGCAAAATAGGTAGAAGAGTTCAAGAGGCAGCAAGAGTATGATCAACAACAAGAAGAGATGGCCTATCAGGCCCATCTCTATGAGCAAGATGTGCTGATGCAAAGGAGACATTATGAAGAAGGTCTTCTGCTAAAGAAGAGAAAATTAAAATGTTGATTGCCTAAACACCAATGATGGAGGCCCAATCATTTTCTTGCATAAAGCATCAACCAATAGAGAAAGAGGTTTTCAAGGTTTCTACACAATCTCCCAGTAAGTTTTTGAGACTTGACATTCCAAGTTATAGGGGTAATATTCAATCCAATGTTAAAGATCAGCCCCTACAGGAGCTCATGAATGAAAAAAATCTTTCAAATCAATCCATTAATCCTCAGCTTCAGACATGTCCAGAGCCTGAGCTAAATAATCAAATTGTTGAACAGTTATGGCAGCCTACTTGGAAGAAAGAGGAAGAAATTGTAGGGTCTAACTCAATCAACGTTCCAAGTTGGAGGAATGGAAAAGAGGAGCAGGAAGTTGTTGTTGTTCGCACTGTGTTCCTAACTCAAAACAACAATAGCGAATGTGAAGACGATGTTGAAGCAAATTCATTGTTGAACCCCTTAGATTTTGATTCATTTGAAACATTTTCTAATGTTGTTTATAAGATGGTTGAAAGGAGAGTGCAGGAATTAGCAGTTGAAGATCTTTACTTGCAGACAAAGGATGCCCAAGTTTCACTGGAAGAGGCACTACCTGAGGAGGAGGATTTAATTTCTTTATTTGACCAACTCCCTCGTTTTATTGAGCAAGTTGAAGGGAGCATACAGGCACCTATTTTACCAGCTGATTAGAAACAGCCAGAAGATATTGTTGACTTATTTGATGAACTTCCTCAGTTTGTTGGTGAAAATGAGGATCTCACATGCATGATAGCATCTATGCCTGGTATGGAGAAACTAAATGCTAAAACTCATCTGGATTTAATGCAAAATTATGAGTTAGATGATATCATAGAAGCTTTTTGTTCTAACATTGATGATGAGCTAGTATCATATGAAAGGGAAACATGTGATCAGCCCATTCAAGTCAGTGAGACTATTGAGGAAGTTGCAGAGAATAATCCCTTGCATCCTATGAATTTATTTGACGAGCTACCCCACTTTGTTGAGGAGGAGTTGTAATTTGTCATGAACGAGGAACATAGGGAACAACAGTTTGAAGACTTTTTTTTAGTAATTCAACAAGGATATCGGCTCCTTAGTCAAGAAGATCCAACCATTGAAAGCATTAATGGTTTCTTTTCAGAGACTATTATAAATGACGCAAAGAAATGATATTTTCTTTTCATTATAGAGCTGAAGGAAAGTACAGCTAATCCTCCTATAAACAATAATAGGAAAATCTTTCAAGAAGTTTAGATTGTAGCAGCCAATGAACAACCTGCACATTACCTCCAATCAACATCTTGTCAAGGAAAGAATGAAGTTTTCAGAGATCAACAAAAGGGAAGCTTAACTTAATTTAATGTTCTTGAAGAGCATAAACAATGGGCTAAGAAAATAGAGCATAAACAACGGGCTAAAAGTTGTAAGTTGAGTGTCCCGACAAGGGGATGTCCTATCAGACACCTGGCACACTTGGCGGGCAATCAAGAGGAGTTACCATTTGAATTACCTGCTTGGGAGCATGGGATTCAATATCAAAAGTCATCAATGTAGATGACTTACCATATTCAAAAAAATAGTTCCATGCACCTTTTTTCTAACATAGAAAAGGAGGAGGTTTTCATGATTGAAGAGGTGTTTAATCTATGCACTTAGCATTTACTTTTCCTTCATCACTATTGGACAATTTGCAAGTAGGAAGCACATCCTATGTTGGTGAGAAAGGACAATTTTTTCTCACAACCAATGAGCGGTTATCTTTGATCACTACCACTGTTGGGTAGTGTAGGATAGAGTAGTTTTAGTTTCAATTATGCTTTCAATAAGTGCCTGCTGGCACATTTCATTTCAGTTTTGTTTCGATTTCAATAAAGTGTAGTTGTTGCACATTCTTTTTCAAACTCTGTCTTCAACAAAGTTGTAGTAGTTCTTTCAGTTTGTTTAGTTTGAAGCTGAGTTACAAGGTTTTCAAAAATTTGAAGAGCAGAGATTGAATCCATGCCCAATGGATATACTAAGCAACTTGTCTATAGTGTGTATACACCTAAAAATGGTTTAATTAATTAAATACATTTATTTGATTAATTAATCTGTTATTCCTCTACTATTAAATAAATAAAAATTATTTATTTATATAGTTCATTTTTATTTCTTCTAAATTCTTCTTTTATTCTAATTTTAATTAAATAAGCAAAATTAATACCTTTGTTTTATTTAATTATCGTTATAATCAAATTCTCCTATTTATAAAGATCCTATTAGTCTACTTTAATTAATTAAATAAAGTTCACATACTTTGTTTAAATTAATTAATCACTCTTCTTTCACATTTAATTTAATGAATAAAACTCCTATAGTTTGTTTATTTAAATTAATATTCTATTTTCTTCCAATTTTGGGAATAAATAAAATAAAATATTCCTAAAATCTTCTAAAAACCTCCACCTCATCAAATCTCAACAATAAAATAAAACTATTCAGTTTTATTAAATATTTCAACAACCAACCCCTGTGCATTTATGGGAATGGCCGTGAAAGGCTGTCACAGGAAAATCTTCTCCTATTCTCTGGCTTGATGTTTTTGTGGGGAGGATCAATCTCCATGGAAATCTCAAGAGTCTCCATCTCTCACCACACAATTCCTCAGAGGAAATCCCAACCTTTTATCCTATGCCCCTTCACAAATGTGTGCCATGAAATCTATAAATATAGGTTTTTGACTATAGGAAAAGGATCCTAATTTGTGCAATCTTACTCTGTAGGTTTTTCAGGCATTCAAGCAAATAGAAGCAATCATCAAGCAATCAAGCATTTTAGTTCATCAATCATGGCTGTTTACAATAGTTTCTTTCTCATAATTTTTACTGTAGAATCATCTTAGTTGCATTTAGGAATCAAAATAGCTTAATTCTCATTCTTTAAATGTCATTTCAAACAATCTATTAGCTTATTTAAATCTGAGAGCAAAGTAGATTAGAGAAATCTTTAAAGTTAGAGAGCAATATGACAGATTTCTGAAGGTTCCTGTGTTTAAAATAGTTTAAATTTCTTGAATCTTAGATACAATGTCTTATTTAGAAGTGTAGATGCATACATAATTTGTTTATCTCATTCTTACACTTTCATAGTGTTTAGCAGGAAAACACTTTGCAAAGGTCACCAAATTGTTACCTATTTCTAGCCACGCCTCAAAACAGGTCGAGCTGAATTGCATCCATCAAAGAAGGTACAAAAAGTTTTCTGCTTGAGTATTCATTACATTCCAGAACTTTGATTACTTATGAATTTAAAGTGTTATTATGAAAATCTCAGACAAATGAACTCATAAATTTGCATAAAAGAATGTTGCTTTATTCATATTGTAAAAATTGAAGTCCCGTACAAGCTGCAGGAGTAACTGATTTGATTTTTATAATCAAATGATGAATACAAAAAGGAAGTGTATATCATACAACTAAAAATAATGTAAACATAAGATAGAAGGTGATTTGTCATTACCTCCAGAATCACGAATCATCGTTACACTTGAAGTCTTCAGTTGTTGTGCTTTCAAATTGATCTAGCTCTAGGCTCCAAAGACATCTACAAATATGATGAAAGGCGGTATAAGAGATGGTCTCTAAGCAATGACAAATCAAGAGCAATCCTATGCCTACACTACCAACAGAAATATAATCTACATCATGTTTGCATTCATCAGATGATTAAATTTAAAGGCTAATAGTCAAAGGACACGAACTCCAATCGAATCTTTCAGCTTCAATTATTTTTGCAAACATGTTTGTTTCAATGTGCAGGAATAGGTTCATCATGTTCGAGATCATTTTATCATATATGTGGAGTAAAACGGGCTCCCACAAGGGTAGAACTCAACATATCATAAAGATGACACCTCTTATTCACATTATTACATGAGAGTCATAAAGAATTTTTACAGTTATTAAACGAAACTACTGTAAAGCAATAACATCATAGTTAAAGTAGTCTAGTTCAGCATGGTGAAATAGTTTGAGCAAATCATCTTATTGCTCATAATTCAATAAAAAAATCAAAGAAGCATGTTATGAGAGCATTAATTGTATTTGTTGTAGTTCAGTTTCAACTTTGTCTTTCAGTCATGTTTTACATTTTAATGAGGCATTGAGCTTCCTTAAACTGACTGGAGAATAAGGTATGAAGTTATCTCAACAGCTCCTTACATATTCATAGTCTACAGAAGAGACAAAGAAACAAGTTTGCCAAATACTACAGGTAATGAAAGCTTCATGTCAAATGGTAATCTTAATATGTCAGCTATGACTTGATCAACATTAACAATAAATGGAGCATCTATTTTCAATGGCAGACATTATTTACAAAGTTATTCAAAAGCAGATTTTGCATGAATACAGTCAAAACTAAAAGACAATCAAGGGCTGTCATATGAAGAAAGACAATATTAAGTATCAAAGCACAACTTTTGCCTTAAAAGGATAGTATAAGTTACCTTGGAAATAAGTCAATGAAATACATGTAAAAGACAGTGAGCTGTGAGTTGTGATAGTTATATAAAAGTAAAGGACAGTTGTAGATGCTCAGAGAAGGCCATGAAGAGAAGATGTTTATCTACAAATGAATGAAACTCAGTCACAGAAGACCAAATGGTAGTCAACATAGCAACAGAACAGTCATTATCTTTCATTGACAAGTAGCTTCCATACAAGCTGCATACATGAGACAAAGTGTAGATGACAAAGAATATTCCATTCAAAGCCACGATAGTCAAATGTCTGTAGTCTATTTTGAAAGAAGATACCATTATGTTCATATCATAAATTAAAAATGATAATATACTCATAATGGGGTTCGTGCACAATAGTAGAAAGGATAGTGCTGCCATCCATTTGAGAATATTCTTACTGTCAAGGGTGATAAAGAGCAACAGAGCTTGAAGGAAGGTAAAGATTTTGTAAATCTGTTAATGCATAGTGACTCTCACAAGCGTGAAGATAGCTTCTCTCTAGAAGACAATTCACAACAAAAGATTTATGATAAACATTGTGGAAATTAAGATCTCAGCCACTATGATAAGGTGCAAATATGTCTATGAGGATACAACAAGAGTATCAATCATCACAGTTATGTGGTTCCGCTATTTACATAACCACATTTTTCACTGAAGTATGGTAGTCACCGTGTCTTCAACAACAAAGAAAATGCATTGGTAAATGATTAGTTTCCTAATAACATGTAGCATCATAATAAACATGTGAAACAACAAGAGGTTTCGCAAGCCATAGTCATGTAGATGGAAGGTTAATGAAATATTTTATAGAGGCTATGACTGAATGGAAGCAATAGAGCTCAAAAACCACGACCTGTCACAAGGAAATGAAACCCCGGGATTTGCTTGTCTTCAACCAAAGAAATAAAGAGAACACACATTTGTACTCTTCAAATGATGACCTGGGGATTTATTTTATCTGACAAATGCAAAAATAATGAGATATTCGAGTTTGAGCAGGTAAAGCAAAATAAAGATGGAGTGATCTTTTTAGTAAAATGAATATGGTGCATACAACAAATAGATCAAAGCACGCACAACAAGAAGGCATGAACAAGAGAGAATACAAATGAAATCATCAGTACAACCATGGCCTTAGGGATTCTTTCTTCTTCACAAAAGGAAGAAAATACCAATATTTCCAGCATGAAAATAACTTATAGTAGCATGAGAGGTGTTGAAGAGGGCATGAGGACTTTCCATAAAAGCCAGGTCGAACTCCACAAGAACAATAGAAGATTTGTAGGTTGAGCTCAGCTCCAGCACTCATGGCGGCCAAAGTTAGAAAGAGTGCCAAGAAGATACAAAGAGCAAAGAAAGTAATAGAATATATTAGAAAGTATGTTCAATATTGTGCATAGTTGTGCCTTTAAAGCTTCATAAAATGCTACATAATGGAGTCAAACTGGTGAAGAACGAACTTACCACATGAAAATCACAAGTTTCAGCTCAGAAAATATTCAAAAGGTGCATATTCGTGCCATTTCATGGTGAAATTCGAGCTTCAAACACTACTCAACAGTGGCGGTTGGCTTCTTAAGGAAGTTTCATCAAAGTCAAAAGAATAGTAATGATTTAGGGTCAGATGATTGCTTTTATCCATTTGCCCTAACTCATTTTTGATATTTTTGTTAATGATTTTTAATAATCATTATGTCTTTTGATTTTCTTGGTGGCCATGAATTTTAAGTCAATGAGCCTAGCAATAGTATGGTCGACCTTGCCAAATAATGGAACTTTCGCTAAATATTATGGTAGTTTATTAAGCTATTGACAAATATATGCATGGTGGTCACCAATAATTATCAATGAACAATGCATATTTTTGAATTTATGCTAAGTATGAAGCTCTAGGTAGAGAATATGCTTTCAAGTTTAGCTGTCCTTCATCTTTATTTGCATAATTCAATGTAAATGAATTAATTAATGATGTGTTATAAATCATTAATTAATTCATCTTTTTCAAATGCAAATAAAGATATTGTATAAAGCTGGATCACAATTTTACTTTAGTTACACATCAAACTCAACTTAAGACTTAGATGTATAGATGGAATTCCAATGTGTATGGGCGAATTGACAAGAACAAGATAGTTTTGCATGCTTTAGCCCACCTTTTCAGGAAAGTCTAGTTCAGTTTGAGTTGTAGATTAGTTGCATGCTTTATGACTACAAGTTTGAGGTTGAGTTCACTCATTTTTGCATGAGTTTGAACCTTATTTTAAGGGATTTTTGCTTTTGCTCGGATTTTACCTTGGGGTTATCATTTTGACACTGAAATTGACTTTCACTTGCTTGTTCAGGCACTTTGAGGTGCATTCTCAACTATATATATTGAAAAAATTTCTCTTTTTCATTCCAATTCTTGTTATTTAGCTTTTGCATTCTGCAAAGTTAATGGTCATGTAACTCAGCTTTCAGATTAGTACATTAGTGTTTTTTACAGGTTTACTTCTCTTTTTGCAAAGATTCCTTCAAATTACAGTAAAATCAAAAGATGCCTTGTCATTTGGCTGTCTTTATGAATGATTTGATGAAGTTTTATTGTGTTTAAATATCAAAATCTTTAAAATATTTGTCTCATTTATATTTGCATGCATTCGAATAGCTAAAGTCACAGGTCTAAGTTTGTGTAAATGAATAATATTCTTCTTTGTTGTGAAAACCCTATTTTCCTTCAAAGGTGATTTATTCAGGCCTTCCTTAGAATCAATTTCTGTGGTGAAAATGTCAAAATTGACTTGTGTGGTTAGTTTTCTGAGGTTTATTGTGAATCAAAATTGTAGATCTTTATCAATTAGGTGCATCACCTTCAATTTACAGTTTCTTGCATTTGGCAATAGTTCTTCTATCCTTTTTCCCTATAAGTTACCAGTTATTAATTTGAGAAGCATATAGGAATCTGGCCTAGAATCCGGAGGTTCAATCTCATTATAGGTCACCCACAACTTGAGTTTGATCCAATGTTTCAACAGATTGTTGAATTTAATTATTCAAGCATTCGGGTGCAATCTGATTGACAACATGAGTCTCCCTCCAAGATAACTTAAGTGCTTCCTATTGTTAATATTAAGGTGTCATCAACCTTGTAAATCTTATATATTTAATTATTTCAAATACTGTTTATAAATCAATCATAAGGGATGGAGGCTTCACCGGCAATGGCAATTATTTTTTATCATCAAGGTTTTGCTAGTAGGGTAATTGATTTTTATTTGGGAAGTAGTAAATAATTATTTATTGGCAAGAAGTTACTTTTTTATTGGAAAAGTATCTTGGAGGTTATAGTGGTTTTGGGTCCCCAACTTTCCATGAGGTTGTTTGGACACTTGTAATCATTTTTGGCATATGGTTAATAACACTTTGGAAAAAGCATGGTAACCATCTTGTAAGGACAAATAGGTGTCCATTTTGGTGGGTAAGTTAAAACTCTCAAAAGTTATGTTAAGCATGTTAGAAAACTTCCAAGTAAAGGTGTTGGGATTCATAACTAATTTGGAATGTGTCATTTAGGTATTGAAATTATATGTAATAGATGCTTAAGGAGCTAGAAGTAACATGGTGAGAATGTGAGGTAAATAAATTGTTCATATGTTCTTGAGAGAGTGTGTGAGTAGAGTGAATGAATCTTTACACAGGTGTTGTCAAATTGAAAATTAAGAGGATCTTTGTAAGTAGATATATTTTAGTCTTTAATTTGAAGATAATAAATGATTGGGCTCTCTTCTTGGTGGAGATTTTCCCAAAAGGGTTTCTCCATGTAAACCTTGTGTTACATGAGATCTTTTATAGTTTCTTACACTCTTATGTTGTTGATTTGTTTATCTTTATTGCTTCTATCTTGTGTGGATGTTATCTTCCTCTTATTATTGATTTAAGTTCGTCTAAGGTGGTTGTATTAGGCATGTCAAAATGGTTAATTTAAAAGAATAAAGAATTTGAAACTCTACATGATAATTTCATATTAAGACAACTTAATTTTAGATTTAACTATTATTTTTATATTTTCATATTATAGTAGTCTAAGCCTTGTATCTCACCAATTAGTATTATAGCTTTAAGATAATTTTAATGATTAACAATTGGATTAGAGATTGATCATTTTTTCTAAAACTTATTGTAGGGTGATGTGGATGGTGAGGGTGGCCACCATGGCTTCAACTTTATAATTTTTGTCATCCTATAACTTTTCTATGCAATTTATATAAATTGTCAATTGTGATTACTAATTATATAACCAACCCTAGCATTTCCTAGGTTATCACGAGAGGCTTTATTTAAATTAATATTCACATGAATCCCTAAGGGGGCAATATATAACATATTTCTCTTGTTCTAAGGTGGTTGAATCCTGTTAGAGTTATCATTCATTAGCTAATAATTAATTAATCTTTAATTAATTATTAGTCTAATTTATTCTTTGCACTTAAGCTAAACTTAGGATTGTTTTATTAATTGAGTTAATATTAGATCATTATGTGTCATCTCATGTGATTTTGACACTTGTCATGATCTCATCCCTTTCTCATTTAGGACTTTGCTCTTATAATCATTCAACCCTCTTTGTAAAATACTTCACGAAGAATATCTAGAGCTTTCATATCTTCTTGAAAGTCTCTTGCTTTCGTAGCTTTTTCTTGTTGAAGAATATAGCAATTCTTGTTTGCAGATCTCTTGCGTGGAAGGTGTCTTTATTTTTTGTTTTATCCTATGGCTTGTGGTTTTGTGCTTGTTTCACAATTATAACATGGTATCAAAGTGTGGATTCAGTGAACCCCTTCTCGATTTATGAGATTTTCTTTCTTCAACAAGGGTTGTAGGCTTCATATTTGAATCCCCTTCGCTTTTTTTGCAAATTTGGGAGGTGGGAATTTTTTGAAGCATTTTGGTGCAAAAAGGACCTCACCATTAGATCCAGAGTTGTCGAGAAAGTCAAATTTGGCTTTTGTTTCACTTGATTTCGATTCCTCACGCCAGATCTACAAGGTTTTGAAGTGGTTGCTCTTTTTTGGATCAAGGTAGCTATATTTTGGTGGTGCATTTGGCACTTGTGTCATCACACCATCATCAACAGAAAGGTCAAAACCGTTGCCTATCAAATCATCAGGTTGTGGTGAGTTGTGGCATCTAGAACAAAAAAATTGCCCATGATGCGGCCTGTTTAAGTGATAAAATTTTAAAATATATATTTCAATATTTTTACCACAATTTTTTAAAATCACGTGCTTCTAAAATCATTTTTTTAAGTAGTAGGTTTTTTAAAATCTTTTAATAAAAAATTATTTTATACAAAAATTTTAGGAAGTAGGTTCTGAAAGGAATGCATCAACATGCCACATGATAATTGTAAGCCCATGGGCCTAGCCCCCATCAAAGTACCATTGTTAGGGAGTACTACTACCTCCTACCATTGTGAGCGACCCCAGCATGCTCGAGGGGGTGGCCTTAGAATGAATTACAAATACTGACATTTTCTTAAATGCTTTTTTTCTATATGTTTTTTATAAAATATATGAAGTTTTTGTGTTTTTACTTTTAAAATAAAGAAAAAGTCTTTTTATATATATTTTTCTTAATTACAAAAAATCCTAATAGTTTTTTTTTTTATGACTTTTTTTAATATAAAAGAAAAATGAATAAAATTTTGCTTTTTTATGGCAAAAATAAAACTTATCTAATTGGAGAAATTTTTTCCAGGATCCTTAAATTTGGTAGACCTCCACATTTGGGGGTGATTTTTCTAAATTTGGTAGAGATCTTCTTTTTCCCCACTTAGCCCCTCTTTGTTGGGCTTTTCAATTGCACCCAATATTCCAAAGGCCATATCTCGGCCATACGGTGGGCTTTTTCAGTGATTTTTTTTTGAAATGGGGTGGAATTCTGTGCTCTTCGTAGTGGTGCAAGTATTTTCTAGTTTTCATTTTTGGTTTTTTCCATAATTCTATTTTCTCAATGTTGTAGCTATTTAGTTCTCATTTTGGAGACTTCGACGAGCCACATCTTCTACATCTAGACACATTTTTGGGTGTTGTTTTTTTTTAAAGTGGATTTTTTTTCATGTACTTTGTCATGGTGCTACTATTTTCCTCTTTTTCTATCAAAGAATTTTATTTTCAGCATTTTTTCCTTTTTGGACCTTATGGGCTCACATTGCATGTATTTATGATTTTGTAAATGCACTAAGATAAAGTTCCTTTGTATTGCACCTGTATTATGGGATCTTGCACATCACTTTGTGCCTTATTGTACTTGCACTATGATATAAAGTGTCATGGGGGTTGATGTTTGCCATTTTTTTTCCTTCATACCTTTCTCATGTGTGTGTGCCTTGGTTTGCACATCCTTTATATCTGCTTGTACTTTCATGACTGCACCTTCAGATGTTCTTGGTTCCTCTTCATGCACTAAATTTCGGCATTCAATTTCAGTGTACCTATCATACCTCTCCCTTGTCAACATTATAGGGGGGGTTTCTACTATTGGTGCTAATGCTTCCTTGGTTTCATGTTGGAGTGAGCTATGTATACAGTATTTGTCCCTATGTACTAGGCAGATGCAATGGCTAGTTACCCATGCATCTCGGTGAGATGGAGCACTTACCATATGGAAACTCTTGCATTCCTATTTCTACAGGCAACCTTCCATTTTCACTTGATCAGTTCTTCAGACTATTGGTACTTGTGCCATCTGTATCTTTGAGTTCTTGATGTTTTCCTTTGTTTTCCATCAGATTTGAGTAGTGTCATTGGGGGAACTCATACAAATTCTTTTCTTCATGAACCTGATCATCAGATGTTTCAGGGGAGGTTATTCTTTTGACATTATAGTAGTCATTTTTTGATAGTGTTTGCAACTTCTTCATGCTTTAGTGGTGTTCTCTTTGTTCCTATCTTTTGGGACAACCTTGTCTTGTTTGGAGGCTTCTTCATTCCTTCACTTGGCTTTCATTTCTTTTTTGAGTGGATTTTTTCCCATGAGGTTTTTTCTATTTCTCCACATTATAGATATTTTTTGTTTGTACATGGGTACCTTACATGGCCTTGTTTGTTGGGACCCATCATGCATTCCTTTTTAGGGTTTTTAGCTACTCCCTAAGTTCATATTAAGAGGGGGTGTTAGAGTTATCATTCATTAGCTAATAATTAATTAATCTTTAATTGATTATTAGTCTAATTTATTCTCTGCACTTAAGCTAAACTTAGGATTTCTTTATTAATTGAGTTAATATTAGATCATTATGTCTCATCTCATGTGATGTTGACACTTGTCATGATCTAATCCCTTTCTCATTTAGGGCTTTGCTCTTATAAGCATTCAACCCTCATTGTAAAATACTTCATGAAGAATATCTGGAGCTTTCATATCTTCTTGAAAGCCTCTCGCTTCTATAGCTTTTTCTTGTTGAAGAATATAGCAATTCTTGTTTGTAGATCTCTTGTGTGGAAGGTGTCTTTGTTTGTTGTTTGATCCCGTGGCCTGTGGTTTTGTGCTTGTTTCACAATTCTAACAACTAGCCCCTTGAACAAGGGGAGAATTTTTAAGTATAGGCCATTTCTTCAATATACTAATGTCATAGTATGAGGCCTCCTTTTTCCATTTTGTTCTTGTTGATCATGTTGAATGCCTCTAATATAATAATTCCCACTTTTGATGAAAATTTCCCATGGTATATAGCAATATTATAAATAATTTCATTGTTCCTTTCTTTCCATTTATGCCAAATGAGTACAACAATGGATTAGAAATTTATATACAAAAGATAACTTTTTTTTATTAGAAGCAATGGTCGAAAGAGTTTGAGGAGAGTATCTAGGAGGGACCCTAACCAATTTATACTAGCACACAACCAAAACCAACACTTATGTGTAAATTGGAATTGAATTAGTAGATGCCCAAACATTTCCTCTTAATTGAGACGAAGATTACATCTTGAATGGCCTTAGAAGATGCATTTCTTGATTTTATCATACATTAGGATATTATCTTACACCACTAACCATGCAAATGTATCCACCTTTGTAAGGAAAGCCTTGCTTAATTATTTTATTACACTGTGATATGTTTGGAGGAGTTTCATTTTAAATGATGTATCCAATATTTGCTTATTTTAACCCAAATTTTGAGCTAGTTCATCTGATTTAGTTTGGAAACTCTATAAAATATATCCTCTTGTTTATTTATTTGGTGAAGTTATCTTTAATTTCCTATTCCACATCTAGGATGGAAATATATTTCTAGGTGGCCACTTGGAAGAATAGTTAACTTCCTATGAACCAATAATCCTTCACCATTCTTCACCATAACTTTATTAGAGTACATCATTGATTTCATTGAACTAGGGGTTGTCCTCTAGTAGAAGGATATCACTTTTAATTATACTAGAATTCTACTAGATTGTTGTTTCTAATATTATAGGAGACATGATCAATGAAGAATAACTTATAAGTCAAAATGAATCTTTAGACGTGGGATCTAGATGGTGGAGAAGCCACATGAGAATTTATGAAGAGGAGGTGGAGTTCAAGAACTTATATTGTAGTAGTTGGTCCACCATTTGTATTTATATTGGAATACATTCCCACAAATCAATTTAATCCCTAAAACTATATTTTGGTTATGTAGGTGTTTAACTCCAATATCTCCATTTTTGTTGGTGATTAATTTTATCCTTGATTACAAATAAAATATTTTTATTATCAATCATGCCTTCCCAAAGTAAGTACTTCATGACTCTTTCTAGATGGTTTATGATTCTTTCTAATTTTTTTAGTGCTAACATTAGGAAAATTGATAGTAAAGATAATGGATTTTAGAAGTTATTTTCTTCCCTTAAGAAGGAATTTTCTTTTTCAAAAATAGATTGACATTTTGTATGATACAAAATTTATGAGATTTTATTTTTGTGTTTGTAGCAACCACCAATGATACAAGAGAATACTAGAGGTGGAAATCTCATATTGTTATAGATTTTCCTAAGAGAAACATCTCATCATGAAGTTGTGCTACTAAACAAGGTGAGGATCCATTCATCTTTTGTCATGCCAAGTATGTAATTTCATGATTACATGTTGATGGCACTAATGGCAAGGTAGGATGCGATGTCTCTATCTTGTCATGCCCATTTTTTGACAAAAAATTGATTCAACCACCAAAAATTTTATTACATACAACACGATACAAATTTTGTTTAAGGAATTTCTTTGTGTATCTAATGTCATCATGTTTATGATGACATCATTATCACTCAACATGCCTAAATGAAAAAAGAGAAAGATTCATTTTGGTCTAGGGAAACTCTCACTTGCTCTTTAGCAAAAATCAAGTCTAAGGGTCCTATAATCTAAACTAACTTAGGAAAGCAAGATAAATATTTTTCTTAACACAACTTCCTAGTAGTAATCGACTAAAAAGGAATTAAATCAAGATTCAAACATCTATAAGACTAAAATATAATCCTCATGATAGAACATTTCCAATATTCTTATGGTTCTTAGTTTTTTCCATAAATCCTAAGCTTCAAAATTA
>VDFB02000003.1:408387401-408407745 GCA_007258455.2 Sequoia sempervirens
TATATATATATGTGTGTGTGTGTGTGTGTGTGTGTGTGTCTTCCACCTCTATCTATCCCTATCTCTCTCCTCTCTCTTTATCTCTCCCTCTCCTCTCCATATCCCTCACATTCTTTATTTCCATCTCCATCTCCATCTGAACATTTTTATCCCCTATCTCTATCTCCTTACCCTCTCTTTCTTGCTCTCCCTCTATCTCCCCCTCTTTCTATCCCTCTCTCTCCCTTTTTCCGTATTGCGAACATAACATGACCTTGTTGGTAATGGAGTTTGATTATCTTCTTGTTTTAGAGGTTTTGTTGCAGTTATGTTTGGATACATGTACGTTGATGCATAATTTATTTAAAGCTATCACTTCTCCATCGAAATATTTTTTAACAAATAACATCATTTTCTAAATGCCCTACCAATTAACTTCATAAATATTTTTTTTTTACTAATTGACCTTCCACACCTCTTCGGCGTACCCCTTGCACAATATCATATTTCATGTTGCTTGCCACCTCTCTCCCTCCATGACGTTTGTTGTTTTCTAAATTCAACGAATCTTTAAATGTCTCTTCATGAACATGATGTTGCACTTGAAGATGGTCTAGGAAACTTTGACTAGTACATGTAAAGCCAAATTGCCCTATGGCCCACAATCCAACATTCATTTTCTAATTTTTATATTAATCACTGATGTTTTAGTGGTTGCAGTTGGATATATTACTCAGCCACTAATTCTTGTTCAACTGACTGAACTGATCTAGGATACTAGGAGGGCTGATGACATCTAATTCCCTTCCCCCACCTGCGCAATAAGTTCTAAGGCATGATCATAAATGGCATTCTATAAAGGGCTACAGGTTTATGGAAATCATAATGTCTATGTTTTCAGAACTGTAAGAAGAATTCTCTTTCAAGGACTTCAAACTCTTGCATCTGAGTGTTTACAAAAGATCGGTTCGTTTAATTTGAAATTTTAAATATATCTTTTTATTAAATCAATGCAATAATTGTTTATAAGTGGTTATTAGTTGGATGTATAAAATTATTATTATACTATTAATTATTTAATCATTGAATGGAATAATGTTTAAGTAAAATGTTTTTGAATTTGAACAGAATTTCTTTACAGATAATCTAAAGATGATATATTAAAATGAAACAACTCCTATATGATCTAATAATAATAGATAGAAAATAAAATTTATTGACTTTAATTTTCATTATTTACATTTAGTTAGTTAGTCTTTAATTTTATAGTTGTTAGTGGTAAATTATAATTATTAGTTGTTTTGCTGCTGATGCTGTTTTTTAACTGATGTTTGGTTATAACAAATTTTGAAAATCTGTAATATGATTTTTGGATTAAAACTGTGTGCAAATTTTTACATCAACATTTCCGATCATACTCCATGATTCATAATGCAGATGGATCATAGAATATGATCCGAAATGTTGATGTAAAATTTGCACACAGTTTTAATCTAAAAATCTTATTACAATATTATCATAGACTGTGAAAATTTTATGCTTTTCATTTAAAAACCTATTAAATTCTTTTTATCTAGACTAGGAATTTCTCTTCCCCCATGATTAAAAATCATACAACCAAACAATATAATATAATTATAATTTTTCCTAATATTCCACACTGACATCATCAAGTACTATTATTGGTTGTATTTCTTTCCAATTATATATGAAAAGGGATTTGTCAGGCAACTACCAAAAGACTTTTATGATGTAGTACACTTTTATGTGAAGTAGATGACAAGTTTATTCTGCAGTTGGTTTTCTAGCTTTCATTTTTAAGGTCACAGTAAAAACCTTAGCTTGCCTGCTCAGAACAGGTCTGGGTAGATATTCAGATCAAGATTGAAATTGCTTTTGCATCTGCTTTCTCTGAGATTAGACCTGAAGTTCTGTAGTTGGTAATCAATGGGTAGACTGTTGATTTCTCTTTTATAGCTGTGCTTGATTTCAACTTAAAAATAATATGTTCTTATAAACTGCCTAAATTTCTCTGCTTTTTTTTCTTCTCAAATCACTTTTAATCATTTAAAAACTGTCTAAATTTCTCTGTTTTTTTCCTTTCCAAATCACTTTTAACCATTTAAAGACATTAGATTTTGTGTAATGGTGTGACATTAGATTTTGTGTAATGGTGTTTTCAAATTTAATGAAATAACTCAACATAATCAAAATCTAGAAACACCATATTACGCAGTTTCAACCATATTAAATTTTTATAATTTTCTTTTACTTTTTGTCTGTGATTCACCAGCAGGGGTGATGCATTTTCCAAGATTTTGCTTACAATGATTATTAGGAAACATGATTTTCCTTGAACAATATTGTTATGATAACAGATTTTTACAATCCATGAAGATAACTGTTAAATGTTTGTGGATTACATTGTGTCAGTATTTTTTGCATCAACGTTTTTGGATTACATTTTTACTTCTTATGACCTCTTCTTCATTCTGATAATGGATTACAGAGTGTGATCCGAAACATTGATGTAAAAAATAGTGACACAATCTAATCCAGAAACATTTAACAATTATCATTATTATGGTTGGATCATCAAAACAGGTACACATTTGTGGAACAAATTATGCCAACTTAATTTGAATATTTGCACAGCTACTCAAATTTAAGTATCAAGCCAAAATTTGGAATTACAGGGCTTTATCAATTAAAAAGATGCAAATGGGTCACTTTCACTAAAACTAATTCTCCTAAATTTAATACAAGCACAAATTGTTTGATTTCAATGGTGATGATGGGCAAACATTAGCAGTCTGCAAGATCAATACCAAAAAAATTGACACAGAAGTCCCAAACCTCAAAACTCAAAAACCATTTTTATAAATACTATGGATGAGCAAGTAACAGGTATTTGCCTTATACCTTAGCTTAAGAATATATAATCATACAAACCAGATAATTATTTACAGAACATTAGTTAACAGAACCCCCTTGTTCTGATTTTCTGCTTCTAGGATGTGCAATCATAACAAAAACCTTGAAAACATGGAAGATTTTTGTAAATGACTTGTACTTTCTCATACTTGATCTTCTCACCCCTTTGAGCCAGCAATTCTTAGGCAGTTGAGGCTCCTCCAGCTTGGAATTTAACAGAGTTGATACATCATAATATTCTTCCCACAATCCATCCATTTGCTCTGCCTCTGTTGCATCTAATGACAGACTTCTCCTTGTCAAATTCATTCCATGGCTTTCATCCAATGAACTCTGTTCAGTATCATCTCCATTGGATGTTGTCCTCTTCTCACTTAGCAATTCATGAGCAGCATTTGTTGAAGCCATGAAATCCATCATGAAGCACAATATAATTTCCCTCACATACCTGCAAATATGCTTGTTACAAATTGAAACCAGTCACACCCACTTCCATAGATTTATGTATATGACTTATAACTTTTGGTCAAAATGATGGGACTTCAATGGGTAAAGCGGTTGTCAAATCCTTCGTTTTCAAAAATTTTAGACAAGATTCCCTGAAAATGGGGTTGGGAGCTGGACATTTCAGTGGTAGAAGGTAAGATAATGCCAAAAGTCTTTTGGATATCTAAATATTGTAGCGATAATTTCGGTTCATTGGGTTGCCCATCAACTTGGCTCATATGGGGGGTTGCTGGGATTCCTTTCCAGGCACTTTCAAATGTTCCTTCACCAAACAGAACTTAGGAAAATGTGTCCAAAGATATACCATAACACAATATAGTGGGAAAATTACCATTCTCACCTTTTTTTTAAATACTATTTTAATTCATAATTTTTTTTTTCTTCAATATATTCATTATCTATTTATCTTTATTATTATTTATTTTCTATTTTAAGATCATTATTTTTGTGCAATTTTATATTGCTTAAGGTTTTTAAAGAGTATAGGTATGAATTTCAAATTTTGAATTGTTAAATTGAGATTTTATTGTTCATACTTTATTAACTATTGTGAGTCAACTAGCATGCATTTTATGTGACATGTTATTTCATTATATTTAATAATTCAATGTGCATTTAATTTCATAAGAGTATATTGTTAGTCCACACTTTAATTCTATAGGACAATAGACAAATCAGATCATCATCATCATATAGGCTACCTACATGTTGATGAATGGTGCCATTGATGTTGCTCATTGTGGTTACTTTTGGCCCACCAAGAGGTTTGACCTTAGAGAACTCATGTAGTTATAGATGGAGGATCCAATTAAGAATTATTTGACCATGCAGTCTTTAAACAAAACACTCACAATTTTACGCAACTGAATGTAAACATAAAAGAACTATGTAGAATAATGATTTTATTGACTCACAATATAAAATACATCAATAGTCTTTACCGCCTGAGCTTATAATTAGAATACGAACTCAATCAAAAATTGCATTGAAATGCAAGCACAAACAAGTCTACAACTCCTTAAAACATTGTCTTCTAAATTAATCTTCAATATGATGCTTCCTAAAATTCTACACTCTTGATTTACTACTGAACTTGGATCTAAAAACAAATACCTTATTATGCAGAATCGATGAGCTTTTATAATAAATAGATAGGAAATATGTTGGCATCAATCAATATTGTGTTGTATTGCCCTATGCTCATGTGACAAGGATCATGGGCCCATTATTAAATGATTTCTCCTTTAGTTTGATCAAGGAAACAGGTTTATGACCCCTCTTATCATGTGTGTGGCAAGATGCATGCATTAGAGCTCAATGTAGCCTTAATAACAATTATTCCTAAGACTACTAATCTTATGAATGCTATTAACAATTGATGTAAGATTCAAATATGTGGTGTAAGCTAAATTAAGCCTTTCATTAGTAGGTGTTATAAGTCACATCATATTAATCTAAGATAAAACACTTAAAAATGACATGATAAGGTAGAATTGTATTCATCATGAAGCTCTGATGTCAATTTAAAGGCAATATGATGAAAATGCCCTTGTAATAAAATTATGATGACTATGACACTCCTAGGTACTTACCAAACAAAAAAAATCATTATGATAAGAATTAATCACCATAGTTGGAATAACAATCATAAATAATTGCTAACACATCCAACTAACCATACCTCAAAGGCAAGGTATACTCATCATAAGATGTAGACCTTATGCCATCAACATATCCAACTCAATCCGCAATCATATATATATATATATATATAATCCTACCTAAAGAAATTCTCGAAGATAACAACACAAACATGCAATAAAAAACTTCAAGATCCTCAATGTTGCAGAGTATAATGAGAACATCCAACAAAGGATACATAGACAACCTATAATTCTCACTACATAGGTGATGTCAAATCTAAAAATGGTCAAGGAATCCAAAAATCCACCAATAGTAGAATGAATAAATATTACGAAGAGAATTTATAATATTTACTTGTATGATTCATACTCATGGGGTTTCTAATAGAGATTCATTCAATTATTATATATTTTTAGGATGTAAAAAGTATTTACTATGATAAATTATCAATAATGTTTAATAAATAAGTGTTTTATATATTATTTATGTTCTATATATAACTTTTTTAAAAGATGGTAGAATAGTATTATATCTCAAATTTTCAGTAATAAAAAAATTAAATAAATATACTTAAACTTCAAACAAAAGAATAAATGATTAAATTGTTAAGTAGTAAGAATTATGAAATAGAAATGTAGATTTCAAGAAAAGAAATGGAAGAGCTTGAGTGCTCAGATTTTGACTTGGAAAATTTTGCATCACAAATTGTCAGTAGGGGATAGATTGAAAGTTTTGAAACTCCAACCTGCTTTATGTCCTTTTTGTCAGTATAATGAAAGCTTGAAGCATATTTTTTGGGACTGTATATGGGAAAAACAAAAGTGGAATGCGGATTTTAGTCTTCTCCCTGCTATTTTTGAACATGTGTTATATTAGAAGGAAGTTGTTTTGGGCATTGGTTTTTATAATAATTTGGTGGTTGATTCTATAAGACAAACTATTTTGCTTAACATTTGGAGAAGTAGATGTTCATCGATTTTTGCTAATCATATTGTTCATCAGGAAGTGAAAATGTTAAAGTTTTACTTTGACATCATTCTACAATTTATATTTTTGTGTTTTTAGTTAAAAGGTGGCACTAAAGAAGAAGGTAAGCATAGGAAGCACTTGGAGAAGATTAAATATCAGTTCCTACAGCTTCATGATGGGGATATTTGGTGTTCCAAACAGCTACAAAGTTTGTTTAAGTTTCGATTATAAGTGTTTGTTCATTTTGTCATTATGTTGTTGTATTCGATACATGTTAATAGTTCTTTTGTAAAGCAAGTCCATTGTAACTGTTATTTCTGCTTTATGCTGGGCATATTTCTTATGGTCTGTAAGGTTATTGAATAGGGCTTTGGTTGTATTAGCCTCTTGTAACTGTTTCAGTTTTACTTCTTTTGGCAGTCCCTTTTGAGCTGCCTATTCTTTTTGTATCTTCAGCTTCATTTAATACAAAAAAAAAGAATTATAAATCTAAAAGTGAAGGTAGCTTAAAAATATTATTTTTTAATTTGATAAAATAATTAATTCAACTTCGATATAACTATTTATCATTTTACAATTTAAAGTTATGATTTTTTTAATTCACAAAAACAAATTTTGAAGACATTCAAATTTAAAAATCTTTAAAATTACTTAAGAATTATTGTTTAATGGATCGAACATAATTGGTGAAGATGATAATATGTTCCTTGGTTATACCATCTATTAAAATTTACACCTTCCAAAACTATAATAAATATAAAATGAGACAAAAATTATTTTCAAAAAGAATTTGATGAAAAAATAACCTAAAAACTTAACGTTAAATTGAAAAGATCAATTATTTATACATTTTAGCCCACAGGGGTAGTAGAGTTGGCTTGGGCAGTGGGTTTGCCCCCCATTGGTCTTGGGTTTGACTCCGCTCCCGAGTTTAAGAGGTGGAACTTCTTGCGGGTGGGGGATCTCATCCGCAGGGGACTAGTCTCGCCCTAGCTCGCCCGAGGTACCCAAAATACGGACTGGGCTGCTGAGACACTCTGTTGTATTAAAAAAAATATATATATATACAACTTAAACTCATACTCTAAACCAACGAATTAAAAAACAACTTAAAAAGTCCTTAAAATTTACATAAAGCATAATGATTTTAGGCATAAGGGTCAAAAGGGTTCACTTCGTGAGGGCTTGGGGTCAAAAGTACTTTATCCTTATGATATTGACATAATTTTCTACTCTGCAAATCAATTTTTGTTTTGAACAAGAAAACAAATGCAAAGCTTTGTTTCTCCACCTTCCCCACCAAATCTTGACATATTTTGGACTTTAATACATCTCTTCCTCTGATTTCAATGCATCTCGTGTTGTCACTAAACGTTATATGCGGCGCTAAAACTTCTTCATTGGGCCGGCATTCACTTTTTCTATAATTTTAAATTGAAATTTAGGTAGGTACCTTTTAAATGGTTAGGGGAATTTTTGTTGAAATAGTGTTTTGATTTTTTTAATACAATTTTTTTGGGGGGTGTGACGTCATTCTACTAATTTTACAAATTAAAGTGAATGAATACTTATTGACTAAAAGAATCTAAATATAAATTATATCTTATGAGGGTTATAGGTGTGATTTAAATAAAGGACTCATAGTTGAGTGCTTTATATTTTAGTCATAAAAGAATTGTTTATTTTATGATTGTGTTATTATATTTTGGTAGATAGGAGGGATAGGGTTCTTATCCATTTTATAACGCACAAAAATATGATTCATCATTATAGGCAAGATTCTATGATTAGTCAAAATATTATTTGTGTTTATAAAAAATGGTAGTATATATTATAAAATAGAAAATCTTATTCATGATTAGAATGCAAATTCAAAGATTTCAAAACAACTCTCACTTTCAAATGATTGAGTTTATTAGGATTTATTGTAATTATCCCAAGCCAATTCTACTACAAAATGATCAAAAGTTAATGCTTGATTGTATCTTGTTTATTCTATGAAGGAATGAGAGGATACAATGTGCTACTCATCATTGCCAAGATTTCCTTAATGTTTTAGCCATTGCTTCCAAGTTCCCCAACTCTAGTACGTCCCACAGTACTTGGAGGCCTATCCCAATTCATGAACGTGAAGTTCAAGCTTAGTAATTGATGTCAAAGATAAACTTTTCTATATTCTAGACCTACCACCAAAAGGTCATCATGCTAAAAGTTCCAGTCATTAGTGGCAAACCCTTAGATATGCAATCTATATTGATCCCAGTCATTAGTGGCAAACCCTTAGATATGCAATCTATATTGATCACTCATGAATTGTTCTTCCACATGAACTGTAGCCTATGCTACTATAAGCATTGGTATGTTTGAAAGAAAGTAAAAAGAAACTTCCAAGTTAACTAGGTTCTTTATGTCCATTTCCAATGAACACTTTGATTGTCTCCATTGTTTGAGTCATTCCTACATTGAAGATGGTGGTAATATAGTTTATATGAGTGACCCCTTGAAGGCCATTTCCCTCTTAGTGAATGTAGAAAGAAAAGTGGTTATATTGTGATGGTAGCTTTGAAGGAATCCAACCCATTGTGTGAGGATGATCGCTAGGCTCTAATTTATGCTTTGTTATCTAAAGAGTGAATCCATCTTGCATAAAGATCTTAATGGTTATAAAATGAATTCCATATTAATGTGATTAGCACTAATGGGTTGGATCTCAAATATCATTACAGATGAAATTGTCATCAATTACAACTAGTCAATGGAATGATGGGTACTTTGAGTAATATGAAGTTACTTTCTTTAATTGTGTCATGCATTATTAACTAGCATTCAAGAGGTTCAAACAATTCTTTTTCTTTTCTTTGATCGATACATGCTTTTGATTGGAGCTATGAACCAATGAGGCCACAAAAGGGGGACCTTATCCTCAGCATGAATGCGAGAGAAAGCCACTCCTATGAGCATGGTAGCCCAGCGAGGGCATAAGGCCTGCAAGCACACCAGCCTAGTGAGGGAATGACAACCAATCTCGCGAGCAAAAAAGCCCAGTCAGGGAACAAGACCCATGAGCACACTAGCCTAGCGAGCGAAGAGGCCTCGAGCCTTAACGCTTGGCACACAAGGCATGAACGCCCACATAAACAACATGGACAAGTCCAAAGAATTGAACCCTAGTGGCCACAGATACAACACCACCACTTAACTATTGCACTATGGGATCAACCCTAGGTTCAAACAATTCTATATATTACTTGATATGACCATATTTTTGGTGGAATCAACAATAATTTTGGTTAGGTAGTTCACAGGTATGTTGATCTCCCTATATGGATATTAAAAGCTTACTTATTTAAATCTATCCAAATTCCTCCAAACTTCTTAGAGAATATTGATTAACTTCTAGTTAGTATATTTATTTCTTTTGAGTGATTTTATGATGATGAGGGACTTGTTACCTATTTTTAGCCACAACTCAAAACAAGTAGAGCTGAATTGCATCCATCAAAGAAGGTACAAAAAGTTTTCTGCTTAATTATTCATTATGTTCCAGAACTTTGATTACTTATGAATTTAAAGTGTTATTATGCAAATCTCAGTCAAAGGAACTCATAAAATTGCATAAAAGAATGTTTCTTTATTCATATTGTAAAAATTGAAGTCCTGCACAAGCCGCGAGAGTAACTGATTTGATTTTTATAATCAAATGACAAATACAAAAAGGAAGTGTATATCATACAACTAAAAATAATGTAAACATAAGATAGAAGGTGATTCGTCATTCCCTGGAATGATGAATCATTGTTACACTTGAAGTCTTCAATTGTTGTGCTTTCAAATTGATCCAGCTCCAGGCTCCAAAGACATCTGCAAATATGATGAAAGTCGGTATTAGAGATGGTCTCTAAGCAATGACAAATCAAGAGCATTCCTATGCTTACACTACCAACAGAAGTATAATCTACGTCATGTTTGCATTCATTAGATGATTAAATTTTAAGGCTGACAGTCAAAGGACACAAACTCCAACTGAAGCTTTTAGCTTCAATTATTTTTGCTAACATGTTTGTTTCAATGTACAGGAATAGGTTCATCATTTTCGAGATCATTTTATCAGATATGTGGAGTAAAACGGGCTCCCACAAGGGTAGATCTCGGCATATCATAAAGATGACACCTCTCATTCACATTATTACATGAGAGTCATCAAGTGTTACAGTTATCAAACGAAACTGTTGTCAAGCAATAACATCATAGTGAAAGCAGTCTAGTTCAACATGGTGAAACAATTTGAGCAGATCATCTTATTGCACATAATTCAATAAAACAATCAAAGAAGCATGTTATGAGAGCATTAATTGTATTTGTTGTAGTTCAGTTTCAGCTTTGTCTTTTAGTCATGTTTTAATTTTTAATGAGGCATTGAGCTTCCTTAAACTGACCGAAGAATAAGGTATTAAGCTATCTCAATTATTCCTTACATATTCATAGTCTACAAAACAGACAAAGAAACAGTTTTGACAAATGCTGCAGGTAATGAAAGCTTCATGTCAAATGGTAATCTTAATATGTTAGCTGTGAATTGATCAGCATTAACAATAAATGGAGCATATGTTTTCAATGGCAGTCATTATTTACAAAGTTACTCAAAAGCAAATTTTGCATGAATATAGTCAAAACTAAAAGACAATCAAGGGTTGTCATATGAAGAAACACAGTATTAAGTATCAAAGCACAGATTTTTCCTTAAAAGGACAGTATAAGTTACCTTGGAAATCATTCAATGAAAGACATGTAAAAGACAATGAGTTGTGAGCTATGACAATTATATAAAAGTAAAGGATAGTTGTAGATGCTTAGAGAAGGCCATGAAGAGAAGACGATTATCTACAAATGAATGAAACTCAGTCACAGAAGACCAAAGGGCAGTCAACATAGCAGTAGAACAGTCATTAACTTTCATTGACAAGTAGCTTCCATACAAGCTGCATACATGAGACAAAGTGCAGATGACAACGAATATGCCATTCAAAGCCACGACAGTGAAATGTCTACAGTCTATTTCAAAAGAAGATACCATTATGTTCATATCATAAATTAACAATTATAATGTACTCATAATGGAGTTCGTGCACAGCAGTATAAAGGATAGCATTGCCATCCATTTGAGAATATTCTTACTGTCAAGGGTGATAGAGAGCAACAGAGCTTGAAGGAAGGTAAAGATTTTGTAAATCTGTTAATGCATAGTGACTATCACAAGCGTGAAGATAGCTTCTCTCTAAAAGAAAATTCACAAGGAAAGCTTTATGATAAACATTGTGGAAAGTAAGATCTCAGCCACTGTGATAAGGTGCAAATATGTCTATGAGGATACAACAAGAGTATCAATCATCACAATTACATGGTTCAGCTATTTACATAACCACATTTTTCACTAAAGTATGGCAGTCACTATGTCTTCAACAACTCAAATAAAATGCATTGGTAAATGATTAGTTACCTAATAACATGTAGCATCATAACAAACATGTGATACAATAGGAGGTTTTGTAAGCCACAGTCATGTAGATGGAAGGCTAATGGAATATTTTACAGAGGCTATGACTGAATGGAAGCAATAGAGCTCAAAACCCACGACCTATCACAAGGAAATGAAACCCCAGGATTTTCTTATGTCTTCAGCCAAAGAAATAAAGAGAATGCACATTTGTACTCTTCAAATGATGACCTGTGGATTTCTTTTCTCTCACAAATGCAAAAATAATGAGATATTTGAGTTTGAGCAGGTAAAGCAAAATAAAGATGGAGTGATCTTTTCAGTAAGATGAATATGGTGCATACAACAACCAGATCAAAGCACACATAGCAAGAAGGCGTGAACAAGAGAGAATACAAATGAAATCATTAGTATAGTCGTGGCCTTAGGGATTCTTTCTTCTTCACAAAAGGAAGAAAATACCAATATTTCCAGCATGAAAATAACTTACAGCATCATGAGAGGCGTTAAAGAAGGCATGAAGACTTTCCATAAAAGCCACATCAAACTCCACAAGAACAATAGAAGATTCGTAGGCCGAGCTCGGCTCCAGCTCTCATGGCAGCCAAAGTCAAACAGAGTGACAAGAAGATACAAAGAGCAAAGAAAGTAATAGAATATATCAGAAAGTATGTTCAATATTGTGCATAGCCGCACCTTTAAAGCTTCATAAAATGCTACATAATGGAGTCAAACCGGTAAAGAACGAACTTACCACATGAAAATCACAAGTTTCAACTCAGAAAATATTCAAAAGGTGTCGATTCCTGCCATTTCATGGTGAAATTCGAGCTTCAAACCCTACTCAGCAGCGGCAGCTGACTTCTTCAGGTAGTTTTATCAAAGTCAAAAGAATAGTAATGATTTAGGGTTCAATGATTGCTTTTGTCCATTTTCCCTAACTCATTTTTGATATTTTTGTTAATGATTTTTAATAATCATTATGTCTTTTGATTTTCCCGGTGGCCATGAATTTTAAGTCAATGAGCCTAGCAATAGTATGGTCGACCTTGCCAAATAATGGAACTTTCGCTAAATATTATGGTAGTTTATTAAGCTATTGACAAATATATGCATGGTGGTCACCAATAATTATCAATGAACAATGCATATTTTTGAATTTATGCTAAGTATGAAGCTCTAGGTAGAGAATATGCTTTCAAGTTTAGCTATCCTTCATCTTTATTTGCATAATTCAATGTAAATGAATTAATTAATGATGTGTTATAAATCATTAATTAATTCATCTTTTTCAAATGCAAATAAACTCATTGTATAAAGCTGGATCACAATTTTACTTCAGTTACACATCAGACTCAACTAAAGACTTAGACGTAAAGATGGAGTTCCAATGTGCATGGGAAAATTGACAAGAACAAGATAGTTTTGCATGCTTTAGCCCACCTTTTTAGGAAACTCCAGTTCAGTTTGAGTTGTAGATCAGTTGCATGCTTTATGACTACAAGTTCGAGACTGAGTTCACTCATTTTTGCATGAGTTTGAACCTTATTTTCAGGGATTTTTGCTTCTGCTCGGATTTTACCTTGGGGTTATCATTTTGACACTGAAATTGACTTTCAGTTGCTTGTTCATGCACTTTGAGGTGCATTCTCAACTGTATATATTGAATTTTTTTATCTTTTTCATTCTAGTTCTTCTTATTCAGCCTTTGCATTCTACAAAGTGAATGGTCTTGTAACTCAGCTTTTAGATTAATACAATAGTGTTTTTTACAGGTTTACTTATGTCTTTTTGCAAAGATTCCTTCAAATTGCAGTAAAATCAAAATATGCCTTGTCATTTGGCTGTCTTTATGAATGACTTGATGAAGTTTTATTGTGTTTAAATATCAAAACCTTTAAAATCTTTGTCTCATTTATATTTGCATGCATTTGAATAGTTAAAGTCACAAGTCTAAGTTTGTGTAAATGAATAATATTCTTCTTTGCTGTGAAAACCCTATTTTCCTTCAAAGGTTATTTATTCAAGCCTTCCTTATAATCAATTTTTGTAGTGAAACTGTCAAAATATACTTGTATGGTTATTTTTTTGAGGTTTTTTGTGAAGCAAAATTGCAGATCTTTATCAATTAGGTGCACGTCACCTTCAATTTATAGTTTCTTGCATTTGGCAATAGTTCTTCTATCCTTTTTCCCAGTAAGTTACCAGTTATTAATTTGAGAATCACATAATAAGCCAGCCTAGAATCAGGAGGTTCAATCTCGTTATAGGTCACCCACAACTCGAGTTTGATCCAATGTTTCAACAGATTGCTGAATTTAATTATTCAAGCGTTCAGGTGCAATATGATTGACAACAATTTTTGGCACGCTCGGTGGGAATCTGAAGATCACTTCATAGAAGAAATTCAAAGATACAAGTTGCTTTCCTGGTATATATAACAACATATTTTCACCTTTCAGAGGTACAAATTTATACCTGGTGACTTCGAGCACAATCCATTGGTTTCAGTAGACGAAGTGCTAGTATGTTTACATTTACAAAAGAGGTCTGATTCACTTTGATTTAAAGAAGATTTGTAGATTTCAAATGCTTTAACATGTCTGGTTTTTATGAAAAAAGCATGTTTTCACCTCCGTTTCATAAAAATCCTACCTATTCACATCCTTATCAGCCATATCAGGCCAGTCATGCTGCTCATTTTATCCCAAACAACCATGCAAAAATAACCTATCAGCATGCTCAACATGCTTACCTCCCACCCACCCCTGCTCAACCTTCATATCAATATTCATATGTCCAAAATCAGCTCAGAGAGGTTGATGATATGAAGAATAACATGAATAACATGAAGGAAATCTTGTTAGACATTGCAAAATAGGTAGAAGAGTTCAAGAGGAAACACGAGTATGATCAACAAGAAGAAGAGATGGCCTATCAGGCCCATCTCTATGAGCAAGACTTGTTGATGCAGAGGAGACAGTATGAAGAAGGTCTTGCTGCTAAAGAAGAGAAAATTAAAATGTTGATTTCCCAAGCACCAATGATGGAGGCCCAATCAGTTTCTTGGATAAAGCATCAACCAACAGAGACAAAGGTTTTCAAGGTTTCTACACAATCTCCAAGTAAGTTTTTGAGACTTGACATTCCAAGTTATAGGGGTAATATTCAATCCAATGTTAAAGATTAGCCCCTATAGGAGCTCATGAATGAAAAAAATATGTCAGATCAATCCATTAATCCTCAACTTCAGACATGTCCAAAGCCTGAGCTAAGTAATCAAATTGTTGAATAGTTATGGCAGCCTACTTGGACTAAGCATCCTTCCTATAAAATGCCAAACCTTAGTAAGGATTTTTCGTATGTATTAGTTCAAGATCAGAAAGAGGAAGAAATTGTAGGGTCTAACTCAATCAAGGTTCCAAATTGGAGGAATGGAAAAGAGGAGCAGGAAGTTGTTGTTCGCACTGTGTTCCCAACTCAAAACAACAATAGCGAATGTGAAGACGATGTTGAATCAAATTCATTGTTGAACCCCTTAGATTTTGATTCATTTGAAAAGTTTTATGATGCTATTTATAAGATGGTTGAAAGAAGAATGCAGGAATTACCAATTGAAGATCTTCACTTGCAAATAGAGCATGCCCAAGCTTCACTGGAAGAGGCACTACCTGAGGAGGAGGATTTAATTTCTTTATTTGACCAACTCCCTAGTTTTATTGAGCAAGTTGAAGGGAGCATACAGGCACCTATTTTACCAGCTGATTTGGAACAGCCAGAAGATATTGTTGACTTATTTTATGAACTTCCTCAATTTTTTGGTGAAAATGAGGATCTCACATGCATGATGGCATCTATGCCTGGTATGGAGCAACTAAATGATAAAACTCATCTAGATTTAACGCAAAATTATGAGTTAGATGATATCATCTAGAAGCTTTTTGTTCTAACATTGATGATGAGATAGTATCATATGAAAGGGAAACATGTGATCAACCCATTCAAATCGGTGAGACTATTGAGGAAGTTGCAAAGAATAATGCCTTGTAGCCTATGAATTTATTTGACTAGCTGCCCCACTTTGTTGAGGAGAAGTTGTATTTTTTCATGAATGAGGAACATAAGGAACAATAGTTTGAAGACTTTTTTTCAATAATTCAACAAGGATATTATCTCCTTAGTCAAAAAGATCCAACCATTGAAAGCATTAATGGTTTCTTTTCAGAGACTATTATAAATGATGCAAAGAAATAGGATTTTCTTTTCATTACAAAGCTGAAGGAAAGAACAGCTAATCATCCTATAAACAATAATAGGAAAATATTTCAAGAAGGTTAGATTGTAGCAGCCAATGAACAACCTGCACATTACCTCCAATCAACATCTTTTCAAGGAAAGAATGAATTTTTTAGAGATCAGCAAAAGGACAGCTTAACTTCATTTAATGTTCTTGAATAGCATAAACAATGGGCTGAGAAAATAGAGCATAAACAACAGGCTGAAAGTTGTAAGTTGAGTGTCCCGACAAGGGGATGTCCTATCAGACACCTGGCACACTTGGTGGGAAATCAAAAGGAGTTACTAGTTGAATTACCTACTTGGGAGCATGGGATTCAATATCAAAAGTCATCAATGCAGACAGCTTACTATATTCAAAAAAATAGTTGCATGCACCTTTTGTTTAACATAGAAAAGTAGGTGGTTTTCATGATTGAAGAGGTGTTTAATCTATGCACTCGACATTTACTTTTCCTTCATCACTTTTGGAAAATTTGCAAGCAAGAAGCACGTCCTATGTTGGTGAGAAAGGGTAGTTTTTTCTCACAACTAGTGAGCGGTTATCTCTGATCACTACCACTACTGTGTAATGTAGGATAGAGTAGTTTTAGTTTCAGCTATGCTTTCACTAAGTGTCTGCTGCCACATTTCATTTCAGTTTTGTTTCATTTTCAATAAAGTGCAATTGTTGCACATTATTTTTCAAACTCTGTCTTCAACGGAGTTGCAGTAGTTCTTTCAGTTTGTTTAGTTTGAAGTTGAGTTACAAGGTTTTCAAAAATTTGAAGAGCAGAGATTGAATCCATGCCCAATGGATTTACTGAGCATCTGGTCTATACTGTTTAATAGGCAAACACTCTGTAGAGGTCGCCAAATTGTTACCTATTTCTAGCCACAACTCAAAATAGGTAGAGTTGAATTGCATCCATCAAATAAGGTACAAAAAGTTTTCTGCTTAAGTGTTCATTACGTTCCAGAACTTTGATTACTTATGAATTTCAAGTGTTATTATGAAAATCTTAGACAAAGTAACTCATAAATTTGCATAAAAGAATTCTACTTTATTCATATTGTAAAAATTGAAATCCCGCACAAGCCACGGGAGTAACTAATTTGATTTTTATAATCAAATGATGAATACAAAAAGGAAGTGTATATCATACAACTGAAAATAATGTAAACATAAGATAGAAGGTGATTCATCATTGCCTGGTGTATAACTGAAAATATGTTATACTTATGTGAATCCTTGCATGCAAGGATACTCAATAATGAGTCCTTGCAAATCAATTCACAGCTCTCTGTCCGAGAAGAGCAGGGATTGATATTGTGGCCCTCAGATTAACCCTGTTACCCCTGCAAATACAATCTCAGAACGAGAGATTCAAAGAGGAGAAGCAAGAATGCCAATCTCCATGAATCCTGTTCTTGCAATGCAACAATGAAAACTAATCTAAATGACTGTAAAATGTAATAAACCAAACTAATTTATTGAAATGAAACTTAATCTACATGCAATGCCATAAATGAATTATTTTGCAAATTAATCTACTATGAAGATTAAGCTAAAATGTAATATTAAACTATATGCTCTAAAAATAAGATGCTTATATAATCAAACTAATGTAATCTCAAATGATAAAATTCAAATTTGTAGCATAAGTCTGATGTAAAAATTCGTGATTCTTGAAATGAGAATGAGAGGGCTCATTTTATAGGCAAAAGTGGAATTGAAGGCAAATTCAGAAGCAATGTGGGATAAATAGAAAAATAGAAACAAATCTTGATTGGAATTCTTTTTTAGTTTATTTCCCTTTTAACTGATTTGTTTCCCTTTTTTCATCACAGGATATTCTTGAGAGGATATTTCATTTATTTTATTTAATTTAAGATGATAATATCTCTTTTAATAAAATAAAATAAGATTATGTAATTTAGAAATGAATATTAATAAAATAAAATAAAATTATTTAATTAAAAATAGATTTAATTAAATAGCATCATTTTATTTAAGTAATATTAACTTCAATTAAATAACATTATTTTATTTATTAAAAGGGATTTATTTCTTTTGATTAAATAAAATTAATGAAGCATTCAAACCTTAGGGAAAATTGAAACATTTGAAATAGCTATGAATTGATTAAGAAATTTGATTTGAAAATGCGACAATCATTGATTCAGAAAGTTGATGTTGACAAATTAAATAAATGGGGCCCAAAGTCTAGGTGACCATTTTAGGTTGCATACATTTGCCCCTCTTTGACTAATGTGAGGTTGACTCGGGATCACATGCAGTCAAAGAATGAAGTTGCAATGTGAGATCGATTTGGGATCACAAAACAACTCAGATGTGAGGTCGACTCGGGATCACATCTAGACAAACATAAACAAAAGGCCTTTGAACATGAGGTCGATTCAGGATCACATCCAAAGTGAGAGATAAGAATCTCGAGCAAGGTTGCCCCAAGAGAAGCAATTGATAAATTGATAAAGTTGAATCAAGGATTGAAGTTTGATAGGTACCGCCCCCTCGTGATCGAAATCGAAATGAGATAGAGGAGAAATAATAAATTGAAAAATTTGATCAAATCAAACAAAAGATAAGGTTCTTGATGTAAGATGAAAAATATAAGAATCACAGAACCCAGGTAGATCAGCAAGAAAATTATGCCCTAAGGTTGAATTAGAAGAAAAGAAGTGGGGTGAAATCGAATGGAAGATAGAAGTTTGGAAGAAATGGAAAGAAATGGAGAGAAGGAAGGGAATCTGCCCCAATAAAGAGGATGCATCAAAATCAATCAACTGTTTAAGATAGGGAATTTCGATTGAGATCACGAAAGAAGATAAGGAAATGAAGAACGTGATCACAGTTGATGAAAAATCCACAAGAAAGATGAAGGAAACCCTCTCAAACCCATAATATAGCCTAAAAGTGCAAATTAACATGAAGTCTAAATAATGCAAGCTACATGAAAATGCAAAGGTGTACTTGCAATAGGGTAACATAGGTTTTTGTGTGTTCATCATTCATTAGAGAATGTAAGAGAACTTATTTTCATCATTGGGCCATTATTACCGGACATCGGACAATCACACAATCATCACTAGTCACAAACGCAACTATGAAGATATGAATGTGATTTATATCAGCTTGGAATGTGGAAAGATTCTAACATGAGCATCAAAGACATGAAGGTCAAGATGACTACAATGTTAGCTTACCCAATTTAATGTAGCAAAACCACACTCGCATCAAGACATAAACGCCAGGATTACCATGAGAATGGTTGTGCAAAAACATTCAAGGACGATGCCATAAATCTCTTAAGTGTGTCAAGGAGACAACAAGAGACACTGAAGAGGTTCAAGACAACACCCACAAGCAGAAAAAAAATAAAAACATGCCCCATGCCCCAAGTCCTCTAGCTATGCATCACGAGAGACTTATTAGACAAGGACACTCAACGAAAATCAATATCGGTCAGCACACAAAGAAAAGATCATGGCATATCTCAAGCATTAAGTGTTGCAATTAAAAAAATTTAAGTGTGTAAACTGAATTGAGTTCCGAGGATAAGGATCGAATGCTTGCAAGTAGGTAAGATCACATGACCGAACTGGATAAGACCAAACTGATAAGTGTTGAAAAACACATGATGTCAGGGGTTGTGTTGAAAAACACAGTTGGGTTAGTGTTGAAAAACACCATTTGCGAGGTGTCCTAAAGACAAGCATATCCAAGAGACCAAAGCTAACACAGTGATGCCCTTAGACAAAGACAAAGACCAATTCCACACCAAGGCAAATAAGGACAAGGCATGATGGAGAAAGGCTAAGTGTTGAGGATGCATGCTAAGAAATAGGGATGCAAAGGCCTCAAGTAGCCCCTGTTTCCAGGTTTTCACCACTTGGAAGAATTTCTTTTTAGGACTTTATATATATATATATATATATATATATATATATATATATATATATATTTTGTATTTTTGCTACCAAGGCGCCTGTTTCCAAGTTTTCACCAAGGCATTTTTTTTCTTTTTTTCTTTTTTTTTTTTCTTTTTCTTTTTTTTTTTGTATTTTTTCAGCATCATATTTGAATTTTTTTGGATTTTTTGACAATATATCAATTTTTTTTTGTAATTTTTTTAGTATCATATATCAATTTTGTTTTGGAACTTTTTTCAGGGTCATAATTATATACAAAGGATGCCCCCAGACAGAACGGGCATCAAGGATAGAACTTCTTCAGGTGCAAAACATTGATAGGCTCAGGGAGCTGCTCCCCCTCTTCAGTAGATAGTAGATAGGCACCTGTGCCAAAAGCTGTTGTGATGATGTAGGGTCCAAGCCAATTAGGTTCGAATTTTCCCTTCTGTTCTCGATTCTGTTGGTTCTTAGGATTCTCTCACAGGACAAGATCTCCTACTTGGAATTCTCTAGGGCGAACCTTTTTGTTGAAGGCTTTGGACATCCGCTTTTGATAGACCCTCATATGGTCAAATGATGCTTTAGGCTTCTCATCAAGAAGTTCCA
>VDFB02000003.1:408407845-408462697 GCA_007258455.2 Sequoia sempervirens
TACACTTGAAGTCTTTAGTTGTTGTGCTTTCAAATTGATCCAGCTCCAGGCTCCAAAGGCATCTGCAAATATGATGAAATGTGGTATTAGAGATGGTCTCTAAGAAATGAAAAATCAAGAGCAATCATATGCCTACACTACCAACATAAATATAATCTACATCATGTTTTCATTCATCAGATGATTAAATTTAAAGGTGCGATAGTTAAAGGACAAGAACTCCAGCGGAGGCTTTTCAGCTTCAATTATTTTTTGTTAACATGTTTGTTTCAGTAATGCGGGAATAGGTTCATCATGTTTGAGATCATTATATCAGATATGTGGAGTAAAACAGGCTCCCACAAGGGTAGAGCTCGGCATATCATAAAGATGACACCTCTCATTCACATTATTACATGAGAGTCATCAAGTGTTATAGTTATCAAACGAAACTACTGTAAAGCAAAAACATCATAGTGAAAACAGTCTAGTTCAACATGGTGAAACAGTTTGAGAAAATCATCTTATTGCTCACAATTCAATAAAACAATCAAAGAAGCATGTTATGAGAGCATTAATTGTATTTTTTGTAGTTTGGTTTCAGCTTTGTCTTTCAGTCATGTTTTACATTTTAATGAAGCATTGAGCTTCCTTAAACTGACCGAAGAATAAGGTATTAAGTTATCTCAATTGTTCCTTACATATTCATACTCTACAAAAGAGACAAAGAAACAGGTTTTCCAAATGCTATAGGTAATGAAAGCTTCATGTCAAATGGTAATCTTAATATGTCAGTTGTGAATTGATCAGCATTAACAATAAATGGAGCATCTGTTTTCAATGGCAGTCATTATTTACAAAGTTATTCAAAAGCAAATTTTGCATGAATATAGTCAAAACTAAAAGACAATCAAGGGATGTCATATGAAGAAACACAGTATTAAGTATCAAAGCACAGATTTTTCCTTAAAAGGACAGTATAAGTTACCTTAGAAATCATTCAATGAAAGACATGTAAAAGACAGTGAGTTGTGAGCTATGACAATTATATAAAAGTAAAGGATAGTTTTATGAATGATTTGATGAAGTTTTATTGTGTTTAAATATCAGAACCTTTAAAATCTTTGTCTCATTTATATTTGCATGCATTCGAATAGTTAAAGTCATAGGTCTAAGTTTGTGTAAATGAATAATATTCTTCTTTGCTGTGAAAACCCTATTTTCCTTCAAAGGTGATTTATTCAAGCCTTCCTTAGAATCAATTTTTGTGGTGAAACTATCAAAATATACTTGTGTGGTTAGTTTTTTGAGGTTTATTGTGAATCAAAATTGTAGATCTTTATCAATTAGGTGTGTCACCTTCAATTTATAGTTTCTTGCATTTGGCAATAGTTCTTCTATCCTTTTTCGCAGTAAGTTACCAGTTATTAATTTGAGAATCATACAGTAAGCTAGCCTAGAATCAGGAGGTTCAATCTCTTTATAGGTCACCCACAACTTGAGTTTGATCCAATTTTTCGACAGATTGTTGAATTTAATTATTCAAGCATTTAGGTGCAATCTGATTGACAATAGTTTTTGGCATGCCTGGTGGGAATTTGAAGATCACTTTAGAGAAGAAATTCAAAGATACAAGTTGCTTTCCTGGTATATACAACAGCATATTTTCACCTTTCAGAGGTACAAATTTATACCTGGTGACTCCGAGCACAATCCACTGGTTTCAGTAGACGAAGTGCTAGTATGTTCACATAAGAGGTCTGATTCACTTTGATTTAAAGAAGATTTGCAGATTTCAAATGCTTTAACATGTCTTGTTTTTATGAAAAAAGTGTGTTTTCACCTCCATTTCATAAAAATCCTTCCTATTCACATCCTTATCAGCCATATCAAGCCAATCATGCTACTGGTTTTATCCCAAACAGTCATGCAACAACAGCCTATCAGCATGCTCAACATGCTTACCTCCCACCCACCCCTGCTCAACCTTTAGATCAATATTCATATGTCCAAAATCAGCTCCAATAGGTTGATGATATGAAGAATAACATGAATAACATGAAGGACATATTGTTAGACATCGCAAAATAGGTAGAAGAGTTCAAGAGGCAGCAAGAGTATGATCAACAACAAGAAGAGATGGCCTATCAGGCCCATCTCTATGAGCAAGATGTGCTGATGCAAAGGAGACATTATGAAGAAGGTCTTCTGCTAAAGAAGAGAAAATTAAAATGTTGATTGCCTAAACACCAATGATGGAGGCCCAATCATTTTCTTGCATAAAGCATCAACCAATAGAGAAAGAGGTTTTCAAGGTTTCTACACAATCTCCCAGTAAGTTTTTGAGACTTGACATTCCAAGTTATAGGGGTAATATTCAATCCAATGTTAAAGATCAGCCCCTACAGGAGCTCATGAATGAAAAAAATCTTTCAAATCAATCCATTAATCCTCAGCTTCAGACATGTCCAGAGCCTGAGCTAAATAATCAAATTGTTGAACAGTTATGGCAGCCTACTTGGAAGAAAGAGGAAGAAATTGTAGGGTCTAACTCAATCAACGTTCCAAGTTGGAGGAATGGAAAAGAGGAGCAGGAAGTTGTTGTTGTTCGCACTGTGTTCCTAACTCAAAACAACAATAGCGAATGTGAAGACGATGTTGAAGCAAATTCATTGTTGAACCCCTTAGATTTTGATTCATTTGAAACATTTTCTAATGTTGTTTATAAGATGGTTGAAAGGAGAGTGCAGGAATTAGCAGTTGAAGATCTTTACTTGCAGACAAAGGATGCCCAAGTTTCACTGGAAGAGGCACTACCTGAGGAGGAGGATTTAATTTCTTTATTTGACCAACTCCCTCGTTTTATTGAGCAAGTTGAAGGGAGCATACAGGCACCTATTTTACCAGCTGATTAGAAACAGCCAGAAGATATTGTTGACTTATTTGATGAACTTCCTCAGTTTGTTGGTGAAAATGAGGATCTCACATGCATGATAGCATCTATGCCTGGTATGGAGAAACTAAATGCTAAAACTCATCTGGATTTAATGCAAAATTATGAGTTAGATGATATCATAGAAGCTTTTTGTTCTAACATTGATGATGAGCTAGTATCATATGAAAGGGAAACATGTGATCAGCCCATTCAAGTCAGTGAGACTATTGAGGAAGTTGCAGAGAATAATCCCTTGCATCCTATGAATTTATTTGACGAGCTACCCCACTTTGTTGAGGAGGAGTTGTAATTTGTCATGAACGAGGAACATAGGGAACAACAGTTTGAAGACTTTTTTTTAGTAATTCAACAAGGATATCGGCTCCTTAGTCAAGAAGATCCAACCATTGAAAGCATTAATGGTTTCTTTTCAGAGACTATTATAAATGACGCAAAGAAATGATATTTTCTTTTCATTATAGAGCTGAAGGAAAGTACAGCTAATCCTCCTATAAACAATAATAGGAAAATCTTTCAAGAAGTTTAGATTGTAGCAGCCAATGAACAACCTGCACATTACCTCCAATCAACATCTTGTCAAGGAAAGAATGAAGTTTTCAGAGATCAACAAAAGGGAAGCTTAACTTAATTTAATGTTCTTGAAGAGCATAAACAATGGGCTAAGAAAATAGAGCATAAACAACGGGCTAAAAGTTGTAAGTTGAGTGTCCCGACAAGGGGATGTCCTATCAGACACCTGGCACACTTGGCGGGCAATCAAGAGGAGTTACCATTTGAATTACCTGCTTGGGAGCATGGGATTCAATATCAAAAGTCATCAATGTAGATGACTTACCATATTCAAAAAAATAGTTCCATGCACCTTTTTTCTAACATAGAAAAGGAGGAGGTTTTCATGATTGAAGAGGTGTTTAATCTATGCACTTAGCATTTACTTTTCCTTCATCACTATTGGACAATTTGCAAGTAGGAAGCACATCCTATGTTGGTGAGAAAGGACAATTTTTTCTCACAACCAATGAGCGGTTATCTTTGATCACTACCACTGTTGGGTAGTGTAGGATAGAGTAGTTTTAGTTTCAATTATGCTTTCAATAAGTGCCTGCTGGCACATTTCATTTCAGTTTTGTTTCGATTTCAATAAAGTGTAGTTGTTGCACATTCTTTTTCAAACTCTGTCTTCAACAAAGTTGTAGTAGTTCTTTCAGTTTGTTTAGTTTGAAGCTGAGTTACAAGGTTTTCAAAAATTTGAAGAGCAGAGATTGAATCCATGCCCAATGGATATACTAAGCAACTTGTCTATAGTGTGTATACACCTAAAAATGGTTTAATTAATTAAATACATTTATTTGATTAATTAATCTGTTATTCCTCTACTATTAAATAAATAAAAATTATTTATTTATATAGTTCATTTTTATTTCTTCTAAATTCTTCTTTTATTCTAATTTTAATTAAATAAGCAAAATTAATACCTTTGTTTTATTTAATTATCGTTATAATCAAATTCTCCTATTTATAAAGATCCTATTAGTCTACTTTAATTAATTAAATAAAGTTCACATACTTTGTTTAAATTAATTAATCACTCTTCTTTCACATTTAATTTAATGAATAAAACTCCTATAGTTTGTTTATTTAAATTAATATTCTATTTTCTTCCAATTTTGGGAATAAATAAAATAAAATATTCCTAAAATCTTCTAAAAACCTCCACCTCATCAAATCTCAACAATAAAATAAAACTATTCAGTTTTATTAAATATTTCAACAACCAACCCCTGTGCATTTATGGGAATGGCCGTGAAAGGCTGTCACAGGAAAATCTTCTCCTATTCTCTGGCTTGATGTTTTTGTGGGGAGGATCAATCTCCATGGAAATCTCAAGAGTCTCCATCTCTCACCACACAATTCCTCAGAGGAAATCCCAACCTTTTATCCTATGCCCCTTCACAAATGTGTGCCATGAAATCTATAAATATAGGTTTTTGACTATAGGAAAAGGATCCTAATTTGTGCAATCTTACTCTGTAGGTTTTTCAGGCATTCAAGCAAATAGAAGCAATCATCAAGCAATCAAGCATTTTAGTTCATCAATCATGGCTGTTTACAATAGTTTCTTTCTCATAATTTTTACTGTAGAATCATCTTAGTTGCATTTAGGAATCAAAATAGCTTAATTCTCATTCTTTAAATGTCATTTCAAACAATCTATTAGCTTATTTAAATCTGAGAGCAAAGTAGATTAGAGAAATCTTTAAAGTTAGAGAGCAATATGACAGATTTCTGAAGGTTCCTGTGTTTAAAATAGTTTAAATTTCTTGAATCTTAGATACAATGTCTTATTTAGAAGTGTAGATGCATACATAATTTGTTTATCTCATTCTTACACTTTCATAGTGTTTAGCAGGAAAACACTTTGCAAAGGTCACCAAATTGTTACCTATTTCTAGCCACGCCTCAAAACAGGTCGAGCTGAATTGCATCCATCAAAGAAGGTACAAAAAGTTTTCTGCTTGAGTATTCATTACATTCCAGAACTTTGATTACTTATGAATTTAAAGTGTTATTATGAAAATCTCAGACAAATGAACTCATAAATTTGCATAAAAGAATGTTGCTTTATTCATATTGTAAAAATTGAAGTCCCGTACAAGCTGCAGGAGTAACTGATTTGATTTTTATAATCAAATGATGAATACAAAAAGGAAGTGTATATCATACAACTAAAAATAATGTAAACATAAGATAGAAGGTGATTTGTCATTACCTCCAGAATCACGAATCATCGTTACACTTGAAGTCTTCAGTTGTTGTGCTTTCAAATTGATCTAGCTCTAGGCTCCAAAGACATCTACAAATATGATGAAAGGCGGTATAAGAGATGGTCTCTAAGCAATGACAAATCAAGAGCAATCCTATGCCTACACTACCAACAGAAATATAATCTACATCATGTTTGCATTCATCAGATGATTAAATTTAAAGGCTAATAGTCAAAGGACACGAACTCCAATCGAATCTTTCAGCTTCAATTATTTTTGCAAACATGTTTGTTTCAATGTGCAGGAATAGGTTCATCATGTTCGAGATCATTTTATCATATATGTGGAGTAAAACGGGCTCCCACAAGGGTAGAACTCAACATATCATAAAGATGACACCTCTTATTCACATTATTACATGAGAGTCATAAAGAATTTTTACAGTTATTAAACGAAACTACTGTAAAGCAATAACATCATAGTTAAAGTAGTCTAGTTCAGCATGGTGAAATAGTTTGAGCAAATCATCTTATTGCTCATAATTCAATAAAAAAATCAAAGAAGCATGTTATGAGAGCATTAATTGTATTTGTTGTAGTTCAGTTTCAACTTTGTCTTTCAGTCATGTTTTACATTTTAATGAGGCATTGAGCTTCCTTAAACTGACTGGAGAATAAGGTATGAAGTTATCTCAACAGCTCCTTACATATTCATAGTCTACAGAAGAGACAAAGAAACAAGTTTGCCAAATACTACAGGTAATGAAAGCTTCATGTCAAATGGTAATCTTAATATGTCAGCTATGACTTGATCAACATTAACAATAAATGGAGCATCTATTTTCAATGGCAGACATTATTTACAAAGTTATTCAAAAGCAGATTTTGCATGAATACAGTCAAAACTAAAAGACAATCAAGGGCTGTCATATGAAGAAAGACAATATTAAGTATCAAAGCACAACTTTTGCCTTAAAAGGATAGTATAAGTTACCTTGGAAATAAGTCAATGAAATACATGTAAAAGACAGTGAGCTGTGAGTTGTGATAGTTATATAAAAGTAAAGGACAGTTGTAGATGCTCAGAGAAGGCCATGAAGAGAAGATGTTTATCTACAAATGAATGAAACTCAGTCACAGAAGACCAAATGGTAGTCAACATAGCAACAGAACAGTCATTATCTTTCATTGACAAGTAGCTTCCATACAAGCTGCATACATGAGACAAAGTGTAGATGACAAAGAATATTCCATTCAAAGCCACGATAGTCAAATGTCTGTAGTCTATTTTGAAAGAAGATACCATTATGTTCATATCATAAATTAAAAATGATAATATACTCATAATGGGGTTCGTGCACAATAGTAGAAAGGATAGTGCTGCCATCCATTTGAGAATATTCTTACTGTCAAGGGTGATAAAGAGCAACAGAGCTTGAAGGAAGGTAAAGATTTTGTAAATCTGTTAATGCATAGTGACTCTCACAAGCGTGAAGATAGCTTCTCTCTAGAAGACAATTCACAACAAAAGATTTATGATAAACATTGTGGAAATTAAGATCTCAGCCACTATGATAAGGTGCAAATATGTCTATGAGGATACAACAAGAGTATCAATCATCACAGTTATGTGGTTCCGCTATTTACATAACCACATTTTTCACTGAAGTATGGTAGTCACCGTGTCTTCAACAACAAAGAAAATGCATTGGTAAATGATTAGTTTCCTAATAACATGTAGCATCATAATAAACATGTGAAACAACAAGAGGTTTCGCAAGCCATAGTCATGTAGATGGAAGGTTAATGAAATATTTTATAGAGGCTATGACTGAATGGAAGCAATAGAGCTCAAAAACCACGACCTGTCACAAGGAAATGAAACCCCGGGATTTGCTTGTCTTCAACCAAAGAAATAAAGAGAACACACATTTGTACTCTTCAAATGATGACCTGGGGATTTATTTTATCTGACAAATGCAAAAATAATGAGATATTCGAGTTTGAGCAGGTAAAGCAAAATAAAGATGGAGTGATCTTTTTAGTAAAATGAATATGGTGCATACAACAAATAGATCAAAGCACGCACAACAAGAAGGCATGAACAAGAGAGAATACAAATGAAATCATCAGTACAACCATGGCCTTAGGGATTCTTTCTTCTTCACAAAAGGAAGAAAATACCAATATTTCCAGCATGAAAATAACTTATAGTAGCATGAGAGGTGTTGAAGAGGGCATGAGGACTTTCCATAAAAGCCAGGTCGAACTCCACAAGAACAATAGAAGATTTGTAGGTTGAGCTCAGCTCCAGCACTCATGGCGGCCAAAGTTAGAAAGAGTGCCAAGAAGATACAAAGAGCAAAGAAAGTAATAGAATATATTAGAAAGTATGTTCAATATTGTGCATAGTTGTGCCTTTAAAGCTTCATAAAATGCTACATAATGGAGTCAAACTGGTGAAGAACGAACTTACCACATGAAAATCACAAGTTTCAGCTCAGAAAATATTCAAAAGGTGCATATTCGTGCCATTTCATGGTGAAATTCGAGCTTCAAACACTACTCAACAGTGGCGGTTGGCTTCTTAAGGAAGTTTCATCAAAGTCAAAAGAATAGTAATGATTTAGGGTCAGATGATTGCTTTTATCCATTTGCCCTAACTCATTTTTGATATTTTTGTTAATGATTTTTAATAATCATTATGTCTTTTGATTTTCTTGGTGGCCATGAATTTTAAGTCAATGAGCCTAGCAATAGTATGGTCGACCTTGCCAAATAATGGAACTTTCGCTAAATATTATGGTAGTTTATTAAGCTATTGACAAATATATGCATGGTGGTCACCAATAATTATCAATGAACAATGCATATTTTTGAATTTATGCTAAGTATGAAGCTCTAGGTAGAGAATATGCTTTCAAGTTTAGCTGTCCTTCATCTTTATTTGCATAATTCAATGTAAATGAATTAATTAATGATGTGTTATAAATCATTAATTAATTCATCTTTTTCAAATGCAAATAAAGATATTGTATAAAGCTGGATCACAATTTTACTTCAGTTACACATAAAACTCAACTTAAGACTTAGACGTATAGATGGAATTCCAATGTGTATGGGCGAATTGACAAGAACAAGACAGTTTTGCATGCTTTAGCCCACCTTTTCAGGAAAGTCCAGTTCAGTTTGAGTTGTAGATCAGTTGCATGCTTTATGACTACAAGTTTGAGGCTGAGTTCACTCATTTTTGCATGAGTTTGAACCTTATTTTCAGGGATTTTTTCTTTTGCTCGGATTTTACCTTGGGGTTATCATTTTGACACTGAAATTGACTTTCACTTGCTTGTTCAAGCACTTTGAGGTGCATTCTCAACTATATATATTGAAAAAATTTCTCTTTTTCATTCCAATTCTTGTTATTTAGCTTTTACATTCTGCAAAGTTAATGGTCATGTAACTCAACTTTCAAATTAGTACATTAGTGTTTTTTATAGGTTTACTTCTCTTTTTGCAAAGATTCCTTCAAATTACAGTAAAATCAAAAGATGCCTTGTCATTTGGTTGTCTTTATGAATGATTTGATGAAGTTTTATTGTGTTTAAATATCAAAATCTTTAAAATCTTTGTCTCATTTATATTTGCATGCATTCGAATAGTTAAAGTCACAGGTCTAAGTTTGTGTAAATGAATAATATTCTTCTTTGTTGTGAAAACCCTATTTTCCTTCAAAGGTGATTTATTCAGGCCTTCCTTAGAATCAATTTTTGTGGTGAAAATGTCAAAATTGACTTGTGTGGTTAGTTTTCTGAGGTTTATTGTGAATCAAAATTGTAGATCTTTATCAATTAGGTGCATCACCTTCAAATTACAGTTTCTTGCATTTGGCAATAGTTCTTCTATCCTTTTTCCCTGTAAGTTACTAGTTATTAATTTGAGAAGCATATAGGAATCTGGCCTAGAATCCGGAGGTTCAATCTCATTATAGGTCACCCACAACTTGAGTTTGATCCAATGTTTCAACAGATTGTTGAATTTAATTATTCAAGCATTCGCGTGCAATCTGATTGACAACATGAGTCTCCCTCCAAGATAACTTAAGTGCTTCCTATTGTTAAGATTAAGGTGTCATCAACCTTGTAAATCTTATATATTTAATTATTTCAAATACTGTTTATAAATCAATCATAAGGGATGGAGGCTTCACCGGCAATGGCAATTATTTTTTATCATCAAGGTTTTGCTAGTAGGGTAATTGATTTTTATTTGGGAGGTAGTAAATAATTATTTATTGGCAAGAAATTACTTTTTTATTGGAAAAGTATCTTGGAGGTTATAGTGGTTTTGGGTCCCCAACTTTCCATGAGGTTGTTTGGACACTTGTAATCATTTTTGGCATATGGTTAATAACACTTTGGAAAAAGCATGGTAACCATCTTGTAAGGACAAATAGGTGTCCATTTTGGTGGGTAAGTTAAAACTCTCAAAAGTTATGTTAAGCATGTTAGAAAACTTCCAAGTAAAGGTGTTGGGATTCATAACTAATTTGGAATGTGTCATTTAGGTATTGAAATTCTATGTAATAGATGCTTAAGGAGCTAGAAGTAACATGGTGAGAATGTGAGGTAAATAAATTGTTCATATGTTCTTGAGAGAGTGTGTGAGTAGAGTGAATGAATCTTTACACAGGTGTTGTCAAATTGAAAATTAAGAGGATCTTTGTAAGTAGATATATTTTAGTCTTTAATTTGAAGATAATAAATGATTGGGCTCTCTTCTTGGTGGAGATTTTCCCAAAAGGGTTTCTCCATGTAAACCTTGTGTTACATGAGATCTTTTATAGTTTCTTACACTCTTATGTTGTTGATTTGTTTATCTTTATTGCTTCTATCTTGTGTGGATGTTATCTTCCTCTTATTATTGATTTAAGTTCATCTAAGGTGGTTGTATTAGGCATGTCAAAATGGCTAATTTAAAAGAATAAAGAATTTGAAACTCTACATGATAATTTCATATTAAGACAACTTAATTTTAGATTTAACTATTATTTTTATATTTTCATATTATAGTAGTCTAAGCCTTGTATCTCACCAATTAGTATTATAGCTTTAAGATAATTTTAATGATTAACAATTGGATTAGAGATTGATCATTTTTTCTAAAACTTATTGTAGGGTGATGTGGATGGTGAGGGTGGCCACCATGGCTTCAACTTTATAATTTTTGTCATCCTATAACTTTTCTATGCAATTTATATAAATTCTCAATTGTGATTACTAATTATATAACCAACCCTAGCATTTCCTAGGTTATCACGAGAGGCTTTATTTAAATTAATATTCACATGAATCCCTAAAGGGGGCAATATATAACATATTTCTCTTGTTCTAAGGTGGTTGAATCCTGTTAGAGTTATTATTCATTAGCTAATAATTAATTAATCTTTAATTAATTATTAGTCTAATTTATTCTTTACACTTAAGCTAAACTTAGGATTGTTTTATTAATTGAGTTAATATTAGATCATTATATGTCATCTCATGTGATTTTGACACTTGTCATGATCTCATCCCTTTCTCATTTAGGACTTTGCTCTTATAAGCATTCAACCCTCTTTGTAAAATACTTCATGAAGAATATCTAGAGCTTTCATATCTTCTTGAAAGTCTCTTGCTTTCGTAGCTTTTTCTTGTTGAAGAATATAGCAATTCTTGTTTGCAGATCTCTTGCGTGGAAGGTGTCTTTATTTATTTTTTTATCCTGTGGCTTGTGGTTTTGTGCTTGTTTCACAATTATAACATGGTATCAAAGTGTGGATTCAGCGAACCCCTTCTCAATTTATGAGATTTTCTTTCTTCAACAAGGGTTGTAGGCTTCATATTTGAATCCCCTTCACTTTTTTTGCAAATTTGGGAGGTGGGCTTTTTTGAAGCATTTTGGTGCAAAAAGGACCTCACCATTGGATCTAGAGTTGTCGAAAAAGTCAAATTTGGCTTTTGTTTCACTTGATTTCGATTCCTGACGCCAGATCTACAAGGTTTTGAAGTGGTTGCTCTTTTCCGGATCCAAAGGGTAGCTATATTTTTGGTGCATTTTGGCACGAAATGGATGTCACCATCACGCTTAGAAGGTCCAGAAACCCTTAGATTGCCTGTCAAATCATCAAATTTGGTGAAGTTGGCATCTAAGGAAAAAAAAAATGACAGGGAAGCCGTACGGCCTCCCCAACATGAAAAACGAGGTAAAAATTTTAAAAATATATATTTCAATATTTTTTACCCTGCGAATTTTTTTTTTAAATCATTAAAAAAAATTACAAATCATTTTTAGGCCGTAGGTTTTTTCCAAAAACTTTTTAATAAAAATTTATTTTAAAAATTTTGGGTGGTTCCCAAAGGAATCGCCGACCTGCCATGATGGCAGGTGACAGTCCCTTGGGCTCCACCCCCACTATAGTGGCGAGTACCATTGGGGGTACTGCCTCCTACCATTGGCAAGGTGGCAGCCCCCTCGAGCCCCATGCCCAGGGGTGGCACCCCGATGAATTTTAAATACATTTTTCTTAAATGCTTTTTTCTATATTTTTTTTTTTAAATATATAAAGTTTTTTTTTTTTTTACTTTTAAAATAAAAAAGAAAATTCTTTTTTTATATATTTTTTAATTTACAAAAAATCTAATAGTTTTTTTTATGACTTCTTTTTAACATAAAAGAAAAATAGTCAAATTTTGCTTTTTCTCGCAAAATAAAGCATTGTAATTGGAGAAATTTTTTCCAGGATCCTTAAATTTGGTAGACCTCCACATTTGGGGGTGATTTTTCTAAATTTGGTAGAGATCTTCTTTTTCCCCACTTAGCCCCTCTTTGTTGGGCTTTTCAATTGCACCCAATATTCCAAAGGCCATATCTCGGCCATACGGTGGGCTTTTTCAGTGATTTTTTTTTGAAATGGGGTGGAATTCTGTGCTCTTCGTAGTGGTGCAAGTATTTTCTAGTTTTCATTTTTGGTTTTTTCCATAATTCTATTTTCTCAATGTTGTAGCTATTCAGTTCTCATTTTGGAGACTTCTACGAGCCATATCTTCTACATCTAGACACATTTTTGGGTGTTTTTTTTTTAAGTGGATTTTTTTTCATGTACTTTGTCATGGTGCTACTATTTTCCTCTTTTTCTATCAGAGAATTTTATTTTCAGCATTTTTTTCCTTTTTGGACCTTATGGGCTCACATTGCATGTATTTATGATTTTGTAAATGCACTAAGATAAAGTGCTTTTTTATTGCACCTGTATTATGGGATCTTGCACATCACTTTGTGCCTTATTGTACTTGCACTATGATATAAAGTGCCATGGGGGTTGATGTTTGCCTTTTTTTTCCTTCATACCTTTCTCATGCGTGTGTGCCTTGGTTTGCACATCCTTTATATCTGCTTGTACTTTCATGACTGCACCTTCAGATGTTCTTGGTTCCTCTTCATGCACTAAATTTTGGCATTCAATTTCAATGTACCTATCATACCTCTCCCTTGTCAGCATTATGGGGGGGTTTCTACTATTGGTGCTAATGATTCCTTGGTTTCATGTTGGAGTGAGCTATGTATACAGTATTTGTCCCTATGTACTAGGCAGATGCAATGGCTAGTTACCCATGCATTTCAGTGAGATGGAGCACTTACCATATGGAAACTCTTGCATTCCTATTTCTACAGGCAACCTTCCATTTTCACTTGATCAGTTCTTCAGACTATTGGTACTTGTGCCATCTGTATCTTTGAGTTCTTGATGTTTTCCTTGGTTTTCCATCAGATTTGAGTAGTGTCATTGGGGGAACTCATACAAATTATTTTCTTCATGAACCTGATCATCAGATGTTTCAGGGGAGGTTATTCTTTCGACATTATAGCAGTCATTTTTTGATAATGTTTGCAGCTTCTTCATGCTTCAGTGGTGTTCTCTTTGTTCCTATCTTTTGGGACAACCTTGACTTGTTTGGAGGCTTCTTCATTCCTTCACTTGGCTTTCATTTCTTTTTCGAGTGGATTTTTTTCCCATGAGATTTTCTCTATTTCTCCACATTATAGATATTTTTTGTTTGTACATGGGTACCTTACATGGCCTTGTTTGTCGGGACCCATCATGCATTCCTTTTTAGGGTTTTTAGCTACTCCCTAAGTTCATATTAAGGGGGGTGTTAGAGTTATCATTCATTAGCTAATAATTAATTAATCTTTAATTGATTATTAGTCTAATTTATTCTATGCACTTAAGCTAAACTTAGGATTTCTTTATTAATTGAGTTAATATTAGATCATTATGTCTCATCTCATGTGATGTTGACACTTGTCATGATCTAATCCCTTTCTCATTTAGGGCTTTACTCTTATAAGCATTCAACCCTCATTGTAAAATACTTCATGAAGAATATCTGGAGCTTTCATATCTTCTTGAAAGCCTCTGGCTTCTATAGCTTTTTCTTGTTGAAGAATATAGCAATTCTTGTTTGCAAATCTCTTGTGTGGAAGGTGTCTTTGTTTGTTGTTTGATCCTGTGGCTTGTGGTTTTGTGCTTTTTTCACAATTCTAACAACTAGCCCCTTGAACAAGGGGAGAATGTTTAAGTATAGGCCATTTCTTCAATATACTAATGTCATAGTATGAGGCCTCCTTTTTCCATTTTGTTCTTGTTGATCATGTTGAATGCCTCTAATATAATAATGCCCACTTTTGATGAAAATTTCCCATGGCATATAGCAATATTATAAATAATTTCATTGTTCCTTTCTTTCAATATATGCCAAATGAGTACAACAATGGATTAGAAATTTATATACAAAAGATAACTTTTTTTTTATTAGAAGCAATGGTTGAAAGAGTTTGAGGAGAGTATCTAGGAGGGACCCTAACCAATTTATACTAGCACACAACCAAAACCAACACTTATGTGTAAATTGGAATTGAATTAGTAGATGCCCAAACATTTCCTCCTAATTGAGATGAAGATTACATCTTGAATGGCCTTAGAAGATGTATTTCTTCATTTTATCATACATTAGGATATTATCTTGCACCACTAACCATGAAAATGTATCCACCTTTGTAAGGAAAGCCTTGCTTAATTATTTTATTACACTGTGATATGTTTGGAGGAGTTTCATTTTAAATGATGTATCCAATATTTGCTTATTTTAACCCAAATTTTGAGCTAGTTCATCTTATTTAGTTTGGAAACTCTATAAAATATATCCTCCTCTTGTTTATTTATTTGGTGAAGTTGTCTTTAATTTCCTATTCCACATCTAGGATGGAAATATATTTCTATGTGGCCACTTGGAAGAATAGTTAACTTCCTATGAACCAATAGTCCTTCACCATTCTTCACCATAACCGTATTAGAGTACATCATTGATTTCATTGAACAAGGGGTTGTCCTCTAGTAGAAGGATATCACTTTGAATCATACTAGAATTCTACTAGCTTGTTGTTTCTAATATTGTAGGAGACATGATCAATGAAGAATAGATTATAAGTCAAAATGAATCTTTAGATGTGGGATCTAGATGGTGGAGAAGCCACATGAGAATTTATGAAGAGGAGGTGGAGTTCAAGAACTTATATTGTAGTAGTTGGTCCACTATTTTTATTTATATTGGAATACATTCCCACAAATCAATTTAATCCTAAAACTATATTTTGGTTATGTAGGTGTTTAACTCCAATATCTCCATTTTTGTTGGTGATTAATTTTATCCTTGATTACAAATAAAATATTTTTATTATCAATCATGCCTTCCCAAAGTAAGTACTTCATGACTCTTTCTAGATGGTTTATGCTTCTTTCTAAATTTTTTAGTGCTAACATTAGGAAAATTGATAGTAAAGATAATGGATTTTAGAAGTTATTTTCTTCCCTTAAGAAGGAATTTTCTTTTTCAAAAATAGATTGACATTTTGTATGATACAAAATTTATGAGATTTTATTTTTGTGTTTGTAGGAACCACCAATGATACAAGAGAATACTAGAGGTGGAAATCTCATATTGTTATAGATTTTCCTAAGAGAAACATCTCATCATGAAGTTGTGCTACTAAACAAGGTGAGGATCCATTCATCTTTTGTCATGCCAAGTATGTAATTTCATGATTACATGTTGATGGCACTAATGGCGAGGTAGGATGCGATGTCTCTATCTTGTCATGCCCATTTTTTGACAAAAAATTGATTCAACCACCAAAAAATTTATTACATACAACACGATACAAATTTTGTTTAAGGAATTTCTTTGTGTATCTAATGTCATCATGTTTATGATGACATCATTATCACTCAACATGCCTAAATGAAAAAAGAGAAAGATTCATTTTGGTCTAGGGAAACTCTCACTTGCTCTTTAGCAAAAATCAAGTCTAAGGGTCCTATAATCTAAACTAACTTAGGAAAGCAAGATAAATATTTTTCTTAACACAACTTCCTAGTAGTAATCGACTAAAAAGGAATTCAATCAAGATTCAAACATCTATAAGACTAAAATATAATCCTCATGATAGAACATTTCCAATATTCTTATGGTTCTTAGTTTTTTCCATAAATCCTAAGCTTCAAAATGCAATTATTCATGCTAGGGTTTACTGAAAGTTCTATTTTATGCATGTGTTTAGGTCTGAAAAAACCCTAAAAACCCTAAGTATAAGCAGTTACATAACACTTTTGTTCTATTCATCTGTTTACTACTTACCCCGATTACCTAACCTTTAAGTTACAACTTATGGTATTTCATTTTGTGCTTTACCGACCCTTTCTGATAGGTTACCAATTGGACCCATTGTTTAATAAATTCGTAAAATGTACTTCGGGTCCTATGTTTGTGCTCCACTTTATTAAACTTTTGGACCTTTTTTCCCTAGTAACCTAAGGTTGTTATTAAGAGTGTGTTCTTTTAAAATATTGCTTAAGTTATTTGTGCCTTGTATGTGTTCCCCGCCACTTTTTATACCCTAGTTTGTGAGTTTGCAAGGAATGTTTTATTAAGGAAATAATGTTCCATAGAATTGTGCAAGCATTGATAACTAGATCATCATTTTGAGTGGATTTTTCCATTTCACAAGGGGTGTGTTACTAAAGACAAAAATGCTCCACGAAAATGTAGAACAAGTGACACGTCGCATCAAGGCATCAATTTGAAGTTGCAAGACTTTTATAAAGACCAAGATGTGACATGTGGTACACTTTACATCTTATTTTATAAAGGGACAATTAGTAGTCCATGAAATCATGGAATGTGGATAGGTGTCATGTTTTTAAGGTATTTCGTGAGTCTGCAAGATGTTCTAAGAATATCTAAATGAAGCCTATGGAATTGTGGAAAAGGGGCACACATTGTGTATTCTCAATATTTCTAGGGGATCTTCTAGCAAGGTCTAACATAATGTTGGCACATGGTGCAATCTCAAGAGGATTCTACAAGTCCATAGGCTCTTCATAGTGGTTTTATTTTTGAGCTACAAAATTGCAAAAAGATATTATGTGCCTTCTTTGCTGCTATCACCATTTCTAATTTGTCTTTTTTGGTGACTCATTTTTTATGACTTATAAAGTGGTCCTGTATGGATTAATTTTATTGGCTAAAGTATTTTTCAATGTGTATCAATTATTTTTAGACTGGCTAGATCATCTTCAACCATCAGATCTTATCTTTCCATATAAAGATTAAAAACTCATGTTCAAATGTAGAAAATAGATAGTTGGAGGCTTTAGCTCACACGAATTAAGAGTAATGATAGACAATATAGATTTCTAATAGATCTTCATCATTTTTTTCTTATAAATGCTACAATTGTTGAACATATGGAATACTGAGAGTGGGGGTGAATTAGTATTCCATAAAACCATTCACATAAAATCCATTTAACCATTATCACAATTTTGACTAAATCAACAAGAGAGAACATAGAAATAGATCAATGCAATCATACACATGAACACCAAGATTTTTACATGGAAAACCCAAAAAGGGAAAAACTGTGATGAGGGTTAACTCACAATATATTTATCCATATACAAAATATTATAGGGCTCACTGTCAGGACTTGTTGTCCTTAAAAAGGCTCACTGCCTAAATACAAAAAATGGCTAACCACCAAGATACAAAGATAGTGGCTCACTTCCAAGAGATTGAACTGATAGGATACACCTTCAATGTGCAGGGTTTAGTTCCAATGAAGCTTAGAATATTGAGTACTAGCTCACACAACAATCACTCAACAACTCTGCTCTGATCCATAACTGATAAAGCATTTAGGCTCAGACCTTTCTTCCATGCACACATTTCTTCTCACTCAAACTCTTGTCTATATTTATCTTCACTTCAAAACACCTTATATATATACAAGTATATCTTAATCATCAATTAGGTCGGCCTAATTAGATGAAAACCAAATAATCAAAAACTCTATTTGTCGGTACCAAAAACATTTTATCCATGTAGTGCATTGTACCAAGTCGACTGACATCCATAAAACATAACTAGTCTTCATAATGTATTGCATACACTAAATCAGCCAAGACTAGAACACAATTCTCCAAACCAACAAATAATCCTCAAAGCAAACACCTTCCAAATATGAGAACACATTAATTTCCTATAATACCACCAACATAGAGACTATAAAAAAAAACACAACATAAGAATATTCACCTTAATAAAATGCAGAGTCTCCCACACAATATACCAAGAAAGGATGAATAGTAGAATACATAATTGAACTTTGTCAGAGATAATTTTTAGCTCACAACCAAAAACGTCTCAAGATCCAGGATATAGCTATATGAATGAGTCATGATAACATGGTTAATAGATTAGAGTTGTAGACATCAAAAATATACAAATTGATATCGCACACTCAATCCTGATCTACTAACATCACTTCATCCTAAATTATCCCTCTATCTAACCATTTAATCAAATAGCCTTATTTGATTAAAGTCATCATAATTCTCCTTTTAATTAAATAAATCCCTTGATTTAATTAAATCATCGTCTCTATGTAATTAGCTAGGTCATTTCATCTTCCTATCTTTGATTTAATTAAATAATCCATATTATTTGATTAAATTTCTAAAGTTCATCTAATTAAATTAAATAAATTAAACATTTATCTAATTTAATCTAACATCACCCCTTTTGGTTAAATAAATCAAAATATTTATTTAACTAAGTCTTAATCATTTTCATCTCTTTTTGATTTATTTCAATCCTAAAATCTAAATCAAATAGTCAAATCAGCTAAATCTCCCCTTAAATTAATCAAATCTGATTAATTTAATCTTAATCACTCAAATCCTCTAGATTTTGCAACTTGCACATGAAAATCAATTTAATTGATTTATAAATCATCTATTTTCATTCAAAAGGCATCAAAGATGGAATATTCCTCAAATTTGAAATCTCCCCAAAGGACTTGTCCATCCAACAAATTATTTAAGGCTCTTACATTGTCTCTTACATGTCTCCCACTTGGCATTTAACTCATCTTTCATCCCCCCTAAACATGTCATCTCATCAAATTCAAATTTCAAACTTGCACATGGATCAAAATGTGCTCAACCTTCAGCCTATCAAATGTTGACAAGTGGCACCTTGCCATTGGTTGAATGTTAGTCCCACATTGCTTCATTTTTAGCATTCATCCATCTTAGCATTCTATAAATGAAGAGCTCCTCTCCTCATTTGATCATCCACAATTTGAGTAAACTTACTATGCTCAAATCATTAGCAAATTCTATCCATCACCATTGAGTTCTTAGCTAGGTTTTTGCAGATTTTAGCTTGGAGCATTCATCAATATTCATCAAAGTGGATCACAATCTTCATCAAATCATCAAAGCTAGAATTGGAGTTGGGAAAGGGCCAATTTTCACATCAAATTGGCACCAATTCCCCCATGGGATCAAGAGTTTGCATTGCTTTCAATAGGATTTAATCTACTTTCTTGTTCTTTCATTATTTTTTTCTCTTCATTCCTATTTTGAGTTTTGTTAATGGATTTCATGGGGAATCCTTGTTCTTACTTGCATTTGATCTCCTAATGTATTCATTTGTTGTGTTTTGCAGGTATATGGATTAGGGATTCACATTTTGGCGCTAGAAGGAGGGCTTGAATTAAAAATTTAACACATTTTTTTTAAAATTTTCGTCGTTTTAGCACTCTTTAATGTTCTTTTAGCACTCTTTAATGTTCTTTTAGCACCCTTGATCACTGTTTTAGTGCCCATGATCACTGTCTTAGTGCCCATGATCATTGTCTTAGAACCCATGAGTCAGTTTTAAAATGACCATATCTTGGTCATACGAAGGTCTTTTTTGATGCTTTTTTTTTGAAATAGGGTAGAATTTTGTAAGCTAGCCAATGGTGTAAGTTTTTCTTAACTATTAATGAGTTAAAATTTTCAAATTTTCATCTAAAGTAAAAACACATGATAACTTGGCTAAGTTTTAGGATGTTTTGGTAAATGATTCATCTAACCCCTATATCCTTTTGTTTTTGATCTCATCTAATGTTTTGATCACTTTTGTAGGTTGGGAATCGAAATCAAAAGAAAGAGAAGCATGAGAAGGATATTTTGTTCAATCAAAGTGTTTTTAAACACTTTAGTGTTTGTTTAACACTTCTTTAAGAATTTGTTACCTTCTCCTTCTTAGGACACTAGTTTTCGTTTGGGCTTAAAAAGAACCTTTTCCATTTCTTGCAAAGGCTAAAACGAACTTTAGGATCACAAATTACTAGATTTGGTTTATTGGATTAACAATTGAACAAGGAAATTTCTCACACTTCATTTGGTGCTCTAAAACTAACTCACATATTGCTTTGAGGATTTAAAAAGAACAAGTGTAGTTGTGTTTTTTGTGAAGGCTTACTTAGACTAAAGGCATTGGAAAAGGACGTATGTGCTTCTCTCATGCTTTATAGCTATCTTGAGAATCAAAAGGCCTTTTCCATGACTTTGGGTTAAGACAAAACAATCACATCCACACTTCGATTTGGGCTTAAAATTGAACAAACTATTGTGCGAGTGTGAGTGGGGACTTTGTTGCGTATATTCTCTCTTCTTATTTCCCAACAAGGATTGATCGAGTTATGAATATTGTTCTTCATTCACTTTTGTTTATCCTAGAGGGCCTGCCTTGGGAAAAAAGTACTCACCCAAGGGAACGACTCAACCGGTAACACTCTAAACCCGAGAGTATTTCCAGTCGGGATATAAATGTGGATATTGGACGAAACGCCAATATCACGCAGTTGAATCCAACAAGATGGATCCAAAAGGGGACTCTTGCCACGTTGGGTCAACTCCTATGAATAGAAAGCCCTTACTAAAACTCATGTGCTAGAATTTTCCAAAATCCTTTTATCTATTTGTTGGTGCAAGAACAGTTATTCTGAAGCCGCCCCACACTTTTACAGTCTTCTAGTAGAAATGAAAAGCATGCCATGGGAGTTTCATGGGTGTTGATTCTTGGCTGCCCCGATTGACGTTAATGAGCCATGGAGGGGAGCCAGTGGGGTCAAGCATCTAACCATTCACTAGAGATAAGCGTAGTTGGACTTGTCCAAGTGGGAATCCAACAAATATTGTCTTACACATCCATAGGATTGTACTTATTCTTGGGTTACAAAATGCATTGCTTGATTTGTCTACTTAAGTAAAAAATAGGAAAACCCTTGCCTTAAGTTCATCAAATTTCCACATAACATATCTTGTGGGGTTTGAAGAAGTTAGGACATTGGACATTTAGTTTGAAAATTTAATCAAGAAAGTGTTTGTGGTAAAAGAAATTCACTAATCGGGGTGACCCGTATAACGCAGCGGATGAAACACTTGCTTGGTGACGTTGCCACCAAGGTTCAAATCCCCGGTGGGCTGCTATGCTCACAGGCTTTGTGCTTTCACTGGGCTAGTGGGCTCGCGGATTTGAACAACAATAGTGTTAGGCACCTTAAAAGAGTGCCCATTACCGAGCAAAAAAATAAAAAAATAAAAAATAAATTCACTAATCAAGATGAAATCAATTGAACCCAACACATGTGCTTGTGTATCTTTTGTCTTATGGTCTTTTGAGCAAACATTGATCTTTTGGTTTGAAGGGAAAAGCATGTTCTTCAAAACCTTGGCCTTGTAAACAAGTCCTTCTTAGGTTCATTTAGGATCAAAATCAAACACTTCATCCATTTCAAACATTTATCATCCCATCCCACAAGCAACTTTTGAACTTTGGAAACACCATTCTAGACTTGGGTAAATTATCAAAATCAAAATCACCTTGTTTAGTTAGGAGTATGGGAATGTATCCTTTCTCATACCTCTAGTTAAATTAGCACCCCTTTCAACAAGTTCATCCTAAGATCACATCCAACATCTTAGGGTTTACAAGTTCATTATCCAAATCAAACAATCAAAATCAATCCCTAATTCTAGCATTGATCCTAGGTCCCTAAACGTTCAACACTCATATCATTCACCCATTTTCATCCTCCATCTCATCATTGGTCCTAAACACCTTAGAGGTCACTTTTACAACAAGGTCAAAACACAAGAAAAACATGGAATATAAACTTGATCCATACATCATGAGTGGTTTAAACCAACCAAACTATCAAAACCTTACAATGCCAATGGATTTCCAACACTCACATTTATACATGGGATCATTATCTCCCACAAATCTCAATGGTACAATAGGTGTGAGTATGCCTAGCCAAAAGATTGGAACATCTTTCCTGATGATAGATCTAAATCCAAAACTAAAAGTCTATCCATCAAACAATCAATACAGAAGTCTTCAAACAAACAACATCATGCCAAAAGTGAATGTACCAAGTACAAGATTACCAAACATGAATCCAGAAAATTTTGGGATGGATACATTTGCAAATCATACGAATATTCCCAAAACCAACAATGTTCAATTTCAACCTATCATGCCAAATCTGAACACCATCCCAAATCAAAACATTGTCCCAAATAAATTTTTCCATGATCCCCTGCAAAAACCACAAGTATGCATCCCAAATCTACTTGAACAAAAACCAAATCAACTATATCAAGGAAGTCAAGATAGAAATCAAGAACAAATTTGGTGAGATCAAATTGTTGTGCTTACCAAAATAGTTGAGTCATTGCACCAAGAGACATCTCCACCTTCATTACCCATATCAACATCATTCCTTGGTTTAGGGCTTCCCCCTTTACCTAGCACCAATCACTCCATCCAAATCAATCCACCTAACACCAATCAATCTATCACATCAAAACCTTTGAATATACCATCGACATCACACCAATGGATGGTATCTAATCAAACAACAACATTGATCCCAAATCAAAACATGGTCTCCCAAAGACCTATCACTTCGGTCATTCCAACCATCCCTATCACTTCGATCACTCCAACCACCACTCTCACACCCATCATATCTCAACCCCTCACTACCATGATCACTCCAAGCATAAAATCAACCACTTGTCGCTACATCCAACACGATTCCAAATACACCACCTCTACCACCAAAACCAAGTGCAATAAGTCAATATTGTAACATCGCACTAAAAGCACATCAAGCCTATCAACAATCTCTTCAACAATATCAAGTGGCTCCACAAGCCACTCAAGCTACCCAACGTACACAAGCACAAACATGAAAAATGATAACTATTGGGGATAGCGATGAACATTCAACCACTGGTGATAGCTCATTGACAATCTCCTCATCACAATTGTTGAAAACAATGAGCAAGATCTATCCATCAAAGAGCACATTGAAGGTGTTTCTATCTCGTCCGAAGATCAAATCAACATAGGTCAAGAGTCACCTTTCAATCATGATCAAAATCCATCAACAATACTCGACAATGATCCAATTCAAGAAATTTCAACATCACTTGACCCTATGGTTGAAGACATTCACGATCTCTCCACCATAATTGTTGAAAACAATGTTCAAAATCTCTCAATTAAGGAGCACATTGAGGATGTTTCCACCCCATCCGATGATCAACTCACCATACATCAAGAGCCACTATTTAGTGATCTATTTCAAGGAGTGTTAGGATTATTTGATCCTATTGACATAATACACGATCCATTGACCTATGATCATGTTGAAAATGTCTCCACATCGCCTTATGAGTTAGAGGACATATCTCAAAAATTTATTCCAAAGCATGATCAAAATATTTCACCAAGGTCTAGTAATGGCCCTTTCCAAGACATGTTAATACCCTTTGACCTCATGGTTATAGATACTGAAGGAACCTTGAACTCAACACTTGAGGAGAATGAACCATTTCACATGCCTAATGAAGATATCCAAGAACCATTTGTAAGTAGTCCATCCTTTGAAACTAACCCATGTCAAGAACTTGATCCAAAGCATGTCGAAAGTAACTCTGAAATAATTCAAGATCAAGAATTTGTATATTCAAGATACTACAATAATCTAATGGAAACTCTCTTATCTATGCAAGATGATCATATCCATATAATACATAATCCTCCATCTACCCATGAGATGCTTTCTATGGATGGACACGTAGATGATCTTCATCTAGAACAAAATTTTGTTACACAAAAAGAGCAGATTATTAACTCCTACAGTCAAACTAAGTTATCAACATTAGGTTTAGATATATCCCGAATTCAGACTAAGGACATCAGGTATGCAGATATCCAACATTATTCGCTCAAGGAAATAAGTCAAATAGAACAGTATAATCTAGAGTTAGCAGAGTAGCAAATTGAAACAACGTCACCTATGGTGGTCATTTGTCAGAGCATGTTTACCGAACAAGACATCTTAGAACAAGCGAAATCAAAGCATGAAGGTACTACTTCCACAATACTGGGGGCAAATATGTCTCAAGCAAACGTCAACATAGGGAGCACGAAGAATCTTTATGATGAAACTAGTGTCAATACTACAACAAGCCATGTCATGCATCTTCATCCACCTATCATCCCATCTATGAATTGGGACAAACGTCAAAAGAAGGTTTTGAATCAAAGCACAAAGAATGTTATCAAATCAAGAGAAGTTGGAAAGCATAATGGACAAATCAAATATAAATGGATACCAAAGAATACAAAGAAAGATCATCCCTATCAAACTCTATTAGTCAAAGAAACTATGGGGCAAAATAAAAATGGGAAAAGTATCCATCAAAGATGTCCACAAAAGCAAAAGCAGGATTTTCAAGCGACGTACAAAGTGTATCAAGCAGTTGGTCCTAATTCCATGCACACTTTCGTATCCACCCATCATTGCTCATCTTCCCAAGTTTGGAGAGTCAAAGGTTCCAAACTGTCTACAAATCCATCCCTTATCCCTAAACACACTCCATCCACGCCTCCACGCATGATATCTAATTCTCACATTGACCATGTATTGGCAATGACCCTTCATCATAAGGATTCATAGGGCATTCTATCGTGATGTATGCACCAAGACAAAGTTAACTCTAATATCGACGAAGCATATCAAGAATCTCAAAAGTTGCATTCAAATGCACGTATCTTAGAAAGAAACTTCTTCAAGCAAGGTATCGATGGCACATTATGACAGGGGCATCTACATCAACAACACCTTGTGATTTAGCATGAGCTTAAAATCTTTCGAAAAACCAAAAAAAATCAAAAAGATATGAAAATCCAAAAAAATCAAAAAATGGATTGAAAACAGAAAAAAAAAAATTGTCCTCTAGTGAAAACTGCATGGGCGGTGCTTTGGGCAAGACCATGATGAAAGCCTAGAAAACAGGCGTCATGTGTGGAATCGAGCATCTATGTGCACCATTTTAGGTGGAAGCATCTCATCCCATCCATAATAAATCGAGCATTCCATCCATCTTATCCATAATAAATCCGTTCATCCATAAACCATTAATCCAATCCATTTTGTTATCCACTATGTCCATCATCCAAGTTATCTTGATCTTGATGAAATTTTGGGGCACACTTTATGCTTGCTTATGGTAAACATCTTGACATGGGTCATTTTTCATTGATCCTATGCTATCCAACATTATCTAAGACATGAAGCATTATCCAAATGAGCATTCTTTATCCAAAAGCCTTATCTTATCGCAAGATAATCCTTGGCATCCTTTGCATGCTTACCATATCCATCCATCCATACACCCATCCAGGCATCCACCCATGGCATTCCATACATTGCTAGACATTGGGGGCAGGTATTTACATCTTGCTTCGGGAATAAATCTTGATCTATATCCTCCAACTTATGTGGTGATCTGAACATTTGAAAATGTGAAATCAAATTGGTCAAAACATTTGCGATCCAAAATCCAAATCACTAGCCCATGGCATATTTTGACAAAAATATGTTCCTTATCAAGCTTCATCATTCATCGAACATCAATCCAAACAATCAATATCAGTCACATCTAACACACCCTTCAAACGTCATATCAAATCATTCAAACAACTTTTGTTCCAAAATCAAGCTTCATCAAACATGATCAATCAAATCTAATCAAAAAATCATCATCTCAGGATATCATTGTGTTTCTTAACACTATCCTTGCATTGTTGTCCATCCTCAACAATGTTATCATCATCAATCCCATCAACATCCCAATCCTTGTGTTGCATAAAACTATCATTTCATTATTGTGTATCCTCAACAATGTTATCATCATTATCAATCCATCAATTCGATCAGTCAACCTTAGTTTGGTTTTCAACAAAAATTCCAAACAGAGAACTGATATTGTCACACATGTCCATATCCAAATCATCAAAATCATGTGAAAAATTCAAAAACATCCAAAACATCAAAAAATCCAAAAAATCCATAAAATAGAAAATTTCAAAAACATTGGAATCCGAACTATGTCGTCTCTAAGCTTAAACATAGGCAAGGCTAATCTTCGATCAGCCCCCAAGACATCAAAATCTAGAAACATCCAAAAAAAAACACAAAATCCAAAAACATTTGAAAACTCAAAAAGCAAAACATTTGTAAAATCTTAAAAAACACCAAAAACAGCCTCAAAACATTTCAAAAACATCAAAAACATCCAAATATTTGAAAAAATCCATCCATCCCATCTCGCTTGCACTCACAATAATTAATCATCCATAATAAACTGATTGTCACCTTCATCCTTTGGCAACACAAACAAAAACAATCACAACAATCGGCAAAATCAAGCTTCAATCATAAAATCAAAAGCAAACAACAAATATTTAAAACAAAATCAAAGTCTTGATAATTTTCAAACATGTCAATCAACTTTATATCAAAATCCTATCAATCAACTTATCAAACCATCATCATCCTATACAATGCATGTCCTAGGATATATCGTTCCGACAATGGGCATCATTTTGGATATCACCTTGGATTCTTATCCTATCAAAACACATCCCTTTGGCTAGAGATATGAAGAACATTGACTTGTTTGCGTACTTGATCTTTTCTTTTTATTTATCTTATTGTACTCATTCCAAGGACCTCTCAATGATATCCAAAAAGGATTTAGAGAGATAGGAATGGGGCAACGATCATTATCCTTTTGTCTATTGTGCTTGTTGGACGTTCTTGTAAAATAACTTGGCAAATACTTCCTTTGTTAGGTACGCCCTAACATGGTTTCCGTATGTCAAGTGTGAACAAGAATACTCCTATTTGTTTGTTGAGTCAAAGTCCATCACACTAGGTACCACGCCATCCTGGTTCTTTATACCTTGATGTATCGTACCTACGTGTGTTATCAAACATAAAGTAATTGGCCCTTTGAAAATCCCAACTCCTCGGCAAGTAATCATCATCATCATCATCATCATCTCATGTCTTGTTGGAATCTCTTGTCTTCTTCTTTTCTTACTAATCACGCTAACATGGTACCATTACAGTTAATCATAAATCATCACCATTGCATCCATCTTGCATCCACAAACCATCAACATATTGTATAATGCATATAATACCATATAGAAAACATTAATCATACCACATGCATTCATCCCCATCATTGCATAATATAGATTAGTTATTCTAAATATCTCATAAAGAATACATTTATCATCTATTTTCATAATCATCCAAGCATCATCATATCAAATCATGTGCATCCATATCATCCATATAAACATCATAATCATCTCATTTATATCATCAATAATGTAACTATCATGGTACAAATCAGGATCATGTGGGTGTAATATATCAAAAATAGGCATGAGGCTACCCATGGTTGATGACTGTCTACATCATCAAATCTGTCTACATCAAATATTCGAGTTGAACTGATCTTGAACTTTTTTTTTTGAGAGATCGACCCTCAAATCAAACCTCTTCGCCCGATCTCTTGAGGGGGCAGTATACTGGCGTAATTCTTCATTCACTGGGGCAGCAGTGGGGCATCCGAAAAAAAATCAGAGAAATTTTGACTTTTGATCATGGCAAGGTTATTCTTTGAACCAACGCAACAAGTGCTTCAAAGAGGGGAAAATGTAGACATCAAAAATATACAAATTGATATCGCACACTCAATCCTGATCTACTAACATCACTTCATCCTAAATTATCCCTCTATCTAACCATTTAATCAAATAGCCTTATTTGATTAAAGTCATCATAATTCTCCTTTTAATTAAATAAATCCCTCGATTTAATTAAATCATTGTCTCTATGTAATTAGCTAGGTCATTTCATCTTCCTATCTTTGATTTAATTAAATAATCCATATTATTTGATTAAATTTCTAAAGTTCATCTAATTAAATTAAATAAATTAAACATTTATCTAATTTAATCTAACATCACCCCTTTTGGTTAAATAAATCAAAATATTTATTTAACTAAGTCTTAATCATTTTCATCTCTTTTTGATTTATTTCAATCCTAAAATCTAAATCAAATAGTCAAATCAAATAAATCTCCCCTTAAATTAATCAAATCCGATTAATTTAATCCTAATCACTCAAATCCTCTAGATTTTGCAACTTGCACATGAAAATCAATTTAATTGATTTATAAATCATCTATTTTCATTCAAAAAGGCATCAAAGATGGAATATTCCTCAAATTTGAAATCTCTCCCCAAAAGGACTTGTCCATCCAACAAAGCATTTAAGGCTCTTACATTGTCTCTTACATGTCTCCCACTTGGCATTTAACTCATCTTTCATCCCCCCTAAACATGTCATCTCATCAAATTCAAATTTCAAACTTGCACATGGATCAAAATGTGCTCAACCTTCAGCCTATCAAATGTTGACAAGTGGCACCTTGCCATTGGTTGAATGTTAGTCCCACATTGCTTCATTTTTAGCATTCATCCATCTTAGCATTCTATAAATGAAGAGCTCCTCTCCTCATTTGATCATCCACAATTTGAGTAAACTTACTATGCTCAAATCATTAGCAAATTCTATCCATCACCATTGAGTTCTTAGCTAGGCTTTTACAGATTTTAGCTTGGAGCATTCATCAATCTTCATCAAAGCTAGCATTGGAGTTGGGAAAGGGCCAATTTTTATATCAAATTGGCACCAATTCCCCCATGGGATCAAGAGTTTGTATTGCTTTCAATAGGATTTAATCTACTTTCTTGTTCTTTCATTATTTTCTTCTCTTCATTCCTATTTTGAGTTTTGTTAATGGATTTCATGGGGAATCCTTGTTCTTACTTGCGTTTGATCTCCTAATGTATTCATTTGTTGTGTTTTGTAGGTATTTGGATTAGGGATTCACAAGAGTCATATCATATCTTGTGGTGATTTTCATACTCAAATACCAACACACTAATCCAACACAAAAGGGCATTACCGGCAGGGAACAACTTCTAGTAAACCAAGTAGACTTCTCATAGAGTTATCACCATGTTGACATCAATGAAAACATAGGAATAACCAACACAAACCATCCATACTTCCTGCTCATGTTGCAAGGCTCCATAATTCCAACAATCTCCCCCTTTATCATTGATGGCAACAAGCATGACAAAAACAGTTTCCAGTATATTGAAACTAACAACTCTGAATACTTCCACTTCTCAAAAAATTTCTTCACAATTTTTTTTTTCCTTAGTTAACCTTTATCTCTTCATCTATTCATCTCTCTATCTCTTTATCTCTCCCCCTTTGACATCAATGACAAAGGATGGGATCTGGTATATATGTATATATCAAAATGTAGCCAAAATATATGAACACAAAGTTGAATTAACCTAAAGAAGTACCTTTGAGACTCTCTAGGATGACCTTCCACAACGCTTTTCCTTCTTCCCATGAATCTTTTGCACTTATAAGAGTCTTGTGTAGTAGCTCAAGTTTATTTAAGGACTCTATACCATTTGCTAGAGTATTGGGATTAAGATTAATCACTAATAATTCACCAATATAGCCAAGAGCACTAGAAATAGAAGTGTGCTTGAGTTTAATCATGTCTCTAAGTGCCATGAAATTCTTGATAACTTCTATCATTTTATCCTATAGAGAAAATAATCTGTACTGAAGTTGCACAATGTAGGACTACCTTTGATTTTCTCTATCTTCTACTAACTTGTATGTATATGCCTTAGTGCTCATCTGGATTCACTCATCCTTATTTCATTTATTATGTTCAGTGTATTGTCAAACCAATCTAGGAAAAAAGAAATTAGTTCATGTGCCTCTTCTTCACAACCTTGTACAATCTCCAATTCCTTTATCACTCAACTATGTACATTTACACATTTTTCCTTGATATATTCCAAATTTCCTTCACCAAACCTAATTCCAATAGGCACCTCAAGTCCAAAGATGTGGACCCTCAAAGAATCAATCATGTCTCTGAGATTCTCCACAATAGAAACAGATGAATCAAAATTAGCACCAGGAATAACCTTCTGCAATTCTTCCAAAGATCTCTGAATATTTATCCTTTCATGCTCATGTTCAAACTCACTTCCTTCTACAACTTCTTGTTTAACAATACTCTTCCTTTTCTTCCCTATTCTGGTTGCACTACCGAAGTTACCTTCTATATTGAAATTCTTTGAGCTTTCCAAAATAATTTTAGCATAATTATCAACTTTAGCCTCTGAAACTTCATAATCTAATTCAGATATACATACCAACCTTGACTCAATTGCTTCCATGTGACAGAAATTTGTAGATACAACAAAATTGATGCTTTCGGAGTACCTTTCAACAACATATATTGGAATCCTAAACCTTTTGTTCATCCTCATCTGAAATGTTCCAAAGAATGCAGTAAGGGAAATATCATGTACATCTAAGGTACCATGATTTATCATGAAGTTCCTGATTTGATGGGAAATATGTATTGTATCTGACTATTCTATTCTTCCTATTACTGGTTACTCTCTCAAAAAGTAAAAGAACAGATAGACAACAAGATTGTCATAGCAGAAATTATTCTTCTTACTCTTCTTGATTTCCTTTAAATTATTCAAAATATTTATATGAAGTAATTCACATAAGTCATAATCCATACCTACTTTAACCATATCAACAACAATATGTACAACAATAGTAGAAATTGTAAGGTCATTGTTAGGGATACAAACTTTGTAACCGATGATCATAGCAGCATATCTTATTACCAGATCAATAATTAATCTCAAATCAACCTCTTTCCCTTCAAGATTTGTATTAGTAACCTCAATTATCTCTTGATCATCCATAGCCTTCCATTTGGGAACTAGTCTAGAGGAACACAAAATAGTTACATCTCTAATAGCTTCTCGGGTAATCAAATGTGTTTCATCAATCCACAAAGATTCATCGTGAATTTTGCTTAAAACTATTCGAATACACTTCTTTTCAAATTCAAAACAAAGGGACTTTCCTCCAAACATCCAAATTTTTCTCAACTAACACTCTGTAGGCATCATGGCTCTCTTCTAATTCACTTTCCCATAGCATGCTCAACTGAACTGATGAAATTTCTTCTATCTTACTATAAACAAATGCATAGATATCCTCTGTAGGAAACACTCTCAAAGGGATGTGAGAGAATGCACCAACATACTCTTCTGACAGATCCTTCAAATATCTTCTCAAATTAACTTGCACTTTATCCACACTAGTATTCACAACCTTTGAATTATCCATAGCAATAAAAATGAAAGATTGTGAAAACAGGAATACCTCTATAAATGCCAACAAGAAATGTATAGATATCTGGATTCTGGAGCTCACGTTGAATCCACTTGTTCTTTTCTTCAAACCCTAAAACTTTGAATTGCTCTCTAAGCTTCTTTTGCATGCTTCTTCAAAAATACATAAGCCTCAAGTGAATTGTATGAATTTATTCCTTCCATTTCAAATGATTTTGTAATTAATGCTTCAATTTGTAGGTAGATTACCTCAAAAATTGTGTACGCCTCCATTCTTTTAAATTTTGTAGACTTTATCCTTCACACATGTGACTAAGAACATTCCTTAATTCCACTCTCATTAAATATACTTATGTCATGATGTGACACAAATATCGATGAGGGGGTTCATTATATTTTCTGATAATTGCTCCCCCTTAGCCACTAATTTACTTAGAAATTGACAGGAGTGTCTACACCAGAAGTTGGCATAGATAATACTGATGATTCAACTTGTTTTCCTTCCTTTCTCTAAATCCTTTTCATTTCCTTTATTGCTTCTTCTGGATTAATGATTTGATCATGCTTCTTTGCCGGATAATTATTCTTTCTTGTTCTGCAGTTATTACCGGGGTGTTTTTGATTGTTGCACTTACAACAAACAACATTCTTCTTTCCATTTTCTCTTTTATTCAAATTCTCTTCACACAAACTAAATTTATATCAAATCTTCTTGCACTTATGAAATTTTCTGGAAAATGATAAAGAATCATTCATTTTACTTGTAACATCTAACATCTTACACTCAATGGAAAAAAAGTTATTTTACCATCTTCAGCAGAAGAGCTACTAAATAACTAACATTCTAGGGTTTTTCCAAAATATAGATAATGAATTGAAAAGAAAATAACTGCTAGGGCATCCTTAACTAACTCACAACTTACATTAATTGATAAGAACTAGGGTTTCCTTGCAGCTAGACAGAAAATAAAATCAATCCCGATGTCATTACAACATACAATTCATCAACTAACTTTTAAACTTGCATTTCCCACTGGAAGGAAAACTATTAATTGTAAACATATAACAAAAAAATTACAAAAGGATAATAACTACTTTCCTTTGCTTCCAGAAGAATAACGAGGAAACACTACAACTATGAAACAAAGATGACAACCATCATTCTATGATTTAAGAATGGAAAATTAACTACCAAATTCATCTGGCAATAACTAACTAACTATTCCATCTAGGATTCCCATTTATCCAATTAATGAACTGAGGAAACGAAATAACTTCCTTTTTATTTATTAACTAATTCCAACTCTTTCATTTCAGCTGAATGATTCAAATAGTTGTCCAAAAAATTAACGGCAGAATCTTACAACATAAATTTAACAAAAAGAATAACATTTATGGCATAAATGAAAGTAAACTCTAATTAGTAATTCATGTAACTAGATTTACGAGTGAGGAATAAATATATTTGACGTCATCTTCATGTTGTTGTACTTGAGCTTCATTATCAATGAGGGAAGAGAATTATCATCAGGGGCTTTATTGCCCAACTAGACCTATTGGTCTCCCTTGTTCTTTGACTGAAGAAACCTGACCCTTCTCGAGGACAATCAACAAGGATCAAATTTCATCATGTCTCTAAGCCTGGTGTCCATGAACCTATACTATTGGTCGATCCCTCCTCTATAGGTTCCTCCTAACCAAAAGGATCATTCTAATCAAAGTATCTCTGGAACATGAAAGCTTACTTTTCCTAATTGGCATCTACCTTGGCCAAGGATTTTTCATTATTTATGGCACCACTATGCCAGTTTATGTGACACTACTATGTCTATGTCTCTAGCACTACTGTGCCAACATCTCTGGCACTACTTTTTCATTAGCATTCACCCTTGCTCGACATGACAACTCTCAGATCAAGTTTCTTATGTATTGCAACCTCAGGTTGAGATATCAATCTTCTCTTGGTTCATGGTTAAACTTAACCTTAGGGTTTAATATTACCAGAACTTGGTTTGAAATCATATCTTGTTTCAAGATTTATATTATCTTAACATGGTCTCAACAACCTTTCACTATATTTAAGGGTAAGCTTATTTTATTTGTGGTTCATACAAAGAGATATACTCAACTCTTAACTTATCCCTTCTAAGTAATAATAAATTGTTATTCTCAAGTTAATGAGGAGGAATTAAGGAGTCTTAGACATAAATGAAAACAATATCAGAGAAAGATGCACTAATCTTGCAACATGAAGGTTTCCAATTCAAAGACTTGGTTCTTCTTTTCTCCTTGATTCAAGCTCTGTTGTTTTTTTCTAACATCAAATTATAAAGTGCAAGAATTGACCCAATATAAAGCACTTCCTTTAGAACTATCTTTTCTCTCTCAGGGCAGAAGTTATTATCATTGAGCTCATGCAAATTGAGTGACAAATTTAGTTAAGAATTCTTTCTGATCTTATCAAATAATTTCATACCTAGATTATGAAGATAGGTTACTTGGTCAATCCTTCAAGTTACGTGTTGAGAAAATACCCAAGGTTTATATATAAGAAAGATTAAGACATAGAGCAGTTTTTAAGGCCCACTTTAGATCTTGCAAAGGATCAAGAGAGTAAGAATTAGCCAAGGTCCTAAGATGAAACAAGTTTATCAGTTAAGGCTCCCTTTTAGAATTTTTGTGTTAGGACAAAGCTTGAGAGGCTCTGTCCCATAACCTTATGCTTAATATCTCATACCATTCGTTTAACTTTCAAGAATTTATACTTCCATAAATTCTTTTCTTCAAGAATTAAGGAAGAATTAAATTCAGTAGAGGTTCAACAAATCTAACACTTGACCGCACTCTTTAGACGAAAAAGATAACACTTTCCAAATCAGAATTTAGAACTAAGGAGAAAGTCACTGCTTAATCAAGAATAAGAATATTTCCATAAAACTAAGGAGGATTTGTAGCACAGCTAGAACTATGAGATATTATACAAGGAAAGAAATCTCCATCATGACTATGTTAAAATTTTAGGTACATTAGAGGAACTAGTATCGGTACCAGATTGATTCCCAAGAATAGTTTCATTTACAATTCAACAGAATGAAGAAAAAATCATCTTAATTTACTTTCAAAGCAAGGACATTCATTAAGAATGATTTCACAGAACTTGTCGAGCAAACAATTCATAATGAAAGACTCTTATATGTGCTTATCAAGGCGTCTAGATCTCGGCGAATATTGAGATCCCTTTGCTACCAATCGGTTGCTTATTGGCCTCCTACAGCTTGGTCAATGAAAACACAGGTTGTCACTCCCTGATAGAGAGGTAGTTTTGAATTTTCTCAGGGTCAGGCTCAAATTAGAGAGTCTCACACTTGACAAAATAAGGTCTATTGAGGATGAAATTTGGAAGCTTCAATTACCAAAAAGGTTAATCTTAAAACTCCTCTAGAAATCATCTGTGAGAGAAGAGGAAAAGAGACCCTAACTATGGCAGCATATTACCATGAGAAGCTCCAATGGAACAAAGCAGAATTCATGCGGTGGTGAAAAATGAAAATACGATGAAAGAAGAAAAATATGAATCCCTAGAGAGAGAGACTTCCATATTTTATGTGGTTTCCCTCTAAATTCCCCAACAACAACCTTTAGGTCTTCATGAATTCTAGATGTTTCATCTAGAGCACGATGAAATGGCAGAATGCCCTACCTTCCATGAACCGACGCCATTAATTTTACCAAGGCCAAGGTCATAACTTTTCATTTTGTCATACACCGACTCAAAGTTTGATGACAAATTGATCCTTGCCAAAATACGTCCTCTCCTGATGATAGTCCCCTTCCCATAGAGTGTAATCGATCCTACAACTACTTGAGCAAGAAAACTAGGGTTATACCATTCTCGACGTGTATATTAATGTTTAAAATATAATATCATCATCCTCATTTACATTTTGCAAATTAAAGTAAAACATTCACATTTACAGATGCAATAGATAAAACAATTGTTTAATCCACAATTTTCACATTCACATGAAAAGCAATTATTGCAATTAACATAACAACCATAATTCCATTGCCATTAACATGTTAGAGTCAGAGGGAAGTAACATTACTTTTCCACCCCTTTTCCTTATGACCAAATTTATTGCAAGAATAACAAACACCATTGAAAGATAAATACCTTTTAGCATCATGTCATTTGACACGAGTTCTTTCAGAATAGTTTCTTTCATCCTTCATTTGTCCATCTTTGCACCAATTCTTCTTACCAGTAGATTGCTTCACTTTAGAACTTTGAACTTTCTCAAACCCTAAACCACTCTTATCCATAGTCAATCTTTGAGAAGTAATCAATTCATTAAAAATTGTTGAGTTTATCTTAATTTTTTCTTCAAAACTTCTTGCCTTTTACAGATTAGATCTCAATATTTCTAATTCTTCCTCAAGCTTTATGCATTCATCCATCTTTCTTTGAATTTCAATTTCTTGAAATTCTTCAGTTCTTTTCTTTTCATCCAATTGTTGCGGAAAACTCGAGATAATTTAATATTCCTTAACCAATAGATCACATGCTTCAACACTTTTAGTTTGCATCTTTTCAATATACTCATTCGATTTCATCAACTTGTCTTTCAGATCTGCTATTTCTTCAGAATATCCAGCAAAGACCACTTCCGGAGGAAAAAAATTCTAATACTCAAATTTTGGGACCTTTCTCAAGCTGTTAGGCTTCTTTCAAGGAACCAAGCTCTAATACTTGTTGGCCTCCTACAATTATCTCAATAAGGAAGCCTTTACAAGCATGATTCAAAGATTGGACATCTGACCTAAATAGCCATTTCAACCATCATGAAGGTGCATTTAACTTATCAACCTAGGGACATGAACTTGAAATGGGTCAACACAGTATGTGCACTAGGAACTCAAAGTAGCCACTCAATTCTACAGCTAAGGAACACATAATACTGAAAGTAAATTGATTGAAAATGAATTAAACAAATGTTGAACATCAATCAATGACTATGCTAAGCGGAAATACATAATAGGAATGAAAATCTGAGCAACAGAGAGGACACTACTCCGCTTGCTTTAGCTGCAGGAACAACCACAAAATGAAATTCTAGTGGCTGCAGGAACAGTCGATGCCAGATTTCTAACTAAGTACTAAAAAAAACATACTAAACTAATGCTAAACTAAGAAGATGGATTACTCAACAAGTGGGCCCCCTTGGATAAGTATCCTCTAAAACTAAAGAAACTCAGATGCTCAAACTCAGAACTTTATTTTTGTCGCTGTGAATCATGCATACAAGAGAGTAATGTATCTGTATTCTTGAAAACTGGAGAATAAGAGTACAATATCAAATCGTGCAACCCCTAAAGAAGGAGCATCAAATCATTATTTATACTAATCATCTAAATGTAGTAGTCAACTCCACGACTGAGAGGACGCCATTTAGGGAAAATAGGGAAAAAGGAGCGATGGCGGCTACACATGCATAGAATCTAGTCAAACATGCAGGTCCAAATGAAAATCCAACATAGTAATAACGCCCATGCATGCTCCATCAATAAATTCCACTACAAGGTGGTCACGTTTAGTTGTATGAAGAATCTTCTACTATCAGTTATCTTTGACTTGGAGCGATTTCTCAGCTGGACTTTATGGTCCATGCTTAGCTGGCGGTGTCTTCCTCAACTTGGCGTATTAAATCTGCATGGCAAGGTTAGTACGTATAATAACTACACATCTATAACCACTCTAAGGAACATTCATTAACCACATGCAAAATCAATATAGATAATCCACATATTATGCCAAATGTCATTAAACCTCTCAGAGATAGGATTAAGTCCACCGCCAATAGTTTGAGGGAAATATTATGAAAATACCAACATTTAACATTAAATTCCATGACATCTACTAGCAAATAAATTATAGACTCTACCCAAAATTGGACCAAAAACTAGGCTCATCACTCCCCCCAATCTAATGTCTTGTTGGTCCTCCAACAGGGGAAGGGTTCTTCTTCTGCTTGGCCAAAGCTCTAAAATTTGCAACTAATAGTTGTCCAACATTAGTGGTTGTAGTGTGTGTATCAGGATCCCAATAGAATCCTCTCAATTTTTCAAATCTGTTCCATCTCTACCTTTCTACAGCAATATCAAGCTAGTAGAATTTGAAGTTTGGTACGAGCCACATGAGCATGGGTGGCTAGAAATTTAGGGGAAGCCAAGACCGCCCCTAAGTTCTCCCAATCTGAATATACCTATCAATCCTATTTAGTGCTACAACATAATTGTGGATAGAATGAGGCTCAACCTGCTTTAGCTCATCAAATAGACTATTCCATCTTTGTGGTAGATATTCTCTCATGGTTTCCTCCTTTTCTATTGTCTTTATTTCATACTCACTATAAATTGCCTCAATCCAAGGCATAATCATGTTGCCATAACTAGGTCTGAGAAGCATTTTGTGCCATTCTCTGTAAATATCCCTTAGGTCACTTGATTCAACTCTAACAGGCAGAGGGATATCATACTCCAATTGTTTATAAGCTTCATGTTGTTGTCCCCAACTAATCTCATTTTGTACCTGACATGAATGCTCTCAATTGAACATCCCCAACATACAACAATGGATTCCAATCATGGTCTTTTGTGATAGCATAATTATGCAAATAAAATTCACATAGCAAATTCTTCATTTTAGGGGATGCAATTCTATAAGCATTGAAAAATTCCATAGGGGTGTCAATAGAAGGATTCAAACCTGAGGCAATCCTTGACAGCTTAAAAGAGAGATACTTCTCTTCCAAGAGCATAGCATAAACCCTTGGATGGGTCCTACATTCCAAAATTCATGGTGCCAAAGCTGCCATATCACCCACCCTCTGCTTCAAGGTGGCAATTTCTACATTTTTATCCTCAATCTCTTCATCATTCTTTTGAATTTCCTCCTTCAATTTTTGTTTTTCCTTTCTCCATTCTTCCTCTCTTTGTATTTCTCTCCATAAATTCAAAATTACTACATGTACTATAAAACCAAGAGGATTATGAATGCCTACCAGTCTTTTTATTGATGGCGGCTCCTCATATGGCACTATTTGCATGGACTCAGACTATCTAGTTATCTTTGGCTATAGGGGTGATCTTTCTTCTTTCACCTCTTGTTGCAAGGACTCTTGTTCTTGTTCTTGTTCTTGTTCTTGTTCTTTTTCTTGTTCTTGTTGTGGTTGTAGGAACTCCTACCCTAGTTCTGGTTGTTGCTGCAGGACATCCTATTGCAGGACTTCTTATTGCAAGACTTCTTGCTCATGCTGCAGGAAGTCCTAACTTTCCTAAAACTCTTCTACAATGTTAGAAAGATCGGCTAGTGTTATATTTGTTTCTCCTAAATATGTATTCTTCTTCTTCAACATTCTCCTACTCCATTGGAGCTTTAGGGTCCCCATGTGAGGTCTCACCAAGTTTAGGGCTTCCCTGTGGAAGCGTACCAATCACAGGCCCAGTTGGTCTTGATTTCCTAGGAGGTTTCTCATGCTTTCTTTTGGCTATAGGATGAACAATGTCAACCTTTCTCTTTTTATAACTTGACACCTTTCTTTCTATAGGCTGTGTTTCAACCTTTCCTTTTCTCGTTTATACTTCTCTCTTTTGTGCCCTAGTTTTCATCAGGGTCTCAAGTGGAATGTCATCGTCAAAATTAGAGGAAGAACTTTCTTTTTCTGAGTGCTTTGTTTCAGAAGAACTAATTTCTATGGTTTCTTCTATTATAGTAGGATTCACACTAGAGGCAACACCAGAGGTTGAAGCACTAGGAATGGCTTCAGTCGTGCTTATTCTCCTACTAGACCTACGAGATTGAGGTAAAGCCCTAGGTTGCAAGTGCTTAGGTCTAATTTGATCAACATTTATAAATTCTTCCTAGGTTATTGTAGATACATCATTCAAAGACTTTTCAACTCGCAATTTAATTAGGAAATGGTGGGAAATAGAATTATCCCTACCTTTTTAGGTCTCGGCCGCCATGATTGAGAGAATATTGTACAACATGTTGGGCACATTCATCCTCCTTCCATGCCTCATGTGATTCAAAAGCTTGAAGTGTACGGAATGAAAATTTGACTGGCAACCCTCAAGGGTGATGTATTTGATAACATACACAGCTATCTGCTTCCATGGCTTGGGTAGAGACATTCTCTTTGCACCCTATTTATCTATGCTCAATGGGGGGTCATTCAACTCTGTAAACTCAGCCCTAGCTGATCTAGAGTCTCTAGAGGTAGGGTAATTTTTTCCATCATTTGGTAACCCTGTGACCTCTTCAATTTTTTCCTATGTTGCCACAAATTCCAACCCCTTTACTATGGATTTCCCTTCTGAAAATCTCTGGGAAAATTCAAGGGAAATGCTTTCATCAAATTCATCTAGTTTCAAGAAGTAATCTTCCCATTCGCAATTTCTAAATTCAGCCAAGCATTATGCATCCTGCAACAAAATGTCATGCACCATGGGTTCATTTTGAATTAACCCACCTCCCATTGTCTAAAATCAAACAAATGCTTTGCAACTTCTTTCCTACAATTCCCGTCTGAAAATAAAGCTCACTTTCTTGCAGTACCTACTAAATTTCTAGTGCCAATATCAACTGATTTTTTTTTCTTTGTTTCTTTTTTGCTTGCAACTCAAGATTACGACAAGGCAATAATGGAAAGAAAAGGAGCGATAAAAATGGGGAATTATAATGGGAAGAAATGGTGGTTGCAGTTATTGTCACTTCGCACGTGCAAGCCATCCTTTCATTCAAATTTCAAAATAGCTCATTTCAAATTTTCTGACATGGTCTAGTATGAATTGACACATGGGCAATAAATTCACAAAATATTTGCATCTTTTTCTTTCCCCTTCCCCCAACCTAAATTTGGACATGTGTCCACACATGCAAGATGGGAGTGGTGATTTGACAGGGAATGATGGCATTTATGTGAACTTCTGTACTAACGTATAGTGATTAAATGAACGCACTTAAAAGATGATTAAAGATAGAAATTAATGGGTACATACCTAAATATGTGGAAGATTTGCTGCAAAGATCGTGGAGAAAGTATCGCTCACCTTGTGTGAATAAATTAAGCAATTAATGAAAATGAAGTGGAGTGAGGTGGAATGAAGTGATGGAAGAGAGAGAAAGGTGGTGATGGATGGGTGGATGGGCGGATGGATGAAGAAATGGACTTCCACATAAGTGAAATTCTTTATTATGAGAGAGTATGTACCTTAATTAGCCAGAAGGAGGGACGCTAGGTCCACTGCCTTTGGTTGTAGGAAGCTCAGGTGTTGAATGCTAGGTGAATTGTTGTAGGAATTCTTCTTTAGAAGCTAGCTTGTGGTATAATCTGAGGTGATGACCATTTACATGTAATTTAAACCTGACAAGGTCAATGGTAGTAAGTTGAACAACTCCATTAGGAAAGACCTCAGCAGCTTCATATGGTCCTAGCCACCTTGTTTGCAATTTTCCTACATTGTCCTGGTATCTTGAGTCATAGAGTAGGGCTCAATCTCCTGGTTGGAATTTCTTGTCCTTGATAATTTTTTCATGCCACCTAATTCTCTGATTCTACACCACTTTTGTATGTTGTAGGGCTGCTCTTCTTATCTCATCCAAAGCGTTCAGGTGCATAATTCTTTCTCTTTGTGCCTTAGAAATGTCCATCCCCAAATCTACTGTAGTCCACAGAGTTTCATATTCAAATTTAATTGGCATCAAAGCTATTTCTCCATACATCAACTCAAATGCGGTGAAGCTTGTAGTTGTTTTCCAGGTTGTCCTATAATCCCAAACAACTTATGGTAATCTGTTTGCCCAATCCTTTCTATGAACAACTATTGTTTTAGTCAAAATGGATTTAATCTCTTTGTTGGTCACCTCAACTTGGCCATTAGCTTGTGGATGATAAGGAGTAGACTTCTTGTATCTTATGTTGTACTCATTAACTAGTGTTGAAACAAGAGTTGATGTGAATTGAGCTCCTTGATCAGTCACTATTTCTCTTGTGACTCCATATTTTGTGAAAATATCCTTGTAAAGAAACTTTGCAACCTTGTTATCCCTTTAACTTCTACCCATTTTGTCACATAATCAGTGCATACCAATATATAAGACTTACCATTTGATGGAGGGTCAATTAGTCCCACAAAATAAAATCCCCACTTGTCAAAGGGAGTGATTAATACTTGATGGCACAGTGGCATCTCATCGGACCTGGTTGGTCTACCCATTCTTTGACACCTTCCTGCATCCTTGTGGAGTGTTGGCTAGTAATACCCTATGTTCAAAACCTTCATTGTTGTCCTCTTGGCTATAAATTTTCCTCCACATGGTTCATTGTGGCATGCATGCAAAATTTAATATGTCACATCTTCGTTCACACACCTCCTCATGACATGGTTAGGTCTAGTATAAAACAAACATCCAACAATCCAAGAGAAAGGAAAATATTTTTCAATGAGTGCCCTTTTCTCTTTTGGAGAGAAGTGAGAAGGAACTCTACCTGTGACCAAGTAATTGGCTATGTCAGCATACCATGGTGTTTGTACACTAAGGGAGAATAGATGCTCATCAAGAAAAGATTCATCTATGGGTTGATTGTCTTCTGATGTAGTTAGCCTTGAAAGAAAATCTGCAAAAAAATTGGCCTTCCCTGGATTATCCACAATGGTTATATCAAACTATTGCATCAGCAATAACCATCTATCCAATCTACCTGTGATCAAAGGTTTATTCATGATATATTTAATGGATACATGATCAATGTGTACAAAGATTTGGTAGCTTGCTATGTAATGTTTGAATTTGTTCAATGCATAGATGACTGCCAACATTTCTTTTTCTATCATTGTATAATTGAATTTAGTTCCTTGTAATTTTTTGTTGACAAAGTAAATAGAATTTTTAACAACTCCTTTTTGTCCTAAGACCTCTCCTATGGCATAATCTAATGCATCAATGTGGATGTGGAAAGGAATCTCCCAATTAGGCCCTTTGAGTACAAGAGCATGAGACAAGGCTACCTTTAAGTCAGAAAATGCCTTGTCACAAGCTTTAGTCCACTAAAATTCAGCATCTTTAGTGAGAAGAGTGTACAATGGTGTTGCTGCGTTGCTGAAATCCTTGATGAAACACCTATAATATCTTGCATGACCCAAGAAACTCCTAACATCCTTTTGTTTTGCAGGTGTGGAGAAATTTTTGAATACCTCAATCTTTGCAGGATCTACTTGAATTCCTTTGTGGGAGATGTAGTGGCCAAGAACTACACCCTCTTGCATCATCATTACGCACTTTTCACTATTTAAGGACAATTTTGGTCTTCACATCTCTGCAGGACCCTTCTAAGATTTTCCAATGCTTGATTAAAATCAACACCATAAGTGGTGAAGTCATCCATATAAATCTCCATGCAATCATGACAAATATTTGAGAAGATGCTAATGAATACCCTCTGAAAAGTTGCAAGTGCATTGCATAAGCCAAATGGAAGCATAGAATAGGCATAGGTCCCCCATGGATAGGTAAATGTAGTCTTCTCTTGGTCTTCTAGTGCAATTTGGATCTAGTTGTAACTGATGAACACATCTAAAAAATAGAAGTATTGCTTTCTTGCAAGTGTATCCAAAACTTCATCAATGAAGGGTAAAGGAAAGTGATCCTTCTTGGTAGCAGCATTAAGTTCCCTATAATCAACACAAACTCACCATTTCCCTCCTTTCTTGGGCATAATCACCAATGGAGACACCCACTAACTATCTAAAATGGGGTAGATAAATCTTGCATCTAGTAATTTATGTAATTCTATTTTCACAATCTCTCTTAGTGCAGGGTTAATTCTTCTTTGTGGTTGTCTTACTAGGGTGCAATCATCTCTCATGTAAATTCTGTGTGTACAAAGCTTAGGATCCAATCCCTTCATATCATGATAATCCCATGCAAATGAATGTTGATGGGTCCTTAATAGGTTTTCCAATAATAATTGTTGTTCTTCATTTAATTTACTATTAACATTCAAATATTTTCCTTCTAACACCTGGACTTGTGCAGTTAAATCTATCATGGCTGCTTCATTAACACTTGGTTCCTTTAGTTCATATGGTAGCAATGTATAAGACATACATGTTGCTGTAGGAAGAGTGGCTATAGGAAGAGTGGTTGCAAGAAGAGTGGCTACAGGAAGTTTGTTTGTAGGAATAGTGGTTGTAGGAAGAGTATCTATAGGAAGAACATAAGCAAGAACAATAGTTGCAAGAAGAGCAAGAAAAAGTGTCTTGACTGGAGTAGTAGAATGAGAGGATGATTCTTCCTCCACTTCATAATGGTTTTGAATGATGTTAGCCAATACTTCATTCTCATCTTGGAACTGCATGAAATAGCTTCTACCTAGCATCATAAGTTGCACCAAAAAGTTAACTTCCTCGGCCTCTTCACCAACATGTGGCCATACAGGATTATCTTAGTCATGAGATGGCTGAGCAGGTAGATAAAGAACAAAAATTTCAGTGTTCCTCCCATCTAAAATGGTCATGTCACCTGACTGACATCCAATTTATGCATCTGCAGTTGCTAACCATGGCCTTCTAAGAATAATGGGATACCCGCCTATTGTGTCTTTAGGAGAAAGAATCATAAAGTTTGTTGGGTACTCCCAGGAGTCTAAAACTACCTCAAGATCCTCCACTACACCATCAGGCTTAATAGTAGATCTATCAACAAGCTGCAAGATAGTAGGAGTGGAACTCATACTTGCGATATTTAGTTGCTACAGGATGTCTTTGGTCATTACATTTATTGCTACTCCTAAATCAATCAGAGCATTCTTCACTTAGATCCCATTTATGACAATTGCTACCATAGAACTGCCTAGGTCATTATAATTGGGAATAGTTACTTTTCCCAACATGATGTCAGCTAGTTGGCCCACCACATGAACTATAGTTGGGTCTTTCTTTTTCCTACCTGGCTTCTTGAGATAGGCTTCCTTGATTACTTTGTCATAGATTGGAACATCCTTTATGGCCTGAAATAGAGGTATCTGGACACATATATGCTTCAGCTAGTCCAAGATATCAAAGGTTGTATCCTCCTTTTCTTCCATCTTCTTGGCAACTTTCAATCTCTTAGGAAATTGTGGCTCTTGTTCAATCTACTTGACTTGGAGTGATTCAGGATTTCTAGGTACACTAGGTTGAATGGGATCATTCAAAGGTTCCTCATCCTCTTCCACTTGGAGCTCAGTGATAATGGGCTTGGAAGGGGCCAATAGAGTAGTACCTGAATGCAAGTGGATGTCACTTACACTCACAGCATATACAGGAAATTGATTTGAATCAGCAAAGTAAGCAAGCTGGTGTTGTGGTTTGTTATTTGGACTGGGTGTGGGTTGAGTTGGTAATTGAGTGGGTTTAAGTGCATTTGAGCTAGGATTAGCAGATGGAGGAATTATAGCAAGTTGTTGGGGTTGAGAAGGTGGCTGCATGTAACTGGCTGCCTGTGTAGGCCATTGCTGCCCTCCTCTCCATTGATTTTTTTGCTACCAACTTCCTAGAGGTGGTTGCCAATGTCCTTGAAATTGTTGCCAATTCCCCTGAGGGTGCTACTGCTAAGGTGGAGAAATCTGATGACTGGGCCAAGCATTTGGAGGGTTACTCCAAGAATGTGTTGGATATCCTCCATAATTGGGTGGATATGGGGGTTCCCATTGGTTACTAGAGGAATAGGAATTAAAATATGGCCCAACATAGGATAGTGGATCCGGTGGCATACCTTGTCTTGGATCCCAAGGCTTCCTTTGTGCAACATAGTATACTTGACCTTCTTCAATCTGGATTGGCTTGAACTCTGGTGGAACATGCTTGCTTTCAAGGTTAGCTACCATCTTGCATCTATAGTCCTTCTTTTGTCTGCAATGGGGGAAATACTCTATCAACATTGCCTCTGCCTCCTCTTGCTTCTTCTTTGCCTGAAGTGTATCTAGCTGAGTAGCTAGGCTATTGATAATGTCTTGCTTGAAGTCTCCTAACAAATGAGTAATCTCCATTCTTGAGACTCCACTAGTAGTTAACTTACCCATGGAAGATTGGTAAGCTCTCCCTTTCTTTGAAGCTTCCCTAGAGTATTTTTGGCATATTTTCTTGATATCTTCCCAAGAGACTTGAAAAATATCTCCTCCTCCCATGAGGTTTAAGGCATCAATGCAGTTATGTTACGCCATTAATATTAGTGTACATCCGGTTATGAATAATCAGCTTGTGGCTATCTTAATTCCTAATTAAGTCATGTTATCATTATTATATTATTATTTAGTTGGTTGGGTCAGCCTAGGTCTTATATAGGGGTGTCTAAGTTAGCCTAGGTGATATCCTAGGCATAAATAGGTATATATAGGAGGTTGTGAGTCTTCTTTCACCATCATATTGTGAAGTGTGTTCTCATTAGAGATATTTAGAGGTTTTCCCCATTGAAGTGGCAAATTTTTTTCTAATTTTTAAAGGGTTTTTGAAGAACATATTAAAGAAGCTATAGTCCATATTTTAGAAGAATTGGAGCAGAATTGAGTGAATTATTGTAGAATTAGGGTTTCTACATAATTTATTTGGAATCTGTATATTTCTCACATCCTATCAAATTGGAGTCTTATTTTTATTAGGTTTTTGAATATATACTAAATGAGTGTACAGTAAAAAAATTGGAGGAATTGGAGAATAAATAAGAAAGTTATTGAAAAATTAATTATTTTACAAATATCACTCTCAAGGCTATGAATTTGCTTATTTCTTGGATATTTTTCTAGGTAAGAGATATTTTGGACCTAGTAAGTTACAATAAAATTTTTAGAGAGTTTAAGTTTCACCTATGTGATTTACTTTAAAATTATTGGTTCCCATCATGATGAGGCCTACAACAAGGGGCAAAAAGAATGTTGTCACTCTGGGGAAGACTCCTGATAAGGATGGGGTAACAATAGAGGATATTACTCCTAATGAGGAAATTAGTAAGGTTAAGGAATACATTTCCTCAATGAAGATGGATATGTGTGACCTAAGAGGAGATATATCGGATATACGAAACATGTTAAGCGCCTATATGGTTGAACCAAGAAAGGAGTTCTCAAGCAACCAAGGTGAAAATTTTAGGTCAGCTAACATTGACACAAATTTTAATACTCCTATGGGATCTAGAAATTTATTTCCAAAGGTGGATATGTGCAAGTTCGATGGCAAGGATCCTCTAACATGGATAAACCAAATGGAGAATTTTTTTGAAGTACACCAAATCCCAAATGGACAAAAGGTCACGATGGCTTCCCTATATCTAGAACCAGATCAATTCATTTGGTATCATTTTCTTTGCACTCATCAAAGGAAATTTACGAAGGAACTCCAAGCACAATATAGCAATAGCATGACAGACAACTTCTTCAACCAGCTTGCTAAACTTCAACAAAAAAGATCAGTTAAGGATTATATTCAGCCATTCCCAAATCTATCCTTAAGAGTGGATACAATTACAAATGACAACTTGAATGATTTATTCTTGGGGGATCTCAAGGATCACATTCAACATGAGGTATGCATGTTTAGCCCTAGCTCTATAAGTGAGTCTTTTATCTTAGCACACAGGGTAGAGGAGAAGTATTTGATTCCTAAGAAGTAAGGGTCTAATGTGATAAGAGAGAAAGGATATTCAACACAACCTACTAGGTTGACTCCTTAGCAAATTGAGGAGAAAAGAGAAAAAGGGTTGTGTTTCAATTTTGATAGAAAATATAGTCGAGGACATAAATGTAGTGAAAATAAATTGTTCTATATTGAAGGTCCAAGTGAGGAAGAAGAGGAGGAACCCATACTAGAGGATGAAAGGGAGTCAAATGAGGAATCACATGGTTATAAACTAGTAATTTCTTATCATGCACTGTCAGGTTTTAGTGCTCCACAAACTCTCAAGGTGGTGGGGTTCTTAAATAAGCAGAAGGTAATAGTGTTGATCGACTCAGGTAGTACTCATAATTTCATCAATAAAAAGTTAGCTACTCATCTAAATTGTTTTATATATCCAACTCCATAGTTTCAGGTTTTGATTGCAGATGGTGGTACAATTGTTGTTTAGGAAAGTTTCATAGCATTAAATTATCCATGGGAGATTATCAACTTGATACCCCAATGTATGTGATATCCATGGGTGCAACAGATATTGGTTTGAGAGTACAATGGCTTACTACATTGGGAACAATTGAGATGAACTTCCAAGAACTATTCATGAGATTTCAATTAGAAGGAAGGATTGTAGAGCTAAGTGGATTGAAGGAAAAATCCCCACAAATGGTAAGCTCTCATCAAATGCAAAATTTTCTTAAGAAAGGAGTGGATTGATTTGTGGCCCAGATATGCTCATTAGAAGTCTCTCAATCTAATGCTCTTACTCATCCTGATTTGCAAGCTATAATTGATCGTCACTCAATTTTTCTTGGAGATATGCCTGAAGGACTTCCTCCTAAGAGGGACCATGATCATGCCATACAATTAATTCTAGGAAGCCAACCACTGAACATTAGGCCTTACAAGTATCCACACATACAAAAGAGTGAAATAGAAAAAATTGTTGAGGAGGTGCTAGAGGAAGGAATTATCAGGCATAGCCAAAGTGCTTACTCCTCACCTGTGGTGATGGTACATAAGAAGGATGACACTTGGCACATGTGTCTAGAATATAGAGTGCTCAACATGTACACAATTAAAGATAAGTTTCCTATTCCAGTCATTGATGATTTGCTAGATGAATTGAATGGAGCTATGTATTTTACCAAGTTAGATCTTAGATCTGGTTATCAAAAAATTCAAATTAAGAAGGAAGATATTTGTAAGACAACATTTCAGACTCATGAGGGTCATTATTAAATTTTTTTTATGCCATTCGGTCTTACCAATGCACCATCTACATTCCAAAGTTTGAATTCCATTTTTAAGAAGTTCTTGAGAAAGTTTGTGTTAGTATTCTTTGATGATGTATTGATTTATAGCAAGACTTGGGAAGAAAATTTGCAACATGTGGATCAAGCATTACAAATACTTGAAGATCATCAACTCTATGCTAATCCATCCTAGTATGTTTTTGGTCTTAAGGAGCTAGAGTATTTGGGACACATAGTTTCACATGGAGTAAAGGTGGACCCTAAAAAAATTAAGGCTATCATCGAATGGCCTATTCCAAAAACCATTAAGAAACTGAGGGATTTCTTGGGATTTACAGGGTACTCTAGAATATTTGTGAATAATTATGGTCGTATAGTAGCACCCCTCACCACTCTATTAAAGAAGTATTTTGTTCATCGGAACAAGTTCGCTAATACAATATTTGAGAGATTAAAGGAGGCTATGTGTACAACTCCAGTGCTTTCTACTCCTGAATTCACCAAGGAATTCATTGTGGAATGTGATGCTTCTAGAAATGGGATAGGAGTAGTTCTCATGCAAGAAGGTTGACCAATTGCTTTTGAGAGTTGTCAATTAAAGGGTAAGAATCAACTAAAACATTTTTATGAGAAGGAAATTCTAGCAATTCTTCATGCAGTTAAACAATGGAGGCCTTATCTAATGGTTAGACACTTCAAGGTTAAGAAAGATCATGATAGCCTGAAATATTTTTTTGGAACAAAGACTATCTTCGAAAGAGCAACAAAAATGGGTCACTAAGATGTTAGGATATGACTTTGAGGTTTTTATATAAGAAAGGGAAGGAAAATATTGTAGAAAATGTACTTTTAAGTAAGGATGAGAAAGATGAAGCCTTATTGTGTGCCCTTTCAATATTACAAGAAAATTGAGTGGAGGAAGCCAAAGTAGAGTGGAAAAATGATATTGCAACAAGTAATCTTATCTAGCAATTAAAAAGTGATCGTAGTAGTTCAGATAAGTTTTGTTGGAAGGGAGATACTCTTTGGTATAAAGAGTGTTTGTATCTCTACAAGAATTCCACTCTTAAACACAAGATTCTCACAAAGCTGCATGAGTCTCCAGTTGGTGGTCATTCAAGATTTTTGAAGACATATCATCGAGTCAAGCAAGATTTTTTGGGGTAGGGCTAAAAGGTGATGTTCAAAAATTTGTGGTTGAATGTTTGCTTTGTCATAGGAATAAAGGGGAGACAATTAAGACACCAGGTCTCTTGCAAACCTTATCTATTCCTAGTCAGCATTGGGAAGAGGTATCCATGGACTTCATCACAGGGCTTCCCAAATATAAAGGTCATAATGTAATCATGGTAGTAGTTGATCGCCTCACTGAATATGCACATTTAATTGCATTATCACATCCTTTTATAGCAAGTGCAGTGGAAAAATATTTTTTGGAGAATATCCAAAAGCTACATGGTACACCTAAGGTTATTATTAGTGATCATGATCCTATCTTCACTAGTCACTTTTGGAAAGATTTATTCTAATGTTTGGGTACTCAATTGGCTCATATCTCTTCATACCACCCTCAATCAGATGGGAAAACTGAGGTCGTTAATAAGTGTTTGGAAGGATATCGACATTTTTTAACTTTAGAGAAAAAGTCTCAATGGGTAGATTGGCTACCACTTGTAGAATGGTGGTATAACACTTCTTTTCATAGCTCATCAAAAATGTCTCCATTTTTTGGAATTTTATGGATATCATCCTCCTTCCATCACATCTTCAATAAAGGTGTCACCAAGAGTTCAGGCAGTAGAGGACCACTTGCTTCATCAACAACAAGTACTTTCAAGACTCAAGGAGAATTTAGCCATGGCACAAAATCGAATGAAACAATAGGCATACCAACATCTTAGTGAAATAAGTTTTGAAGTTGGGGATTGGGTCTTCTTGAGATTGCAGCCTTATAAGAAAAGCAACAAAAAAAGAATAATAAGTTTTCTCCAAGGTATTATGGGCCATACCAAATCATGCAAAATATCGGTAGTGTCTCCTACAAGCTAGAGTTGCCACCAACAACAAAAATACATCCAGTTTTTCATGTTTCTTGTTTGAAGAAGGTAATTGGGCATAATATTACAACTCAAACAACACTACCAGAGCTTGATGAAGAAGGAAGAATCATTTTGGAACCAAAGTGAATTCATCAAACACACACCAAGAAGCTGAGGAATAGAAATCTCACCGAGTATCTCATCCAATGGAATAATTTACCAGTTGAAGATGCCACATGGGAGGGAAAGGAGTTCATTCAAAAGAATCCAAACTTGATTAGCATTGATGAAAATGCTTCTTTGAAGAAGGGGGTCATGTTACACCCTTAATATTGATGTACATTAGGTTATGAATAGTCGGCTTGTGGCTATCTTAACTCCTAATTATGTCATGTTATCATTATTATATTATTATTTAGTTGGTTGGGTTGGCCTAGGTCTTATATAGGGGTGTCTAAGTCGGCCTAGGTGATATCCTAGGCATAAATAGGTATATATAGGAGGTTGTGAGTCTTCTTTCACCATCATATTGTGAAGTGTGTTCTCATTAGAGATATTTGGAGGTTTCCCCCTTGAAGTGGCTTGTTATTCTCAGTTATTATAAGGTATTTGCAGCATATTTCATATCATATTCTTCTATTGTGCAAGTTATTTCATAACAAGCTATCATCAATTCCTCTTAAGAAAAGCAACTTTTTTGAGTCTTCATTAAGTGTATGGTGTGGAGATCTCAGGATCTCTGATCTGTGTGGGGAAAGGAAAATTCGGTTGGTTAGGTTTGTTCCTATTTGCATCACCCATGCTTGCTTGATGTTGTTCCAATACAAAGGGGTTCTCAAGCTGATTTTGATCTTCAGAGGAGACTTAAGAATTATTCAAATCAAGATATGCATCAGCAAAGGGGTGTGGATCTTCTTCTTCTTCTTCTTCTGGTAGATTCTGATAGTCAACTAGCTGGAATGGATTAGGATTGTTAGGAAGGAATCTCCCATAAGCATCCCTTCTCCTTCCTATATGCATGTGGTATCACACACTATCAATCAGCTCACACAAAGAATTAGGAAAGAATAAGGGGGGTCATTACTTCCTAAATGAGGATATGCTAAGAAAAAATTCCAAAAACACTACAACAAGGAAAACTACCAATGACTCCAAAAGATTCCCTAGTTTGACACCATCCCCATGAACGGTGCAAGAAATGTTGGCCTCCTACAATGATCTCAATAACTAAGCCTTTACACACATGATTCAAAGATTGGAAATCTGACCTAAATAGCTATTTCAACCATCATGAAGGTGCATTTAACTTGTCAACCCAGGGATGTGAACTTGAAATGGGTCAGCATAGTATGTGCACTAGGAACTCTAAGTAGCCATTCTATTCTACAGCTAAGGAACACACAATACTAAAAGTAAATTTATTGAAAAGGAATGAAATAAATGTTGAAAATCAATCAATTACTATGCTAAGCGGAAATGCATAATAGGAATGAAAAACTGAGGAATAGAGAGGACACTACTCTACATGCTTTGGCTACAAGAATAGTCATAGAATGAAATTATAGTGGCTGCAGTAATAGTCAATGCCAAATTTCTAAGTACTAAACAACAAATAATACTAAACTAATGCTAAACTAAGAAGACAGATTACTCATCAAGTCGGCCACCTTGGATAATTATCTTCTAAAACTAAAGAAACTTAGATGCTCGAACTCTTAACTTTATTTTGTTCACTATGAATCATGCATACAAGAGAGTAATGTATCTGTATTACTAAAAGTTGGAGAATGAGAGTACAATATCAAATCGTGCAACCCCCGAAGAAGGAGCATCAAATCATTATTTATACTAATCAACTAAATGTGGCAGTCAACTCCACGACTGTGAGGACACAATTTAGGGAAAATAGGAGAAGTGGAGCGATGGCAATTATGCATGCATAGAATCTAGTTAGATATGCAGGTCCAAATGCAAATCCAGCACAACAGTCATGCCCATGCATGCTCGACCAATAAATTCCACTACAAGGTGGTTACATTCAATTGCATGAAGAATCTTTTGTCATCGGCTACCTTTGACTTGGAGTGATTTCTTAGCTGGACGTTATGGTGCATGCCTAACTAGCGGTGTCTTCCTCAACTTGGCGTATTAAATCTGCATGGAAAGGTCAGTACGCATAATAACTGTACATCTATAACCACTCTAAGGACCATTCATTAACCACATGCAAAATCAATATAGATAATCCACATATTATGCCAAATGTCATTAAAGCTTGTAGATATAGGATTAATCCATTGTTAACAGTTTGAGGGAAATATTATGAAAATACCAACATTTAACATTAAATTCCATGACATCTACTAGCAAATAAACTATAGATTTACCCAAAATTCGACCAAAAACTAGGCTCATCAATACCAGTTGTTGAACATCTAGAATACTGAGAGGGGGGTGAATCAGTATTCCATAAAACCATTCACATAAAATCCATTTAACCATTGTCACAATTCTGACTAAATCAACAAGAGAACATAGAAAAAAATCAATGCAACCATACACATGAACACCAATATTTTTATGTGGAAAACCTAAATATGGAACCATGGTGAGGGTTAACTCAAATATATTATATCTGGATACAAAATATTACAATGCTCATTGCTAGGACTCATTATCCTTAAAAAGGCTCACTGTGTGAATATAAAAGATGGCTAACCCCCAAGATACAAAGATAATGGCTCACTTCCAAGAGATTGAACTGATAGGATGCACCTTCAATGTGTAGGGTTCAGTTCCAATGAAGCTTAGAATATGTAGTACTACCTCACACAACAATCACTCAATAAATCTGCTCTGATCCACAACTGATAAAGCATTTAGGCTCAGACCTTTCTTCCACACACACTTTTCTACTCGCTCACACTCTTTTCTATATTTATCTTCACTTCAAAACACCTTATATACATACAAGTATATATTAATCATCAATTAGGTCGGCCTAATTAGATGAAAACAAAATAATCAAAAACTCTCTTTCTCAACATTAAAAACATTTTATCCATGTAGTGCATTGTACTAAGTCGATTGAAATCCATAAAACATTACTAGTCTTCATAATGTATTGCATATGCTAAGTCAACCAAGACTAGAACACAATTCTCTAAACCAAAAAATAATCCTCAAAGCAAACACCTTTCGGATCTAAGAACACATTAATTTCTCGTCATACCACCAACATAGAGACTATCAACAAAAACCACAACATAAGAATATTCACCTTAATAAAATGTGAAGTCTCCCACACAATATGCCAAGAAAGGAACAATAGTAGAATACTAAGTTGAACTCTGTTAGAGATAATTTTATGCTCATAACCAAAAATGTCTCCTACGTAGAGGTAACATGCCATCAAGGATAGATGATGATAAAGAGAAGAGTGGTGCATAAAGTAGATTTGCTTTTGAATGAGTCATTACCAACCAGTATAAGTGTAGAAACCACAAGTCAAAGAAGGAATGTAAGAGGTGCCATATCAACTTCAAGAAGCAATTTTGGGAAAATAAAATTCATCCACAAGTATAAATACTCCAAAATATCTCCAACTACTTCTAGAGTGGTTACATGGACTCATGTATAAATGTTTTTGTCCTTTTATAAAGGTGTCATTGCTTAAAGTTTTTTTTTTTTGTGATAAGCAATAGAATAATGTTTTTTTCTTGTTGTTCCCTTATTTCTATAAAATAGAATTTCAAGCCTTATTCAAAGGATTCTATTCCAAAGGATTTTGAGAAAGTTTATAGAATTATTCCTTTACAGTTAGGTATTTTGAAGTTTTAGAAAAAGATGTAATTTTTCACTATAATAGAAATAAACAACCCAATTTTGTTTATATGAAGACAAGTCATATTGTTGGTGTCTTCATGTTATAATATGATATCTTTTGAATCTTAATCATTAAAGTGTTGGTATGTGGTGACTGATCATGCTATATTGTATAGCCCATGGTAT